>JANFCV010000107.1:0-600000 GCA_024500475.1 Phthorimaea operculella
AAATAAAATGTGCCATTATGTATAACCTAATAAGACTGCCAACGATATTAATGATAATGACATTCAGTGTTTCTTGTCGTATTTCAAATAGTTAGCCCTAGCTCAGGCTTTACGCTTTTTGGGCTGCTATAGGACTACAAACACCCAAAAAAATTGTCATGGTAGATGGAACGCTTTTCTCCCATCAGGTGTTAAAATGGACATTACGTTAAGTAAAATCAATAAATAAATATAAATAAATTAAAACTAATTATAAAGTATATCAGAGCCATTGATTAATTCAACCTCTAGCTACACTTCAATATCCGCAGAGTTGTCCCTAGGGAATACAATCCCGGCCTTTATTTATAATCCCGGGATTTCGGGACTAGTTGGACACAATCCCGGGATCCCGGGATAGTCCCGGGATTAGAGTCCCATACAAAATCACTTCATAATAAACAAATTCTTGAGTTAAAAAAATCTTTGACAATTAATTCATTTTTATAACCATTACAAAATTTACCTAAACACTTCCTAAATAAAAATATAGGAACTTTTATCTTTCGAAATATTTTGCGATTGCAAGTTTTTAATACCTTCTTATTTATTCTATTTTAACTAAGTGTTCCAATTATTTGAAAACGTATGATTAGGGACATAAAATAACTAAACATATACCTAAGGCATAGTCTTAACCTCTGTATGCTTTCATTTGTTGTCAAAGCTGATCTAGTAGTAGTAGAAACAATAGGGCGTACAAAAATTTATCGCTAAGTCTGCTTGTTCGTTCAGACGTTGACAAAAAGACGGTGGACGTACAGTAATTAGGTACTATCTAATCAGCTCTTTCAAGATTGTAGCCTCGAACAGGTTCATTTCTTGAGCACTATTTTGAAAAATTGATGTAATTAACAATGTTTTCCATTGATTTATCCCTTCCTGTGAATCCCGAAAATCCCGGTATTTGTAAATTAGAATCCCGGGATTTTCGGGACTGGAAAATGACCGGGATCCCGGGACCCCGGGATTCGGGATCCCGGGATTGTATTCCCTAGTTGTCCCTTACACCCTGTATTACTGTTTAGATGAAATCATCTGAAATGCTTGTGTATTATTGCAGTTATTTGCAATTGTTGTTGTGAATAAATTGTTTCTAAACATGAAACACAATCTGTTTCAGCCATTGTAACAGTTTTAAGTGGAACAATTTACTTTGTTTAGGTTTTCAGCTTGTTACTTATTGCATTGCCAAAGAATGGTTAACTCTCTGTTCTAAATTATACTTTGTTGTTGTAATCGTCTAATTTATACAGTCAAGTTGAACTTACATTAAACACCTAAAAGTTGTAAAAGTTATTGGATTGCATTGCATGCAACATTATAATGGCACAAAAACCTAAAGTAAACCTGAGCTAAATTCACCTCTGCATTGGACATACAGTAAATGAGGTTAAAACTTAAAAGCTAGAGTCTTCAAATTATTTTTAAATAAATACATAGTACCTGCTTGACCGACATTCCTCCGTTAATCAATAGATGTCATAAGTAGTTTATAAACAGTTTACAAAAAATAGGTGAAAGAAATATGTTTATGATTGAAACCTAGCTAGATCTATTTCTCGCCCTTGAAACCCCCTACGAGACTTCGTGAAAATAGTTGGAGCCCGATTCTCGCTCACTATACCTCTATAATCTTGCTTGTTTAAAGGTATAAGATAAACAGCAGAGTATAAACGTTTCCATTTTAAAGTTGCAGATAAACGGCATCGAGGGTGGCGGGTGTGACCCGGGGTATACGATGCTTACCGTGGTGCTGTCCCGTTCGGGAGGTGCCGGTCTCGGGTTCAGCATCGCTGGGGGAGCTGATAATCCTCATGTAGCCGGAGACACCCACATATACGTCACCAAGCTGATCCCCGGAGGCGCTGCCGCCGCCAGCCAGCTGCAGATCAACGACGCCATATTACAAGTAAGACATAACTTACGCAGTCAAAGAATGGATCCCGAATAGGCAATATTGTTGTCTCTCTATCATACCAGAATTGGCAACATTTTAGTTTGTCTCTATCATACTTATTATGTGGCATATCAACAATAATGTTGCCAATCCGGGATACATTGTTCTTGGTTCGATTCCCGCTCGGGGTGCGGGGCTAGGGTTCAGCATCGCCGGGGGAGCTGATAATCCTCATGTAGCGGGTGACACCCACATATACGTCACCAAACTGATCCCCGGGGGCGCTGCCGCCGCCAGCCAGCTGCAGATCAACGACGCCATATTACAAGTAAGACATCAGTAGCTAGTGTTCCGGGTTCGATTCCCGCTCGGGCGGCGCGGGGCTCGGGTTCAGTATCGCTGGGGGAGCTGATAATCCTCATGTAGCCGGCGACACTCACATATACGTCACCAAGCTGATCCCCGGGGGCGCTGCCGCCGCCAGCCAGCTGCAAATCAACGACGCTATATTACAAGTAAGACATAACTTACGCAGTCAAAGAATGGATCCCAAATAGGCAACATTGTTGTTTGTCTCTCTATCACACTTATTATATGGCATATAAGCAGTCACCAATAATGTTGCTAATTCGGGATACATTCGTAGTAGCTAGAGTTCTGGGTTCGATGCCCGCTCGGGGGGCCCTGGGCTCGAGTTCAGCATCGCCGGAGGAGCTGACAACCCCCACATGGTGGGTGACACCCATATATACTCATATACAGTGTGAGTCTTGATAAAGTGTACATATCAAAATCAGGGAAACTGCGTCCAAATTTATCGATGAAAAAAATATTAAAAAAAATAAAAAAATATATTTGAATTTTTTATGATTTTTAAGATGAATGGTGTCTGTTGACCCCATTTAGGTAAATCGTCATAACTTTTAAACTAAGTGTGTTATCAGAGTGGAATAAATTTTGTGATGATTGCTAATAATAAGCCGTACTCATGAAGTAAAAATATCCCAGAGAAATAACGTTGTTAATTTATAATTAATAGAAACTTGAAGAAAATTTTGTTTTTGTCATTCATTTTACTATTATTTTACAATTTCTTAAAAGTCACCCGTAAACCCTACTTTTTTTTTATTTATGCTTATTCTACATGGCATTAGCTTTCTAAAATTAAAAATTGCACGTTTACAACTCAAATACAACAGTTTCTATGAGCCTTTATAAGTGTCCATGCGCCTGCGAGGCGTGTTGTTTTTTTACTTCACACCATTGTTTATCACAGGTAGAGACCTTTTTTTGTGAGTCATTAATTTGATTTAAGAATAATAAATGATTATGCAGAAAAAATACTTATGTTTTAATCATTATCCAGTATTTAACTAAGTTAACTGTTTTTTTAAACGCTGATTTAAGAAGTTGTAGTTGAGTTATAAACATGATTTTTTTACTTTTAGCAAGCTTATGCCATGTAGAATAAGTTTAAATGAAAAAAAAAGTAGGGTTACGGGGTGACTTTTTAAGAAATTGTGAAATAATCGTAAAATTTATGACAAAAAAACAAGATTTTCTTCAAGTTTCTATTAATTATAAATTAACAACGTTATTTCTCTGGGATATTTTTACTTCATGAGTACTGCTTATTATTAGCAATCATCCCAAAATTTATTCCACTCTGATAACACACTTAGTTTAAAAGTTATGAAGATTTATCTAAATGGGGTCAACAGGTACAATTCGAAATCTTAAAAAAATCATAAAAAATTCAAATATTTTTTTTTATTTTTTTTTATATTTTTTTCATCGATAAATTTGGATGCAGTTTCCCTGATTTTGATATGTACACTTTATCAAGACTCACACTGTATATGTCACCAAGCTGATCCCCGGGGGTGCTGCCGCCGCCAGCCAGCTGCAGATCAACGACGCTATATTACAAGTAAGATGTCGCTACTTTAGCTACTTTATGTAGCATAAGGCGCAAACTCCAAAGAAGAGACGTGCGTCGTGACGCGTGCGATGGCATCTGTCAGACAAGTGATCGTCAGCCGTTATCGATGCGACGTGCATCTCACGTGTGTAGCTTCGTCGATTGAAGCGTCGCGATGTCGCACACCGCACGTCTCCAACGATCGCTTGTCTCAAGCTTGTCTCACAGATGTCGCTTTGCGTATCGCTTCGCATGTCTGTGGAGCTTCGTCTTAGCTAGTGTTCTGGGTACGAGGCATGGGGCTATAGAATCCCATTGCAAAGAAATAAATATCTCTGGACGAGACACACAGCGCCATCTAGCCCCAAACTAAGCAAAGCTTGTAAACACTAAGAATCTACAACCTCCGAAACTATGGACCTAGCAACACTGAAGCTGGTCACACTTTCCATATAGTTTAGACTTAAGACCTATTATCGACGTAACACAATGCATAACACAGCCCAAAAAAATGACAGAACCTATCAACGGAACCAAATATGTAGCCAAATGATAAGGCAGTCCTTAAATAGAAACCCATTAAGATTTCAGAATATTTCTTTATTGCTTTAAGTACTTGTGTACTTAATAGAGGTGCCCAGAGGTAAGTATTATTTACGATACGATGTTGCATTTTTTCTAGTGTAATAAAGTTTTTTTACATGTCTTAGCTACTTCCTTACACACTTGCATAATCTTGATATCCATGTATCTATGCTGATATTCCGACGTGTACAAATACAAACTAAACAAGGCAAGGCCTTGCACCAGGGCCCATCTATTATGCATCGCAGATAGGCAAACTCAGGGCCCTATTAATGAACTCATGACAATGCTGTTAAATAATTCACTATTGCGCTCCTTGCAGTGCAAATTGTGTGGCGTAGAATAAGCTAGACTAAACTGAGTAGGTAGACAATAATGGTGCCAATTCTTGCGTACGCATCCCTACGTTAGTTTTATGATACTGCTTCTGTCACGTACTTGGAAAAGGAAAGAAAAACTGTCGTTTTACACCGCATCATTGTATCAACAAGAGAAACCTAATCATAGAGAAAGCTGTATCTAAGATAGCGCCAGCGCACGTCATTTGACGAGATGTTTTCAGAAGTAAATATAAAATGAACGGTGTACCATAATCTGCAAACATTTTTAATCTTTATGATGACCTTAACTGTCTAACTGTTCACCCATTACAGCAGCATTTTATACGACTTGCATTGAAGGATCCAGGGACTGGCTAAGTCCGCGTTTTTCATCAACTTGATAAGGAATGCGTACGCCAAAATTGACGCTACAATTGTATTAATGCGGTAAATCGAAACAACTCATTGAATTGTATGGACGTGTTACAGTTTAACTAAGACTTGTAAGACCATTTGTTGTACATATTACATTTATCACCTGTATATTCTTGATATCACTGTACCAATATTTACCTTTATACAACTACCGCACCACGTGTCTAAGTATTTGGTTACCTCTAATCTAATATTTGTGTAATGTACCTACTAAAGTAAGTTCTCTATCGATCAGGTAAACGACACGTCAGTTGAAAATGTGACGCACGCCGAGGCGGTAGATGCATTGAAAAAGGCTGGAAACACCGTAAGACTGGTAAGCATCTTAGTTTAGTCGTATTTCTTTTATGTGGTAATATTTGAGTTACATACGGTTAAGTTTCATTCATTAAGTACAAAAAAATCCAGGGTGTGTTCTATTGACAAAACTGAACAACTTTTATTAGTAACTTTTCATCGATATATGAAAAAAAATGACCAACTATTTCAACTTGTTTAAATGGGACTTGTTTAGAAGTTGTCAAGCTTTGTGAGTAGAACATGACCTTAAAATATTAATTGTACTTAATCTAACTTGTTTCAAAATACGTGAGATAGATTATTTTCGAAGTTGTTTGGTTCGTTTAGAATCGCCCAAACCCTATGTGCACTTTATCAAAAAATCAAACTCAAATCTCAATTGGGGGAGACTCATGTTCAGCAGTGGACAGTTGTGCCTGTAGTAGCAAAAGAGACCTAAAGAGTGTTTAAGAGGCCAGCAAGAGGTATATGTCTACCTTTTCGCTAAGTTATTCGAGTGTATGCAAATTTTATAACGATTACGACCTGTCTGTCTGTAGCCTAATATGTGAGATGTCCTTATATTATTATTTTAGTGTCATAGGTTACCTACTCATAAAATAATGGTCAAACTTTAGGAAAACGTAAAATAAAACGATTTTTGGTTTCTTTCTGGGCCGGTAGTTTTTATTCTAATCTAACAGTATTATTTCAAGCATTAAGGTTGACCTAGATTAAAGTAGATTCTATTTTAAACTTAATGTTTCCGTATACATTGCTGCCAAGATAAAAATGTGATGAGCTTAGATTGTTATTTTAACTAGACCACAAGATTTTAATTCGCTAATTATCTAATTAGATCTACTTAAGTAATGCGATGTTATCTTATTGTTAAATCAGATAATTAATTTATGAAGGACGATCTTGAAAACTGTAAAAATAACTGTACATTTTTTGAACCTTGTTATGTTTTTTCATAGATTTTGAACTTTAAGTGTAGTAAGATTCAAACAAAATCACTGTTACACACGCTATATTAGCAAAATTTAGCTTGATATAATATTATAAGATAGGCTCCCAAATTAAAGCATGTCTGCGAAATAAATGAAACCAATTACTTTCTTTACAGAAAGTGAAGCGTCGAGTAACAGACGCAGAAGTCGAGGCACTGACCGCACCACAACCAAAAAAAGAAGAAGAAATAGTTGAAATAGAGCTTTCTAAAGGCGGCGCGGGTCTAGGGTTCAGTATAGCGGGGGGTTTAGGCAACCAACACATCCCTGGGGACAACGGTATCTACGTCACTAAAATAATGGCGGGCGGCGCCGCGCATCGGGACGGCAGGCTCAGAGTGGGCGACAAACTGCTTATGGTTAAGAATACTTCGGTAAGTCCTGTTTGTATCTAGGGTTCAGTATAGCAGTGGTCCTAACCAACACGTTTCTAGTGACAATGGGATCTACGTCACTAAAATAATGGCAGGCGGTGCCGCGCATCGCGACGGCAGGCTCAGAGTGGGCGACAAACTGCTTATGGTTAAGAATACTTCGGTAAGTGTCCATTGTATGTAGGGTTCAGTATAGCAGGGGTTCTAACCAACACATCTTTGGGGACAACGGGATCTACGTCACTAAGATAATGGCGGGCGGCGCCGCGCACCGCGACGGTCGGCTCAGAGTGGGCGACAAACTGCTTATGGTTAAGAATACTTCGGTAAGTTCTGTTTGTATCTAGGGTTCAGTATAGCAGGGGTTCTAACCAACACATCTTTGGGGACAACGGGATCTACGTCACTAAAATAATGGCGGGCGGTGCAGCGCATCGGGACGGCAGGCTCAGAGTGGGCGACAAACTGCTTATGGTTAAGAACACTTCGGTAAGTCCTGTGTGTATCTAGGGTTCAGTATAGTGGGGGTCCTAATCTAAATGTCTCTAGTGACAACGGGATCTAAGTCACTAAGATAATGGCTGGAGGGGCCGCGCATCGGGACGGCAGGCTCAGAGTGGGCGACAAACTGCTTATGGTTAAGAATACTTCGGTAAGTCCTGTTTGTATCTAGGGTTCAGTACAGTGAAGGTCCTAATCAACACGTCCCTAGTGACAACGGGATCTACGTCACTAAGATAATGGCTCAGAGTGGGCGACAAACTGCTTATAGTTAAGAATACTTCGGTGAGTCCTGTTTGTATCTAGGGTTCAGTATAGCAGAGGTCCTATCCAACATATCTCTAGTGACAATGGGATCTATGCCACTAAGATAATGGCTCAGAGTAGGCGACAAACTGCTCATGGTTAAGAATACTTCGGTAAGTCCTGTTTGTATGTAGAGTTCAGTATAGCAGGGGCTCTAATCAACACGTCTCAAGTAACGACGGGATCTAAGTCACTTAGATAATGTGTCAGAGTGGGCGACAAACTGCTTATGGTTAAGAATACTTCGGTGAATTTCCCTTTTCATAGATTTCTTTTCGTTTGGAACATCGTACCGATCAACGACTCGATGAATGCTCATGATCCGCCTACTGGTTTACCAGATAACCTATAAGGTAGTTTAAGCAACCGCTAACAAGTAATTATAAACATCGAAGGAAGGCTCAACGAACCTTCCGAAGCACGGAACTATCTTTATTACGGACAATCGGAGCAAAACTGTAGTGTCCTAACCAAACTGTTTTTTTTTACTAAGTGATAAATAAATCTATGAACAGTAAGTATTCAGAATACCAATCGTCTCGTAATAAGAGATACATTATTTATTACATAACCTCGGTCACAAATTGCGTTGGAGTTTAATATAATTCATATTTATTTTGCATATTAATACAACTTAAGGTCACGCTATAACAACAACATTATTGAAGATAATAGCGTGTATTTTTTTTACTGTTTTTTGTTATTGACATGATGCTGTGGTTTACCATAAACATGATAATTATACCTACCTGTTCACTATCTTATTCAAACATAAATCTTTATGTAAACACCGTAACCACATTTTAATTAGGAGTTAAGCTCTTTAAATTCGTTACCTACCTTTACCGATACTTCAAATAAAATCGCATTACGATTTTCCGCGAACCAACCACAGACAAAATAACAGCATAACAGACAGTATCGGAATGCATTGAGTAATGGCCCGCATTGTTTTTAAATTTTCGACTCTGTGACGACACAACATAGCCTCGGTTGAGTCATCGTAAGACTATTTGTATTTCCTCATTCATTCGCCTCCCGTTTGTTTGGTTGCTCAAGTGTTTTAAAGTAAATATAATTTTGTAATATTATAATAACCAGTGAACATGAAGTTTTGGTGTTGTAGTGGAAAACAGGTGTACTTTCTTAATTACTTAATTTGTTACGAATTATAGGTTTATTATTTACATTGCAAAACTGCGAAGGAATGTTTACTTGATTCAAGTGTTCTCACGTGATATTTTTAATGAAGTAACTTTTACGAATATAAAAACATTTTGATTTCAATAGTTTGACGGGAAAAGGGGGCTTAAAAACATTTTGCACAAGAGTTCATCGGGTCGCACGTTGGTTCAGTTTCGATGTTGTTTTGTATTGTATGATAAATTCTTGCCATTGGCTGTGAATCTTTCAGTCTTGTTAGAAAAGCACTTGAGATGCAACTTCTTTAAAAACTTTGTTGAAGTGGATTGTTGCCGCAACTGATGTTAATGGTTATATGATAAAAAAGTGGCAACAGGACCTGTAAGGCGCCAAAGAACCCTGATACTAGAGTATTACTATCTATCCCATTTTTAAGAGTCTTCCTTAATTCATTTTTCGCTTTCCCACAGCGTGGCGACGTAAACCTAGATAACGTGACCCACGAAGAAGCCGTGGCGGCTCTGAAGGCGACGGGCGAGAGGGTTCTACTTGTGCTGGTGCCCGGCCCGCGGCACGGACAACCCAGCCCGCGCACGACCCGAGCAAACACACGTGAGTATACTCGGTGAACTGCCCATAAAACTGAACAACTGTACTGAGAAACCACTGTGCTAACCAAACAAACAAAAAACAAAGTTCGTTGCTAAATAACTAACCCGAATACTAACCTAAATGGCCAACATAAATTGCATAGGATATGAGAAATCCATTATTTAATTATTGATCGACATAAGTTATTTAGCAAATTATTGGACCATGTAGCTGTTATAGTAGTTTTATCGTTTAGACCCACAACAGCTAATGATGTTATTTGTGCCTAAAAATTGTACACGAGATTAAGCGCTCCTTCCACTTTCTTCATATCCCGACTTGAAAGAGACGCCAAAAGTTACTTAGACGACTGCCCCATTTAATGTTTCTCGTCTTTCCAGCATCAAGCGCCGCGAACTCCCTCCGACGCGAAGACATAACAGACAGCGCGGAAGAACCACGAGTTGTCGAACTAGAGAAAGGTCCCCAAGGCCTCGGCTTCAACATCGTCGGCGGGGAAGACGGACACGGGATCTACGTGTCTTTCTTACTGGCTGGTGGACCGGCGGAGCGGTCTGGGGAACTGAGGAGAGGGGATCGGCTGCTAGCTGTCAATGATACTGACATCACGCACGCGACGCACGAGCAGGCAGCTAAAGCACTTAAGGTAACATATGTTCCTAGTTACTTCTATGTGGAATGTTAGTTTCAATATAAGAGCATGGAGGAACCACGAGTAGTCGAACTAGAGAAAGGTCCCTAAGGCCTCGGCTTCAACCAAGCTTCAACATCGTCGGCGGGGAAGACGGACACGGGATCTACGTGTCCTTCCTACTGGCTGGAGGACCGGCGGAGCGGTCGGGGGAACTGAGGAGGGGGGATCGGCTGCTAGCTGTCAATGATACTGATATAACGCACGCGACGCACGAGCAAGCGGCTAAAGCTCTCAAGGTAACAACCCTCTATCATAGCTATCTATGTTGGTTTCAAGATAAAAGCACAGCGTTTATTGGTACTGGCTGGTGGACTGAGAGATCTGGGGAACTGAGGAGAGGGGATCGGCTGCTAGCTGTCAATGATACTGACATAACGCACGCGACGCACGAGCAGGCGGCTAAAGCACTCAAGGTAACAACCCTCTAGTCATATCATAGCTATCTATGTTGGTTTCAAGATAAAAGCTTACATACATACGGATATCACACACGCAACTCAGGAGCAAGCAGCTAAAGCACTTAAGGTAACACATGTTCCTGGTCATTTCTTCTATGTGGAACGTTAGGTTCAATATAAGTGCAAATCATGTACACTAGGATGGTATTTCCTTTGATAACATCTGTTCTAGTCGCTCTGGCACTCAAGGTAGTCATTTCCTAGCTACTTTTTCTATTTCGATTGTTGGGTTCATGATAAGAGCATAGGGCATATTGGTCCTTCCTACTGGCTGGTGGACCGGCGGAGCGGTCTGGGGAACTGAGGAGAGGGGATCGGCTGCTAGCTGTCAATGATACTGACATAACGCACGCGACGCACGAGCAGGCAGCTAAAGCACTCAAGGTAACACCCCTCTATCATAGCTATTTATGTTTGTTTCAAAATAAAAGTTTGGCGTTTATTGGTACTATACAAGGAATACACGTTATACACATGCTACCGTAAACTTACATCGTTACGTATGGAGGAAACCCATCTCATTGTCACAGGGTTTTTCGTGTCTTTCCTACTAGCTCGTATGACTAGCAAGAATAACATTGTTTTCAACGTAACAGGATATTCTATGTATATGTGTTCGGATGTGGGAATAATATGAACACGAAATGTTATGTAAAAATCACACCTCTAAATATGAGTTAAAAATATCTCTTTTTTAGGATAGGCCTGCTATCTCACCTGTCTCACCATTTGTCTGCTATTTCACCTGTTGGTATTCTTTGGATTACTTTAACTCTAAATCCGTTTATTTACAGAGCACCGGCCAAAACGTGAAGCTGACGGTAGTATACCGACCACTAGAGTACAACAAGTTCGAGGCGCGCATCAACGAGTTGAAGCAGCACCACACACTACTGAGGACCTCGCAGAAACGCTCCCTATACGTCAGGTATGTAATCACTCTATTCTTGTGGCAATCAAGCTAGCCAGAGTCAATTTACTACCCAAAGCCGCAATTACGCTGCCTAAAACAAGAATCATACTACCCAACGCGGCAATCATATTATTACCCAAAGTTACAATCACTTCACCCATAGTGGCAATCACGCTACCTATAGCAGCTATCTCGCTACCCAAAACGGAAATATTACATTCCATAAAAAATGTTATCAAGCTACTCAGAGAGATAATCACGCTACCCAAAGCGGAAATCATACAAACCTTAGTAGCAATAACGTACCCAAAACCGTCAGTTACGCTGATAGGCTGGGACAAACTTTAAGTATGAATAATCTTGCTTGAACATTATTTATAAAATAAATAAAATAAAAATTCTTTATTTCAGACCATATGATCCATACATACAAAAATGTTAATGAAAAGTATTATTACACACACTTAAAGTTAAATTATTCCAGTGTCTAATAATGCGACCCTGGCAAACCCGTTCCGCAATGACAGACAGGACACTGTTGCCGCTGCCGCGAACCCTCTGCAGCGCTGCAGCACACCGCTTGCGAAGCGTGGCACTGAAGCCATCCACATGAGCGTCCGCAAACATGCCAGAAGCGCTGCAGAAGCGCAGCAGCCCCAGCAGCGTCCTGAATGCATTATTATATTGTACATTCAAAGTCTTGAGGGATTTTTGCCGATATGTAGTCCACAGGCTACAGGTATACAACGATGTGCAGTAGGCTCTAAACAAGGTAATTTTGACCTGCGCTGTGCATCGCCTGAACCTGTGGGCTATCATATTGGCTCTTACAGCAAGTGCCCTACGTTCTCTTTCAATATCTTCATCATCTTGCAAATTATCAGTAACAATATGCCTAAGTATTTAAAAGAATAAACCCTCTTAGCGGAAGGCCGTTCAATGTTATAACAGGTACTTCAGTGGGACATTTATTTCCAGCTTTGAAAATCATAAATTCACTTTTTGAGGTATTATATTTTAGTCCATGTCTTTCAGCATACCTTTCACAAATAGATAGTAATTTCCTTAACCCACCAACTGTTGGACTCAACAATGCCATATCGTCTGCATAGCTTATGTTGTTTACACAAGTACCATCAATATGGCAGCCGACACGAGCATTGTTGAGTTCACCAATCAGATCGTTTACATAAAGATTAAAGAGGTGCAGTGACGTCAATCCACCCTGCCTTACTCCCACAGGACAAACCATACGGTTCTGAACAAGCATTACCCCATTTCACATTATTTTGACTAGAATACCAATATTTTAGTAGTCCAGTCAACTCACGCGGAAAATCACATCTATCTAGCTTATCCCAAAGCAGATCATATTGACCAGATCGAAAGCTTTCTAGATCAAGAAAACAAGCGTATATTGGAGTCTTTTTGGACGTATAATAGTCTACAGTGTACTTAAGGCTCAAAACCGCGCTCTCAGTTGAAAGACCCGATCTGAATCCAAACTGATTATTATACAATTTACATATTTATTCAATTCACAGTTGATTGCTATCCAGCACCTTAGCAATAACTGTAGCAAGAGAAATAGGTCTATAGTTTTGTTTAGATGAGATATCACCAACTTTACTTTTAGTTATGGGTACGACTGTTTTGTAAGCGCTTCCAGGCAAGTATGAGTGACTTATACAAAAGCAAATAACATAGCCAATACCCTGGGCAGGTGTGGCCCTGCATGTTGCAGGTGTTCGATGCTCAACCCATCCCAACCCGGAGACTTACCCCGTGACATTTTATTAATTGTGTTCGCAATCTGCTTTGCTGAAAACTTGACTTGATAATCCACCATCGGGGTGGCCTGAGCATCACACACCTTGTCCTTCTCCGCCTGGCATGAAAGAGCACTTACAGAAAAGTGATCCCTGAAAATATTAGCAATACAAGCGGGGTCAGTAACCCCTTCTACAGTCACAGGCATTCCCTGCTTAGGATTGAGTTTGTTTGTACACTTCCAAAACCCACGAAAGTCTTTCTTATCTAAGTGTGATGCCAAAACCTCCATTTTAATTTGTTCTTGGTGGTTCTGACACCACTTAACCCTGGACTTAAACTGTTTTCGGCTATCTTTCATCATGTTATAGATGGCCCCCCGAGCTGGTTTACCATATAATACCCAGGTTTGAAAATGTAGTCTAGCCAGACTATGCGCCTCTTTCACATGTTTATTCCACCCCATAACTTGCCTGTTTTTAACTTTCTTTGGTGTCCTACTCGAACCCTTTGACGCCTGACACAAAGCTGATGTTATGCTGCTAAGCAACTTATCTATAATACAACGGTGACTAATTTCACTACAGCATTTATCACAACAACTACTTAGTTCTGGTGGAAAATCTATTTGCTTTAACAGTTCATTACACATTTTGGTATATAAATCAATTTGTTCTTTGCTTCTTGTTCCCCATACAATCCCTTTTAGGTTAGGAGAATGTTTGTTGACATATACTTTAGGTCTAATAATATTTAAGTTACACTTCACAAACAAAGGATAATGATCTGACCATGACACATCATTTTTAACATAACAGTCCACCACAGATACTGCAGCCGACAACGTCACCACACAGTGATCGAGCCATCTATTAGAGCCGTTCATGTCGCTTGTGTAGGTATAAACACCCGAATCACTGCCCAGTAAATCAATGTCAGCACAGCACCAGTCGTGCTCCGCGCAAAATAATAGCAATTCGTTATAAAACATTTCACCAGGGTGGGCATTAAAATCACCAAGAATGTAGGTTGATTGCACATCATTGTTATCTACTATTGCAAATTTATAAACAGTATTTTTACTTACAATGCTTATCTGTGTAATTCCAGAGCGCTTTTCGACTATGACCCGATCAGAGACGACGGATTGCCGTCGCGGGGGCTGCCGTTCCGCTACGGAGATATATTACACGTCACAAATGCGTCCGATGACGAGTGGTGGCAGGCCAAGTGAGTGTTGACCCTGTTACTTTATGCCTCTGTGACACTGTGCCCTTGATCCATTGCGCCCTGTTCCATTATGTCCCCGTCCCACACTGCCCGTGTTACACTACGTCACTGTTCCACTGTGCCCCTGTTCCACTATGACCCGATCAGAGACGACGGATTGCCGTCGCGGGGGCTGCCGTTCCGCTACGGAGATATATTACACGTCACAAATGCGTCCGATGACGAGTGGTGGCAGGCCAAGTAAGTAATTTGTAACTTATTCATTATACTTCTTTTTAAGCGTAAGTACTTCCATTGCGACAGTAGGTAAAGTAACTCGTTACGTTAATACTCACATGGTTCATTGTCAGTAGCAGCCCAAATAGACCGAGGCCCGTGTTAGGGTTAGCTACGTCTATAGTTAGCGTATTGATTGTGTTCCATTGCACCCTTGTTCTATTGTGCTCCTGTTCCATTATGCCCCTGTTCCACTATACCCATGTTCCACTACACCCTGTTATACTGCGCCCCTGTTTCACTATGCCTCTGTTCCACTATGACCCGATCAGAAACGATGGATTGCCGTCGCGAGGGCTGCCGTTCCGCTACGGAGATATATTACACGTCACAAATGCATCTGATGACGAGTGGTGGCAGGCCAAGTGAGTGTAGACCCTGTTACTTTATGACTCTGTAACACTGTGCCCTTGGTCCATTGCGCCCTGTTCCATTATGTCCCCGTTTCACAGTGCTCCTGTTCCACTATGCCCCTGTTCCACTGTGCCCCTGTTCCACTATGCCCCTGTTAAACTGCGTCCCTGTTCCACTATGCCCCTGTTCTACTGTGCCCCTGTTCCACTATGACCCTGTTCCACTATGCCCCTGTTCTACTGTGACCCTGTTCCACTATGCCTTGTTCCACTATGCCTTGTTCTACTGTGCCCCTGTTCCACTATGACCCGATCAGAGACGACGGATTGCCGTCGCGGGGGCTGCCGTTCCGCTACGGAGATATATTACACGTCACAAATGCGTCCGATGACGAGTGGTGGCAGGCCAAGTGAGTGTTGACTGTGTTTCATTCCATTCCCTTCTGTCCTCGTTCCACACTTCCCCTGTTCAACTATGCACATGTTCCACTTTGACCCTGTTCCACAATGCCCTGTTCCACTATGCCCCTGTTCCACTGTGCCCTTGTTCCACCATGCCCTGTTCCACTATGCCCCTGTTTCTTTGCGCCCCTGTTCCACTGCGAACCTGTTTCACTGTGCCCCTGTTCCACTATGACTCGATCAGAGACGACGGGTTGCCGTCGCGAGGGCTGCCGTTCCGCTACGGAGATATATTACACGTCACAAATGCGTCCGATGACGAGTGGTGGCAGGCCAAGTGAGTGTTGACTGTGTTCCATTACGCCCCTGTTCCACAATGCCCCAGTTCCATTGTGCCCCTGTTAAACTAGTCCCCTGTTCTACTGTGCCCCTGTTCCACTATGCCCCTGTTTCTTTGCGCCCCTGTTCCACTATGCCCCTGTTTCTTTGCGCCCCTGTTCCACTATGACCCGATCAGAGACGTCGGATTGCCGTCGCGGGGGCTGCCGTTCCGCTACGGAGATATATTACACGTCACAAATGCGTCCGATGACGAGTGGTGGCAGGCCAAGTGAGTGTTAACTGTGTTTCATTGCGCCCCTGTTCCAATATGCCCCTTTTCTACTATGACCCGATCAGAGACGACGGATTGCCGTCGCGAGGGCTGCCGTTCCGCTACGGAGATATATTACACGTCACAAATGCGTCCGATGACGAGTGGTGGCAGGCCAAGTGAGTGTTGACCCTGTTACTTTGTACCCCTGTTCCACTGTGCCCCTGTTCCATTGTGCCCCTGTTCCACTATGCTCATGTTCCACTATGCCCTGTTCCACTATGCCCCAGTTCCACAAGCCCCTGTTCCATTATGCCCCTGTCCCATTATGCTCCTGTTCCATTGTGCTCCCGTTCCACTATGACCCCGTTCTACTGAGCCCTATTCCATTGTGCCCCAGTTCCACAAGCCCCTGTTCCATTTAGCCCATGTTCCACTATGCTCGTGTTCTACTATGCTAGTGTTCTACTATGCCCCTGTTCCACTGTGCCCCTGTTCCACTGTGCCCCTGTTACACTGTGCCCCTGTTCTATTATTTCCCCGTTCTACACTACCCCTTTTCCACTATGTCCCCGTTCCACTCTGCCCTTGTTCAACTATGCCTCTGTTCTACTGTGCCCTTTTTCCACTGTACCCCTTTTCCACTGTGCACCTGTTCTACACTGCCCCTGTTCCATTATCCTCTGTTCCACTGTGCCACTGTTCGACTATGACTTGATCAGAGACGACGGGCTACGGAGACATCACAGGTCACCTATGCATCTGACGATAAATGGTGGCAGACCAAGTGAATAAAAGAACAAACCTTTAGGTATTAGTACTACTAGATATATTGTACCTAGGTACAATGCACATAATGTAGTGATTTCTAAAGGTCAAGTCTTCTATTTACAATAGACCGATAGCTAAGTTGATCATAACATTGTATAAAATGTTTGTGCAATAGGGAAAACTCACTCACAAAACTCGGTCGCAGAAGCTTATCGAAGGTGTGAAGATAGCAGCAGGTGCGACTGTTCTTATACGTGTTATCAGTACTTTTTACAAAAGGCTCAATCAAGAGAGGCGCTATTACTTGCCTAGTTTGCTGCCACTGTTTTAAGTTTGGTACCACTGTTTTAATATCCCCTCATTATTTCCAGACGGATAGACACAACGGACGCGGACGCGATGGGCATTATTCCTAGCAAAAAACGCTGGGAACGAAAACAGCGCGCGCGCGACCGACAGGTCAAGTTCCAGGGACAGGGCACGCCCGTCAGCACTGTAAGTATAGCTACATCTATACAGGGAGTAACAGAAAGGGTATAACAACTTGAAACGAGGTTAAGGTACTTATGAAACTAAACAACTTTCCCCATGGAACATGGGCCGAGATATGAAAAAAAAAATTGGACCTCCCATACAAAATCGCCGATCAGCTAATTGATTTACTATAGGCGGGCTAAATTTTTTTTCATATTCGGCCCATGTTCCATGGGGATAGTTGTTCAGTTTCATGAGTACCTTGACCTCCTTTCGGCTTGTTATACCCTTTCCGTTACTCCCGTTAGTTTGTTTTATTGTATGTATACAAGGGGTACGAAAAATTATGAAAACAAACTGGAAGCAAAGCAGGGCCTGTGAAGTGCCATGAAACGCCCGTTTAGGCCCTTCGCTGCGTGACGCTTGTTGTCCGCGCGCACCCGCATTGCGAGGACTCGTGCAAAGTCACTCACTTTATCTGCATCGCTTGGAGTTAAGTGAATTTCGAACGCGGACTGGTACGAGCGTACGGTCTGCCTGACGCAACGGAGGGCCTTATGTGGATATGTTTTGAAGGCTTTTCCTACAGCACCGTAAATGTTACCCAAGATTTTATTAGAATAACATGTTTTAATACTATTATATCATAATCCGTAAGTTCCGTTCACTTAGCTTATGGAAGTTATTTAAAAATTACTGCTAACTTGCTTACTATTACACTTTCAGAGCCAATCGACCCTAGAAAGGAAAAAGAAGACACTCTCGTTCAGCAGAAGATTCCCCTTCATGAAGAGCCGCGACGACGGCAAGTCTGAAGACGGCTCCGACCAAGAACGTACGTACCTATCTCTTTCTCTCTCTCGGACACTAAATTACAGAATACCTCCTCTATACGGGTTGTAAGGGACGGTGTAACAAAAACTTTGCAGGGTGGCTCAGACCATGAATCTGAACCATTTTCTCCATGGAACATATGGTGGAAAACGATTTTTTTTACTTCGCCTACAAATTCAGTCAGCTATAGTCCGGCAACTTCGTGCGTGACCTTCCTGCGGGGTACAGACGGTAGGGGGGCGAGAAAGCACGTCATTTTAATATGACGTGCGGCGGGGATGCGCGCGTCTCCCTTCCCCGCTACACCTCCCGCTACCCGCTGACATCTCCCTCCCCAACGTCTGTCACCCCTAGGGAAGGTCGCGCACGAAGTTGACGGACTATAGTCGTGAATTTTGCATAGGAGTTTGGAATGAAATTTCCCATCATTGGTTCCTTTGTATAAGTTGTTCGGTTTCATGGTCTGATCATGCCTGCAAAGTTTTCGGTACATGGTGCTTATCCATTGTTTATAAAAAAAAACACTGTCCCTTACACCCTGTATTTTATGAAATGTTTTCCAAAACCTTCCTCTGATTTTAGTGAAATGAAGAGTTTAACATAGATAAACATGACCATCTCTGAAAAATTGGATCTTCATTCAACAAAATTAAATTCTCGGCAAAATTTCTTACTTATTCGTGAATTGAAACCCCATGTAAAGCTATCTGTTATAGCTAAATTATCCTGTATTTATGCACCACCAGCTACCGGGCTAGAATTTTTCAGAACATCCTTATTTCCATGTTACCATTAAATAATACATCACTAAACATGTTTAATGGTAAAACAATTACCATTAAACATACGGAAGTTCTATTCCATAAATCCTACCAAATAATTCAACCATTTAGCAGATTTTTGTGAAACTGGTAACAGGTAACTGGTTACTTTTATGATTGGTATTCAGAAAAAAGAAGCGATTAGAATAGAACTTACCAAAAACCATTAATTACTAAAGATCCCTGTAACGCTAGAACTATGGATATGTGGGTCGCACCGATCGCTAGCTCTCTACCGTAAGCTAATCTGTCCATTTTGTTCCAGCTTTCATGCTTTGTTACACACAGGAGGATGCTAACGCGGACGGTAAGTGCACACGCCGTATACTGTACCAACATTCGTACATTGTCATGACATCTGGCAGGCGTGGCGATGTGACATGATGAATTCTCGAGGGTTTGAGAAACGAGTCCCAATGGGAAATTTCACCGCCCGAAATTACAGGGCTTTTCACACCGATCGCGGTGGGTACGAACACAAAATAGAGAGTTTACAGAATCACTCGACCCTATTTTGGATTTTCGCGATTGTCACTTGTTAGGTACATGGCCAAAGATGCTCCTGACAAAAATCACAAAGTATAAGAATATCAAAACAGCAAAATCTGATACATGAACGTAATAAATATGATTCTGAGCCAATTTTAATCCAAGACATATGACGTTCGTGGCAACCATCTTCTTAGTTACCTTGAGTTCCTCTGAGATTCCAATTCATTCCAGTTTACGTCAGTAAGCTTTAAGCTCATCGTTAGTACTGAGTGAGATATCAGTAAAGGCGTCCCGCGTGCCGTCTCTCTAATTTGTGGTACTACCCCTTGGTCTTTTGTCACGCCTGCTAGATGTAATGAAATAAGAAACAGTACAGACAAATGCAGAGATATTGCACCCCTTTGTTACATACTGCAGAGCCGCAGGGGTGAATACGAGGTTCAATCTTTCTGCACGAAGCTGTACCAATCATCCTACTTATCGCTATTGAACTACCATTATAATTATTAGTCGTCGCTCGGAACATAATACCTGATAGGTATAAACTGGTTTAATCGCTTGGACCCAAAAAGATTAGTGAAATCGAGGGCGTAGCAACGAAATAAATCTCTTTGTAAAACCCTCCTACCGAAGTAATTGGGTAAAAAATTTTAGGGTTCGCAAAAACCACTAGTTAAATAACATCTTGTGGCAATATTTCATACCGGATGGGAGAAAAGTTATCTCACACCAACCAAGCCCAAATATCCAGTAAAGTTCCGAGTGACATCACATCACCGTAAAATTTATACAGCTAGGTCGAATTTACATCGTTGGCTTTCCTAACCATAGACTATATTTACCAGTAAGAGAATTGTATTACCCTTTCTAGAATAAATTCGTAGTAGCTACACCGTAATTTCATACAAGAAAGGACTTTTTGACAGTATTTGTAACCCTTCGTAAAATTTAAAGGACCGTATACATTGGTATTTGTTTTTATTGTTATATTATAACCGTATACTTACTCTATTTGTACCGGATCTGTGTGAGTAATTTGTCGCTTGTAGTATATTGTATATGAAGGAGCATGGTGGTGCTTATGGTATATCTATAGGTCTAGCCATGTGTCAGCATCTGACCGTATATACTGTGCTATCGCTTGTATATCTTAGGAACTATATATTATATACCACAGATTATGTAGGCGACCCGGAGACAATATATAATTGTTTTTGTGTTAGATAGTTTTTGTTCATAATCGACAGCTCCCTGGTCACATAACTGTGTTTGGATTTGTTTTAATAATTATGCTGCCGAATATAATGAAGGATGAAATTGAAGAGATTAAAGATTAAGTAGTACAATATCATTTTATAGTATGGTCACCTACGGGTCTCGCTCGTCCCCAACTACGAGGGGTTAGGTAACTCTGCGGGTGACTGTACTCTGCCAGTTTTTCATAGAAACACTTTTAATACCCACATAGGTACATCATCACTACAGAATTATTATGGGTGCTTCAATTTCACTCTTTTGTGAGCGTGCTTCTCGCCTTCATTCATTATAGAAATTAATTTTAAAAAGTCTAATCTAAAAATAAATAAATCTCACTATTTCAATTTTAAAAGTAAATATGGCTACGGATACTAAATGATAAAGTTTATAATGAATATAAAATACTTCACTAAAATTACTCCCCACTAAATCAGGCGAGATTTTTCTAAAGTTTTTAAAATAACAGAATCGAAATGTTTTTGTAGAAGTAAACACGGATGTGTGGCGGGAGCTGCGTGTTGCGAACTTGTGTTTTGTAAGACTTCTCCACGATTAGCTGTTTCAAATGTTTGTAATCGTTTACATTCAAGTCGTATGGGGAAGTCTTCCTTACATCTTAATGTTTTGACACTGATTTACAATCAATTTTTGCCACTTACTCCAGAAGTTCCAAACCGTTGCTGGATATACTATTTCCTGATTGAGAAAATAAATATGAAATACTTATGCGTCCTACCAATGTAGCTCGCCACTGACTTGCCGGTGGCAACACTGCTTAGTCGGCTTTGCTGTTGACGCCACATTATAAGTGTCACAAATACCTGACAGTGGCAAAATTTTGCGCTTGAATGATTCAGAAACGTTTTTGAATTCTGGTGTGGTGGGTAGTTTGTTTGCAATCGTCTGCTACGCAGCGCAGCCCCGACGCCGTCTCGTGCCTAGCCCCTGGTTGCTCCTCGGGAACGCCCAACCTAACATCCATCCTACTCTTGCGTCGTTTTATTTGCTCTTTATGTTCCCAAGCTGCTCATGTAATTTAGACAACTACTTACAGCCGCCCAGTAACACGCGTAAACAACGGAATAATATGACTTCTCCGTACGGTTACTAACGGCGGCCCCTAGATTCCCCACCCCAGTTCCGCGTCCGCTACGGACAGCACAACTGCAGACTATTATTTAAATGTTTGTAACGTTAATTTTTCTACGTGTAGGGGAAATCTTGTACCGAGTGGAACTTCCCATGATGGAGGAGATTACGCTAATATATCTCGAGGACGAGAGTAAGTTTTGGGAGTGAGGCGTAGCTTGCGAGTGCCGTAGCCAAAACCTTACCTCCCGCATTCTGGTTATGATCATCAATTAGAGACGTAGTTTTCATTTCAATAACACTCAAGTTTTATTATTTTGTCATACTTTCGTTATATTCAGTTTTTTATCATTCAACGCGTCGATTCTAATAGCTCCGCACTCGAAACCATCACGAGACGAGTTCATTTTTCAAAACTGCAATCGCGGCAGCGCATTGGAAGTGCTCGAGAATACTTACCACCGGGCGGTCGAGCTGTCGGTCGCGCGTGTTGGAGCGGGGGGCGGGGGAACGTCGCGGGTGTCGCGGGCCCGCTGCTTGCCGCATGCGCACGCGCACGCCGCACCGCACCGCGCCGCTGCCTCACGCCCGCGCGAGCCGCGCGCGCTTTGCCACTCGCGCCAACAATCCGCATGTCCGACACGACATCACGACATACCTCATTTGAGCTTGTTTTCAGTTTTCAACGCTGTGCTGACTTATATTTAGAACTAGTTTTATCGCTTCGTGATAGGGACGCTGTAATTATTTTAGCCTTAGCATACTGTATCGCTGACATTGTATTTTGAACTACAATGTTGTATATTTGCTTTGTGTTTTAGGCAATTTTTTGATTAGACGCACTAGTCAGTTTTCAATATCTACCACACTCGTGGTGATACTTCAACAAGATATTTAAATCTGACCATTTTAAACCTTTACTCATCATGATCCTAAAATTAATGTACAGAGCATGTAAAGGATTCAAAAATGTTAAGTCTATTTCAAGCAACATTTGTATAATCTGCAATTTTTATTATAAGATGTTGCTTGTAAGAGACAACTAGTCTAGTTTTTCTTACGGTTGTTATTAATTTGACCATAGATACCATTAATGTTAAGAGTAGACCGCTAGGTGCTTTGAATTGTGTTTCGAAGACGATAGATGTTATTTTTCATGTTTTTCTAGATATCAGTTGGTTTGGAACACATCAGAAATATAGTGTTGTGCACCTTAGAAGCATCGCACGCTCTGAGAATAGACATAGAGCACGCATTGCACTGAGTATAAGTAGCTAACAAAGTACGGACGATTTACTTGAAAATTGTGTGCAATATTAAGTGAATTTCATCGCCAGATTGAACTATTAAAATCACGATTACATGATGATTAGTTTATCTAATATAGCTACATTAGTCACTAATACTTTCCAATTGCTACAAAATTAGTCTGATCTGAACTCATTAGAATCCAAATCTAAATTCAATGGGTATTTATCAGTGATAAAATAAGTTGCTTAACAACATCTTTGTAGTATTATAGCCAACGAGTGTTGAAATCTTAATCTACAAATAGAACACACTTCTTTGTGCATGAGAGGCAATAATGTACAAATTTTAAGTGTTTTATCTTTGTTTATATTATAGTAACTCTTCTAAGTAAACATAGTAGTTTGAAGTTGTAAGGGATTTTTTTTTTTACATCTTGTGGGTTTACACGTTTCATGGCACGGTTAAATCCTCAAAAAGTAATGCGCAATTACCGCCTAAATGAAAATCCACTGATAGATATCCACTGAACGGATCGCACCCTTAAGCGCGCTACACACCGCCTCCGTATGCAGGATCACGCGCGTACCAGTTGTAATGTATGGGATTGTATGAGAGGCCGCACACTGCCCGCGTATGCGTGCGCGTAATCAGGCGCATACCGCGGTGTGCCCGGTCTCTTTCGGTCCCGTTCAAACCTGGTTCACAAAAGAAAGGGACCCGAAATGTCATCATATTGTTTGCGTCTTTTTCATAATAAATGACATTTGAGCAAGATATCAACTATAATGTTGCCATTTCGGGTCCCCTTCTTTTGTGAACCAGGTAGTACAGCGTCATAGCTACGCGCGTGATGATGTTCACGTCACGCAAACGGAGGCGGTGTGCGTCGCCCTTTAGCACAAAAGTCTCGTTTATATTACAAAGTGCGTGCGTTTCAGGCCAAGACGAGTGCGTGCTGTCGTACGAGTCGGTGCAGCAGCTGAGCATCACCTACACGCGTCCCGTCATCATCCTCGGCCCCCTCAAGGACCGGATCAACGACGACCTCATCTCCGAGTTCCCCGACAAGTTCGGCAGCTGCGTGCCCCGTAAGTGACACCTGTCAAACTGGCCACTAGTCATCATCCTCGGCCCCCTCAAGGACCGGATCAACGACGACCTCATCTCCGAGTTCCCCGACAAGTTCGGCAGCTGCGTGCCCCGTAAGTGACACCTGTCAAACTGGCTATAGTCATCATCCTCGGCCCCCTCAAGGACCGGATCAACGACGACCTCATCTCCGAGTTCCCCGACAAGTTCGGCAGCTGCGTGCCACGTAAGTGACACCTGTCAAACTGGCCACTAGTCATCATCCTCGGCCCCCTCAAGGACCGGATCAACGACGACCTCATCTCCGAGTTCCCCGACAAGTTCGGCAGCTGCGTGCCCCGTAAGTGACACCTGTCAAACTGGCCACTAGTCATCATCCTCGGCCCCCTCAAGGACCGCATCAACGACGACCTCATCTCCGAGTTCCCCGACAAGTTCGGCAGCTGCGTGCCCCGTAAGTGACACCTGTCAAACTGGCCACTAGTCATCATCCTCGGCCCCCAAGGACCGGATCAACGACGACCTCATCTCCGAGTTCCCGACAAGTTCGGCAGCTGCGTGCCCCGTAAGTGACACCTGTCAAACTGGCCACTAGTCATCATCCTCGGCCCCTCAAGGACCGGATCAACGACGACCTCATCTCCGAGTTCCCGACAAGTTCGGCAGCTGCGTGCCACGTAAGTGACACCTGTCAAACTGGCCACTAGTCATCATCCTCGGCCCCCTCAAGGACCGGATCAACGACGACCTCATCTCCGAGTTCCCCGACAAGTTCGGCAGCTGCGTGCCACGTAAGTGACACCTGTCAAACTGGTCATCATCCTCGGCCCCCTCAAGGACCGGATCAACGACGACCTCATCTCCGAGTTCCCCGACAAGTTCGGCAGCTGCGTGCCACGTAAGTGACACCTGTCAAACTGGCTATAGTCATCATCCTCGGCCCCCTCAAGGACCGGATCAACGACGACCTCATCTCCGAGTTCCCCGACAAGTTCGGCAGCTGCGTGCCACGTAAGTGACACCTGTCAAACTAGTCATCATCCTCGGCCCCCTCAAGGACCGGATCAACGACGACCTCATCTCCGAGTTCCCCGACAAGTTCGGCAGCTGCGTGCCCCGTAAGTGACACCTGTCAAACTGGCCACTAGTCATCATCCTCGGCCCCCTCAAGGACCGGATCAACGACGACCTCATCTCCGAGTTCCCCGACAAGTTCGGCAGCTGCGTGCCCCGTAAGTGACACCTGTCAAACTGGCCACTAGTCATCATCCTCGGCCCCCTCAAGGACCGGATCAACGACGACCTCATCTCCGAGTTCCCGACAAGTTCGGCAGCTGCGTGCCCCGTAAGTGACACCTGTCAAACTGGCCACTAGTCATCATCCTCGGCCCCCTCAAGGACCGGATCAACGACGACCTCATCTCCGAGTTCCCCGACAAGTTCGGCAGCTGCGTGCCACGTAAGTGACACCTGTCAAACTGGCCACTAGTCATCATCCTCGGCCCCCTCAAGGACCGGATCAACGACGACCTCATCTCCGAGTTCCCCGACAAGTTCGGCAGCTGCGTGCCCCGTAAGTGACACCTGTCAAACTACTCAACAAACCTAAAAGACTTTTGTCCAAAGGCGTTAAGTTTGTTACGATTTTGACTGCTGGGACTTTAACAAAGTAACCGATTAATGAAGAAGAAGTAGGCCCCACTTTGTGCATTCCAATTTTGAGTCGCTGTTCTACCTTACGAGTCAATGAAATAACGCTCTGATTCAAGAGTAAAGGCGATCGCTCCTTACTTGGCTAATTTTGACTGCTTTCGACATTAAGTTAATAAGGTAACAATGAAAAATAAAATGTTTTATTATTGTTTATGGTCAATTTAAATTCTTATCACTGCCTTTTCTTGATATATCTCTCACCTTCGTTTAAAAATGTAGAGTCAATCTCAATCGTTACTGGAACAAAAAGAAAGCACAAAAAAGCGAGCTTACCTCATATAATTATTTGCAGACACGACGCGGCCGCGACGCGACTACGAAGTGGACGGTCGGGACTACCATTTCGTAGCGTCGAGAGAACAGATGGAGCGAGACATACAGAACCACTTGTTCATAGAAGCGGGACAGTACAACGACAACCTGTACGGAACCTCCGTCGCCTCCGTACGGGAAGTCGCCGAGAAGGTTAGTAGTAGATTAAGATTACTCAATGTCATTACTAGTCAAGATAAACAACAGTCTATCCAAAGTGATGCCGGCTTAGAAAAGCATCACACCATCTCTACCCGTGACTGTCGTAAAAGGCGACTAAGGGATGAATCCAGGTACTGGGCAGCAGCGTTCCCTGTGAATATCTACAACACCTTGAACTGCGTTCGCCAATCCGCCTGCCAAGCGTGGTGAGTATGGTAATACTGGGGGAGACCCATGTCCAGCAGTGGACTGTCGTGGTTGAAGTAGTATCCATAGTGGATGGTCGAGACTACCACTTCGTAGCGTCGAGAGAACAGACGGAGCGGGACATACAGAACCACTTGTTCATAGAAGCGGGACAGTACAACGACAACCTGTACGGAACCTCCGTCGCCTCCGTAAGGGAAGTCGCCGAGAAGGTTAGTTATAGACTACTTGATGTCAAAACTAGCCAAGATAAACAACAGTCTATAGTGGACGACGGCTGGGACTACCATTTCGTACGGAAAGTCGCCAATAAGGCAGTTTCTCAAGTGTAAAAAATAGCTAAGATAAACAACAGTCTATCTATAGTGGACAGTCGAGACTACCATTTCGTGGCAACAACAACAGTCTACTACCCGGTTCACAAAAGAAGGGGACCCGAAATGGCAACATTATTGTTTGCGTCTTTTTCATATTACATGACATTTAAGCAAGATGTCAACAATAATGTTGCCATTTCGGGTCCCCTTCTTTTGTGAACCGGGTATTATCTATAGTGGACGGTCGGGACTACCATTTCGTGGCGTCGAGAGAACAGATGGAGCGAGACATACAGAACCACTTGTTCATAGAAGCGGGACAATACAACGACAACCTGTACGGAACCTCCGTCGCCTCCGTAAGGGAAGTCGCCGAGAAGGTTAGTTATTGACAGGTTGCCAAGTGTAAAACTAGCTAAGATAAACAACAGTGTAGGTATCTACTTGGACAAATCAACCTCTGGACACGAAACCTAATAAATTTGTTCTAGACCTCTTTCAACCTATTTTTGGGGAGAGGGAGGTAATGACAGATAATAATCTACTACATTGAAAAAACACCTAATTCATATCATATCTCTTCACTTTTGCCATTTTGCAATTTGAACTGCTTAAAAACTGACTGATAAAAACCGGCTAATTATAGTACTACAACCTACTGGTTAAAATATGTTTGAAAATATGACCTTATTAATGGAGACGGTTGCGGTTTCTTTAGTTTGATATATACCAAAGTTCAAAGCTAGAGGGGTAAGGGGTAAAATATCATCGACTCGTGTCCAGTGGTTGATTTGTCCAAGTCTATTTATAGTGGACGGTCGGGACTACCATTTCGTGGCGTCGAGAGAACAGATGGAGCGAGACATACAGAACCACTTGTTCATAGAAGCGGGACAGTACAACGACAACCTGTACGGAACCTCCGTCGCCTCCGTACGGGAAGTTGCTGAGAAGGTTAGTAGTAGATCACTAGTAATAAAAACTAGCCAAGATAAACAACAGTCTATAGTGGACGACGGCTGGGACTACCATTTTGTACGGAAAGTCGCCGATAAGGCAGTTTCTCAAGTGTAAAAAATAGCTAAGATAAACAACAGTCTATCTATAGTGGACAGTCGAGACTACCATTTCGTGGCAACAACAACAGTCTACTACCCGGTTCACAAAAGAAGGGGACCCGAAATCGCAACTCGAGAACAGATGGAGCGCGACATACAGAACCACTTGTTCATAGAAGCGAAACAGTACAACGACAACCTGTACGGAACCTCCGTCGCCTCCGTGCGGGAAGTCGCCGAGAAGGTTAATTATAGATTAATAGACGTAAAATCTAGCCAAAATAAATAACGTGTTACAAAACAACTAATTGAGTTCATTTTGTATGGGAGGTCCAATTTTCTCTTTTTCATATTTCGACCCATGTTCCATATGGAAAATTGTTCAGTTTTATGAGTACCTTGACCTCCTTTCAGCTTTATTGGTTGTTTTGTAACACGTTGTATAGTGGACGGTCGGGACTACCATTTCGTAGCGTCGAGAGAACAGATGGAGCGAGACATACAGAACCACTTGTTCATAGAAGCGGGACAGTACAACGACAACCTGTACGGAACCTCCGTCGCCTCCGTACGGGAAGTCGCCGAGAAGGTTAGTTATTGACAGGTTCATAAGTGTAAAAACTAGCCAAGATAAACAGTCTATCTATAATGGACGGTCGAGGCTACCATTTAGTGGCTACAGGAAGTTTCTGAGAAGGTTAGTTATTGTAAACTAGTCAAGATAAACAACATTTGCTTCATCCCCACTCTAAAATTACCTCATCCTAGAATGTCCCCGATCTATAATGTCCTTGTCTCATTCCACGTAGGCGTTCTCATTCCAAGTCGAAGTCAAGTGACATTTTAGGATGAGTACATTGTAGGATGAGGTCGTTCTAGAATGAGGACATTATCTGCTGAAAGGACAACATTCCATTGTGGACGGTTGGGACTAACATTTCGTGGCGTCGAGAGAACAGATGGAACGAGACATACAGAACCACTTGTTCATAGAAGCGGGACAGTACAACGACAACCTGTACGGAACCTCCGTCGCCTCCGTAAGGGAAGTCGCCGAGAAGGTTAGTTATAGATTACTAGATGTAATAACTAGCCAAAATAAATAACAGTCTATAAAACGTGTTACAAAACAACTAATAAAGGTCCCATACAAATTGAGTTCATTTTGTATGGGAGGTCGAATTTTCTTTTTTTTTCATATTTCGACACATGTTCCATAGAGAAAGTTGTTCGGTTTTATGAGTACCTTGACCTCCTTTCAGCTTTATTGGTTGTTTTGTAACACGTTGTATAGTGGACGGTCGGGACTACCATTTCGTAGCGTCGAGAGAACAGATGGAGCGAGACATACAGAACCACTTGTTCATAGAAGCGGGACAGTACAACGACAACCTGTACGGAACCTCCGTCGCCTCCGTACGGGAAGTCGCCGAGAAGGTTAGTAATTGATAGGTTGCCAAGTGTAAAACCAAGAAAAACAACAGTCTATTTGTAATGAACGGTCGAGTCGAGGCTACCATTTAGTGGCTACAGGAAGTTGCTGAGAAGGTTAGTTATTGTAAACGAGCCAAGATAAACAACACTGTCTTCATCCTAGAAAATCCCTATTCTAAAATGACCTCATCCTAGATTGTCCCCGACCTATAATGTCCTCGTCTCATTCCACGTGGGTGTTCTCAATTCAAGTCGAAGTCAAAGGACATTTTAGGATGAGTACATTGTAGGATGAGGTCATTCTAGGATGAGGACATTATCTGCTGAAAGGACAACATTCCATAGTAGACGGTCGGGACTACCATTTCGTAGCGTCAAGAGAACAGATGGAGCGAGACATACAGAACCACTTGTTCATAGAAGCGGGACAGTACAACGACAACCTGTACGGAACCTCCGTCGCCTCCGTACGGGAAGTCGCCGAGAAGGTTAGTCATAGATTACTAGATGTAAAAACGGCCAAGATTTACAAGAGTCTATCTATAATGGACGGTCGAGACTACCATTTTGTTGGCTACAGGAAGTTGCACAGAAGGTTAGTTATTGACAGTTTCCCAAGTTTAAAATACTGGCCAAAATAAACAAACAGTCTATTTATAATGCATGTTGGGACTACTATTTAGTAACTACAGGAAATTGCTGAAAAGGTTAGTTATTGACAGTTTTCCAAGTTTAAAAACTAGTCAAGATAAACAATAGTCTATCTATAGTAGACGGTCGGGACTATCATTTCGTAGCGTCGAGAGAACAGATGGAGCGAGACATACAGAACCACTTGTTCATAGAAGCGGGACAGTACAACGACAACCTGTACGGAACCTCCGTCGCCTCCGTACGGGAAGTCGCCGAAAAGGTTAGTTATTGACTACTTGATGTGAAAACTAGCCAAGATAAATAACAGTCTACAACGTGTTACAAAACAACTAATAAAGGTACCATACAAATTGAGTTCATTTTGTATGGGAGGTCCAATTTTCCTTTTTTTCATATTTCGACCCATGTTCCATAGGGAAAGTTGTTCGGTTTCATGAGTACCTTGACCTCCTTTCAGCTTTATTGGTTGTTTTGTAACACGTTGTATAGTGGACGGTCGGGACTACCATTTCGTAGCGTCGAGAGAACAGATGGAACGAGACATACAGAACCACTTGTTCATAGAAGCGGGACAGTACAACGACAACCTGTACGGAACCTCCGTCGCCTCCGTACGGGAAGTCGCCGAGAAGGTTAGTTATTGACTACTTGATGTCAAAACTAGCCAAGATAAACAACAGTCTATCTATAGGGTGGAATTTTACTAGTGACCGATATCGAAAACTTTGAATCAGCTGGTGATAAGGATCAAGTTTCCCCAAGGAACATAGGTTGAAATATAAAAAAAGAATTTAGAAAAAAGCTGATCGCCAATTTTGTATGGGAGGTCCAAATTATTATTATTTTCATATTTCGACGTATGTTCCTTGGTGAAAGTTGTTCCTTATCACCAGCTGGTTCTGAGTTTTCGCTATCGCCTACTAGACTAATTTCACCCTGTATAGTGGACGGTCGGGACTACCATTTCGTGGCGTCGAGAGAACAGATGGAGCGAGACATACAGAACCACTTGTTCATAGAAGCGGGACAGTACAACGACAACCTGTACGGAACCTCCGTCGCCTCCGTAAGGGAAGTCGCCGAGAAGGTTAGTTATAGACTACTTGATGTAAAATCTAGCCAAAATAAATAACAGTCTATCTATAGTGGTCGCCTCCGTATGGAAAGTTCCTGAAAAGGTTAGTAATAGATAGATGCTTAGAGTATATATAAGCAAGCTATAGAGTGCTCGTAAAAGTAGGAACTGGTGGCAGTAGTCTGGGCGCACCCTCTCTGTCTGTCAGTAGCAAAACGACAGTGACAGCACTACTTAACCTCTATAACTTCTCATACATTTGACGTGTGCAACTGCTTACGCTTTGACAGTACGCCGCAGGGCCTAATGCGCACTCTATAGCTTGCTTATATATACTCTAAGGATAGATGTAAAAACTAGCAAAGATTAACAGTTTATAGTGGACGGTCGGGACTACCATTTCGTCGCGTCGAGAGAACAAATGGAGCGAGACATACAGAACCACTTGTTCATAGAAGCGGGACAGTACAACGACAACCTGTACGGAACCTCCGTCGCCTCCGTACGGGAAGTCGCCGAGAAGGTTAGTAATATAATACTGGATGTTAGATACAACAGTCTATCTATAGTGGACAGTCAAGACTACCATTTCGTGGCAACAACAACAGTCTACTACCCGGTTCACAAAAGAAGGGGACCCGAAATTGCAACATTATTGTTTGCGTCTTTTTCATATTACATGACATTTGAGCAAGATGTCAACAATAATGTTGCCATTTTGGGTCCCCTTCTTCTGTGAACCGGGTAGTATCTATAGTGGACGGTCGAGACTATCATTTTGTGGCGTCGAGAGAACAGATGGAGCGGGACATACAGAACCACTTGTTCATAGAAGCGGGACAGTACAACGACAACCTGTACGGAACCTCCGTCGCCTCCGTAAGGGAAGTCGCCGAGAAGGTCAGTTATAGACTACTTGATGTGAAAGCCAAGATAAATAATAGTCTATCTATACGTATAGTGGTCGCCTCCGTATGGAAAGTTGCTGAAAAGGTTAGTAATAGATAGATGTAAAAACTAGCCAAGATTAACAGTTGTAGTGGATGGTCGGGACTACCATTTCGTGGCGTCGGGAGAACAGATGGAGCGAGACATTCAAAACCACTTGTTCATAGAGGCGGGACAGTACAACGACAACCTGTACGGAACCTCCGTCGCCTCCGTACGGGAAGTCGCCGAAAAGGTTAGTTATTGACAGTTTCCTTGCAGTGAAAGTATGGGTTTGCTTACCCTATTCGTATCTCGTCAAAACCCATTCGAAAGGCTTTTAAAGCGCAATTTTGAATGCTGTCAAAAACCCATTCAAACCACTTACCTTATTATAAGGGTACCCCTTTCGACTTCCTCATTTCGTCGATAAAGCGCCCTGATCTGATTAGGTCCCTGATCTGAACTATTTATTCTATAATCAAATCCAACCGACAAATTATACAAGCAACAAATCAACTGTCAACCAATCAATAATTTATTATAAATTGTTATTTTCAGGGCAAACATTGCATTTTGGACGTGAGCGGAAACGCCATCAAGAGATTACAAGTGGCGCAACTATATCCCATTGCCATATTTATCAAACCAAAGAGTGTAGAATCTATAATGTGAGTATTAAAACGTTTATTAAACTTCTTCATATCGTATCAATGTTGTTTTCCCAAGTCAATTTGTACAAAAAACGTTATTAAACGAAAAAGTATTACTCATTATGTAGGTTTATGTGACTTACTTGTTAATTATTTGGTAAAGAGTTTCGCCCTCAAAGGACTAAACTCTCTACTAATAATAATTAACTAGTAAGTCGCGTAAACCTACATTACGTTTATTATTATTCTAGCATGCCATGATTGCCATAGAAACCCAATTTATTTCCCGCGGGTGTCGTAAGAGGCGACTAAGTTTGAGGTTTTCATGTGTATTACAATTTCAGGAGACAGGCTGGCAATCTGTTATTTGAGTAAATAAATATTTTTCTGAAACTACCCTATGAATGACTGTATTTTTACTTTTGTTAACGCTCTGTCTACCCTACAAGGTATAAAGACGTTAGGGCCCTTTTCCTGTCATGCGTATTTTCGCACGCGCGCGGATCTGGTCCGCATGCGGGCCGCACGCATCTTATCTTTTGATACATGTTTTTCCTATCATGCGGCTAGCACGCGCGCAGAACGCGGATTGACGCAAACGAAATCCCTGTCCTGCGTGTGACCAGGAGCGTGCTATCATCCGCATGCGGACCAGATCCGCGCGCGTTCGAAAATACGCATGACAGGAAAAGGGCCCTAATGTGAGCATGTATGTAAATGATATTCTATCATATTAGTTACTTATGTTATGTCACAATTTCAATAATTACAGGGAAATGAATAAGCGAATGACAGAAGAACAAGCGAAGAAAACGTACGAACGAGCATTGAAAATGGAACAAGAGTTCGCAGAGTACTTCACCGGTAAGTTTTACAAAATATCATGTGTAGGGAATGTAATCTCGAGCCGAGATTGACGACTCGAGATCTCAAAGATTGAGATTGACTAAGTCGAGATCTCGTTTGATTATTGGTCGAGATCGAGGTCGAGATTTCGCTTATTTCTCATAAAAATCATCAATATTCCTACTTATTTTGCAAATATACTTTTCGTCTTGCGTTCTCTTTTACTAGTTCAATGTAAAAACTGAACTAAGCTACATAAAGTTTAGCGATTGCCCCGCTTGGGTACAAGAAGCTTATCGTAGAGGACGAAACTCATACCGAGTTGTCGTAAGACACTCATTATACCTATGCCTCGCAGATTCGCACCAGTAGTCCGTATGGACGCAGTTTTAAATGAAACATTCTATCTATGCCGTGGTACTGTTGTAATATTAATCATGTCGGGGGAGCCATCTCATCCTCGGAGCCGAAAGTTGCTTTGTGTAGGGTACTCGGGTGTTTTTCAGTGATAGATGAAGATTTGACTGAGGAATGTTTTTAGCTAGGTGTTACACGAATAACTCACTAGGGGGTACTGTAGTAAACTGTCGTTTTTAATAAATTTAAGTATTAATTATATTAAACTTTTTGTAATATATACAGAGAAATTTCACTAGTGACCGATAGCAAAAACTCAGAAACGTCGGTGATAAGATAAGGAACAACTTTCCCCAAGAAATTGAAATATGAAAAATAAATTGGACGGACGAAATCAGCCGATCGGCAATTTTGTATAGGAAGTCTAAATATTTTGAGCTATGTTCCTTGGGGAAAGTTGTTTCTCATCACCAACCCGTTTCCGAGTTTTCGCTATCGGTTACTAGTACAATTTCACCCTATCTATGTATTTGTACTGAGTTCTTTTGGTGTTTCCTTGCAGCGGTGGTGACGGGCGACACGCCCGAGGAGATCTACTCGAAGGTGAAGACGGTGATCGAGGCGGAGAGCGGGCCCACCGTGTGGGTGCCGCGCCGGGAGCCGCTGTGAGCCACACCACTCACACACACACCGACACACACACCGGCTGATACTGTGGACAGCTAAACGGACCTTTCTTTGTAACAAGAGAGACCCGTTTGAGGGCCTATTCAATAAACAGTATCCCGATGGGTACGTGGTTAGCGGCATCTTGATTGGGTCCGCACATTACCCCGTCAAAAAATATTCATCGCAAAATCTATTCTTGTCAGACTTGGACGAAGTTAATATTTTTATCCTGTTCATGACATGAATATTTTGTGTTGAATATTTTTTCCGCTTATTTGCGCACCCTCTTGATTAAAGGTTAGACGGCTACTCACTGCATTCGCCGTATGACAGTTGAATGATGACACTCCCTTTCTCACTTGGTGGTAAACTCTAGTAAGAAAGTTAGCGCCAAGTTAGCGCGATACAACTGTCATTTAGCGAATGCAGCGAGTGGTCATCTCAAATATAGTAAAAATTATCAAGATATTGAATACCGCTCCACACACCAATCGGTATATCGCTAAAATTTGAACAGGCCACTCTACAGTAGTTGTTGTAGGTGTAAATCGGCCTTTAGCGTGTCCCCCGCGCCGCTACTCCCGGGGCTGCCAGATTATAGACACAGGCAGTTACAGATGTAAGAAATAACTTATCAGACCTACAAAAATTTCTATAAAACTAAATAAATATTTATATAGTAGTAACAAAATCGTACCTACCCCTAAATTTTGCAACTACAATTCTCGAATATGCCCGCGATTATCGTTACCCATAAATTCGCAAAATTCTCGAATATACCCAAAAGTCGAGACACATATCAGAGACTTTTTCGATTGAATTCATTTATTTATAAAGTTTTTACAAGTTTCGACCACTCTACCAAATGTTTGTTATCTTTATCTATCACAACCAGTGCCAAATTTTATCAAACTAAAGGTTACAATTTTACAGGTGAAATTCGATGTTCATTGCGTAGCCGATTGAACATTATGATCCCAATATTAAACAGGCATCGCAATGGACATTGAATTTCACCGGTAGAATTGTAGCCTGAAGTTTGATAAAATAGGATGCAGACAGATCCTCACTATCTATGTCACTAATAAAAAGTATTTCTACGTAAGATCTGCCTATATTATAGTTAGTTCTGGCAGCCCCGCCCCACCCGCGTGCCATACCGCCCTAGTACCTTACTACGAACGTGCCTCCGCCAGATTATCGACCTTTTACTAAATAATTTAATTCGTTATTAGAGATACGAATGTTTTGGCTTCGGACCTAATAAGAATGTAAAGACGTAACTCGGTTAACTGAAAAGTGAGGCCGGGAAACTGCTTCGCCTTAAATATGGAGCAATGAAAGCCGTATATTGTAAGAAATACTACTCATTTTACGCAGCGCAGTCAAGCATAGTTTTACACGGCATCGCTTCTTTGTTGGCATAATTTCGTGTTTACATTCTTATTTGGTGCAAGTATTTTACGCCGATCACACTAGCGGATGTCAAAACGACAACCGCGCGTCAGGTCGGTTTTGCGTGCCCACACACACGACCGATTCTCGTAGGGCCTTTTTTCACTGTTATGGAAAATAGCTCAATAGATAACCGGTCCTGTGCTATCGGCAGCAGTTCGAGGATACATTTAGTCTAATGATCAACTATTTCAGTGTAATGGGTTCTGTAATACCCGATTCAATGGTGCAGCAGGACAATGGCCGAAACCAGAATATCCATCATAACAATACACGACATAAGGCTCCAAGTCTATTGGAGTCCGCCCATTTTCGATGTCGTACATTGTCATGATTTACATTCTAGTGTCGGGCAATATAATGTTGCGACTTTATCAATGTCGTGCATTGATATTGATCAACTATTATACGGTATATTGGTTGATCCTCTAAATTTAGGGTTCCCGACCTGGCCTATAATACCCTTGTAGAAATAAATCAGCTTCTTTTATTTCAAATATTTTCCAAAAATGTCACGAGGTACTTATGTTTATGACATCGAGTTAAATATATTCAAATCTATGAAACAAACGTGTACTCTTAAAAGATGAGTATGCCAGAAACAGGTATGCAAAAGTACATTAGGACAGAAAATTTTATGCATTCGAATATGGACCCCTTAGTAAACTGTAGACGAAATGGTAACTCGAATTTGCTGCCGATTGTGGGCGCGCTATAGTGGAATCTCCCTTCTCGCCCCGGAGCTCAGCAATAACGGCCACCGCTGACGACGGATCTCATTATACTATCGACGTCTCGCTCTCTCCCGCACGAGGGAACGAGAGGTCCGACGTGTGCGGTGGCGATGAGGCCGCCCGCATCGTTCTGCGTTGCTTTACAGGGATCATTTTATGCTGGTATACAAACTGAATGTTTCTACGCCAAGTGCAACTTGACCTTAGCTCATGTTACGCTGGACGCTGAGACGTTTGTTTACAACCAGTGTAAGCTGAGCTGTTGGACTCAGAACAATGCGTTTTTAGGCCCCGTAGTGTAGTACAGCGTGCTCGCTCGTAGTCACTGAACGATCACCGCTTTATAGACACTCTCAGAGTTCGTTTAGCGTAAGGTTGTTTTAACTCTAATGTAATATAAAAAACTATCACTCGTGCATAAATTGTTGACCAAGGACGCGTTATCGATTAGCCTTCACTCTCAAAGCAAAGAAACGTTTAAGAGGGAGCTCTATGAGCAATCAGAATGCAGCTGTGAGAAATTCGTCTTTATCAGATATTTATTGCGCGCCTAAAAACTCAAACTGAAAATATTGCTAAGTCAAAAGTGATTTTGAAACTGCTAAGTTCAAAAGTGCTTTTGAAAGAGATATGTTTACGGAATATAGCGTGTTTCTCTGCATTTAGAAATTTCTGAGCACACTCGAAGTCTGAATGAGACGAATTTTTCATACCCTCGCTCTGGTTGTGTTTGGACTTCCCTCTGAAACATTTCCTTGATCTGAGCTTTCACTGTAGAAGTTTACACTACGCTTGTTCCCTGTGCGAGTCGACTAACTAGTATTTCGTCGGATGCGATGTCTATATCAAAATATTAATTTTAATCGTTTGACAAACTCAATAATTAATTATGCTTCGATTAACTGTGTAAATTTATTGTATATTAATAAATTTTAAAATGGTATTATACATGTTAATTTACTCAGGTTGCTAGATACATTTTGAATCTTCGTCGGCGTTAAGAGTTTACTATACACCGTGTTTTGGAAGGAATGCATCAAATTCGACACGCTCGTTAGGGCATCGTACTGTACAATACTGATACTGACAAAACGGTAGAAAAATCTACCAAATAAATGTTAATTTTAGTCCAATTTAGTGACTAATTCAGTACCACTTACTTAATGCATTTCTTCCGAGACATGGTGTATAAAGGGCGCCACACACCAGCCCCGTATGCGGGACGTGCACGTCATCACGCACGTAGAGATGACGTTGCATTGTATGGGGTTGTATCTGCCTGCACCCTGCCTGCGCCTACAATGCCATACGATACTACGTCATCTCTACGCTCGAGATGACGTTTTCATCACGCATACGGGCCCGGTGTGGGGCGCCCTTAAATAGTGAAGTTATCGCTCCTCACACGGTGCACCGATGATGTTATTACTATTAATGTACCAGTATCGATATCGAGTATGTACTGTGTAGGTCCCTGAGGCTAAACGTGCCATGGGAATGTGCAATATCGTCCATTGAAAGTCGTCACAATATCTAATTAATACCGGGAGTAACAAAGATATAATAAGCCGAAAGGAGGTCAAGGTAATCATGACACTGAACAGCTTTCTCAATGGAACATACATGAATAAAAAATTTGACCTTCCATAGTAAATTCAGCTAATCGGTGATTTTGTATGAGAGGTCCAAATATTTTTTCATATGTAGTCCCATGTTCCATGGGAAAAGTTGTTCAGTTTCATAAGTACCTTGACCTCCTTTCGGCTTCAACCTTTTTGTAACTCTTTAGGTAAAATGAACGATGTTGCAAATCCCTATGGCATTGAGTATAGTTGCCCACTGCCCCTCACGACCCGCTGTAGGCTAAGAGTACGTATTCAGGATTATTTGCTCAAGCGGCAATCCGTAATATCGTAGCCATTGAATCTCATGACATTTTCTGCACACCGATATATTGTCCCTTGACACTTAGGCGAGGTGCGAGTTGTTTGTTGATAATTTTTATAGTAAGCAATTGTGTTATATGGTGTGAAATGTCTCACCAATTAAATAGTGTTTGACATTTATTTATTGAGAATTTTATTTTCTTACGGAATAATAGAGTGCCCATCTGCAAATATGGCACGAGACGTGCGCCGATCCAAGGCGCTTAGATGCAATATCACGTTATGCGAGCTGACATTATAACTCGTCATTACTCTTTAGTAAGTGCGTATTATATTGCAATAATGTAAAGATTTTATTATTATGACATTATTCCCACTGTACTTAATGATTTTACTTGTATTGCGAGTAGTCTGAAATATTTTATTTTTCTGCATGACAAATAACTATTTTTTATTTTAGAGAATTTGACGAAAGAACTACGACTGACCGCGTGGAGGTTGCGTTTCTTAGCTCCCTTTATTATGTTTATCTACAAAACTAGTTACCAAAGATATTCTATTGGCAATACTTTATAATAATAATTATGATCTAACATTGGTTTTATTTTATTTTATGAATGTACTTATATAGCCATCTCGAGGTCGTCGTGGTTCTTTTATTTTAAGAATTTATGTAAATAATAACAAATATTTTAAAATAATCTTAAGTTCTATTCTATTAACAATATTATGAAAATGTTTTATTTTAATAGTAATTTATTATGTCGTCTGTAGTTATTCTATTTAATTAATTGAGCGTGTTATTCTGTGTAAATTAAGTGTAATTTTATGTCTAACAACTAGTTAACTTTAACATTTATCAGACACTCATATTTGCAGATGTACAATGTTTATGAGTTAGTGATGTTCAATAGACTAGTTTGAATAAAATTATTTACGTTGAAAATTCTATTGTTGTTTCCTTTATCGTCGCTGCCAAACTAACACAGAATGTTGAGGTTACAATCTTCATCACATAAAATACCAAGATAATATTGTTGGTCCCCCATTTTGCACAAAATGTTGATTTCGTAAGTGTACAAAAAGGGGTAAATTAAAAAAAACGCCGTGTAAAGTGCGAGCATCACCCCAATTCTACCCGATGATGTCGAAAAAAGCTGCGAAGGGGTAATTATCCAGGGAATGGGCATCAGGCAGCAGCATACCCTGCGACTTGTACTACTCATAGGTACAAGTATCGCAACGGTTTATGAGCGCTGACCTTGAATGCGCAGTATTCATTCATATTTTGGGTCTGTTTGGCGGGGGGACTGAGGCGCGACGCGGGAGGTAGCGCGCCAACGCAGTCTATTGGTTTGATCAGTCACGTGACACGTGCTATTCCCGCGCTTCGGCTGACGTCTCGGGTCCCTGAAGTACACTTGCGCACAGTTACTTTTTAGTCGAATATTTATTTTGTTGATTTTTGTTATCTGTTCATTTTTGTTTATTAAATCTTTTGTTTTTATTGTTGTTGCTTTGTTGTGCGGTGTTGGTAAAAATGCCAAAGAAAAAAATATTGACCCGGCAGGCCAGAAAAATGGTGTATGATGTAAACAACCATATTAAAAAAGAAACAGAAGAACTTATTGGCGGCTTGAAAGAGATCAAAAATAGAACGGCCGGGACGATTACTTCTCTCCAAAAAAATTGAGACGCGGTAGTTCAATATCTTGAGCTTCATAAGAAACGAGCTCATTCTGCAGCACAACCAATATACTCTGACATTTGCAATCAATTAAAGAAAATAGGCGTGTTCATTGCGTATGGCTTTAATATTGTAAATAATTCGGGTATACACATTTTTGTGCGCGAGTGTACACCTGCGCAAACATCCCCTCCACTTTGGCCGAGCGCTCATAAATAGAGATGGGATTCTACCCGGGTAAATACCCAAATTTGGGTATATACCCATTCTTACCCGTTTTTTCCTACCCGAATTAGTTTTTACCCGGGTAAATACCCGTATATAAGTTTCATATTTATTACAGCCTTTAAGGTACGTGTTTTGCAAAAGAATTCGGACTAGGTTACTAGAACACTTATTATGTACCCGTGCAATGTAAAGAAGAATTGTTTTACGTATTTTACGATTAAGTTTGAAAGATATCGTCATTCGTTTATTGCTTTTATACCGGTATTGTCGTGTATTACTTAGACTATGTTCATAGATGCGACTTTTTTGTTCCGCGATACACGAATCTCTCGTTCTTTCCTCGTCTCTCTCTTTCGTGTGGGACACCGAGTCCTTCAACGACCCGATGAACCCTGGTGTCAGAGTTTTTCAACCGCCTACTACAAGTAGCAGGCCTCTGACATGGCTGTGTAACGACTGCCATCATAGACAGCAACCGGGACCGACGGCTTAACGTGCCCATCCGAAGCACGGAACCATCTTACTTGCGGACAATCAGGTGGTTCAGCCTGCAATGTCCTAACCAGACTGGGAACAAATTCACAAAGTGATAAATATCAACTTTGTGAGTGACCCCACCGGGAATTGAACCCGAACATTTGCGTGGCAGGCAGGCATGCTAACCACTGCGCCACATCGATCCTTTTCCTCGTGTGTAAAAGGGACTTCTGATAATTCCCCGGTCAAAGTCTTCTCAGTGTGAATGCGCGGTCAAAGTGCTCAGCTCAGATCATGAAACTGAACGATTTTCACATGGTGGGTCGTAAGTATTTGTACGTTGGTTCATTGTGTTTGTTGGGCGGGTCGTACATGTTTTTTGGGTCGTAAGGGTTTGTTGGGTGGGCCGTTAGGATTTGTTGAGTCGTAAAGGTTTGTAGGCTCGTCAGGTTTCTTGAGTGGGTCGTGAGTGTTTGTTGGCTCGTAAGGATATGCTGGATGAGTCGTTAGTGTTTGGTGGGTCTTAAGGGTTTGTTGGGTGGGTCGTTAGTATTTGTTGGATCGTAAGGGTATGTAGTTAGGGTTGTGGATGTTTTCGAGACGTAAGGCTGTTTGGTGGCTCGTTTATATTTGTTGGTACGTTAGGGTTTGTTAGGCGGTTCACTAGTGTGTTTGCTAGGGTCGAAAGGATTTTGGGTTGTAAGGGTTTGCTGGATGGGCCGATAGTGTTTTCTAAGTCGTAAGGTTTTGTTGGGTCGTAAGAGTTTGTTGGGTCGTAAGTGTTTATTGGGTTGTAAGGGCTTGTTTGCTGCGTCGTAAGGGTTTATTGGGTCGTAAGAGTTTGTTAGGCCGTGGGTTTGTTCGATCGTAAGGGTTTGTTGGATAGGTCGTTAGTGTTTGTTGGGTCGGTAGGGTTTGTAAGTTGTGCCGTTGGTGTTTGTTTGATCGTAAGGGTTTATTAAGATATCGTTAGTGTTAGCTGGGTTGGGTAGTATGGGTGGTTTGGGTGAGTTATTAGGGTTAATTGGGTCGTTAGGTTGGTTGGGCGGTTCGTTAGTGTTTGCTGGGTCGAAAAGGTTTGTTGACTGAATTGTTAGTATTTGTTGGGTCATTGGGATTTGTTGTGTGGGTCTATAGTGTTTTCTTGGTCGTAAGGGTTTGTTGGATTGATTGTTAGTGTTTGACTAACAGACCCAATCGTTAGGGTTTGTAGGTAGGCTCTTTGGTGTATGTTGGTTCGGTAGGGTTTGTTGTGTAGGTCGTTAGTATTTGCTGGGTCGAAAGAGTTTGTTGGGTCGCAAGGATTTGTTAAGATGCCGTTAGTGTTTACTGGGAAGTAAGGGTTACTTGTGTGAGTTGTTAAGGTTAGTTGGGTCATACGTAACAGGTTACTGGATGGGTCGGTAGTGTTTTGAAGGTCGTTAGGGATTATTGTCCCGAGCCCGAGCCGCGTTTAGAGTAGGAACACAAATTGTTACAAAAAAGAGAAAAAAATTGCATTAGAATTATCTCTTTTTTAAGTTTGAATTAGAATGTGACTTTCTTAAAGAGAATCTTGTAAATTACTACTGAGAAATAAATTATAAAATTTTGAATTGGGTGAGGTTTTAATTTTAAGTGTTTGTTGGAACCAACCTACAAAAACTTATAATAAATATCCCTGAACGAGGCGCCATCTAGCCCCAAACTAAGCGAAGCTAGCACTATGGGAACAACATACATACATACATACATATATCACGCCTTTATCCCTTGCGGGTAGGCAGAGCGTCAACGGCCGTAAAATACGGTCGTTATCACCACGTCTGACACATATTTGAGGACCGTTTTAGCTATTGTCGTGTATCGCTATAGTGACAGGTTGTCAGCCCGTCGCCTAAAATTGCAATACACATGATACCCTCGAGTCCTTTAGTCGCTTCTTACGACACCCACAGGAAAGAAATGGGGTGATGCTATTCTAAGCCGGCATCACACGGCATATGGGACACTATGGGAACAAAATCACTAATATTAATACTGATATACTATTCTGTAAATAAATATGTCGTAGCGAGCGACAATTAAAGCGACAGCGACGTGTCGTTTCGATATCGTAGTACCGGCAACCCGGAGTAACTGTAGTGGAATTTGAAGCTCTATGATTGGTTGATTGTAAAAGTGCATTGAGCGTCCGTGTGGTGGCGCTAAAATCAGTTCCGCTCATGTGGATCGGGTCGGCTGGTGCATTCTCACTCTAGACCGTCGAGCGGTGCACACGTCGAACCGGTCACGTTCATTGCACTTGCTAGATGCACTTTGGTGCATACTTATCCTGTAAAGTGCATTCCTTGAGACGCTAAATAAAATCTGAGTTCGTGACTATTTCCTGACTTTACTTGGATTTGCCTGAGTACCCACGACGTGCCCACAACCATGAAACCGCAGGAGAGCAGTCCTGCCACACCAGAAACCAAGAAGACACACCAACACACCCAGCACCACCCCCTTCTAGACGACAAATACATATTTATACAAATACATATACATATACAGAAAACACCCAGACTCAACACAAATACTTAAAAAACTTTAACAATAATTGTGTCCGGGTGGATCAAACCCACTATCTGGGCCTGGCGGGCAAAGGTACTATCCAGTACGCTATCTGGATTTTGGATCATAGTCGTCGTAATGACCCAACAAATCCCAAAGACCCAATATTCAATTCTTTATGAACCAACAAACACTAACAACTTACCCAATAAACCTTTACGAGCCAGCAAACCGTAGCGACCAACCTAGCAAACCCTAACGATCCACCAAACAAACCCTTATGACACAAGAAACACCAACGAATCAAACTACAATCCTCACGATGCAACAAACACTAACTAAAAACCCTTAAGACCCAGCAAACCTCAAAGACCCACTTTGCAAACCCTTATCACCCCTTACCCAACATACACTAACGACACACCCAACAACCTCAATGACCCAATTTGCAAAACTCTATGACCCAACATACATTAACGACCCACCCAACAAATCCTTACGACCCAGCAAACCCTAATCTCACCCAACAAACCATTACGACCCAACCTACAAACCCTTACGACTCAACAAGCACTAAAGACCCACATAAAAAACCACAAAGACCCATCAAACACTAAGCTAGAACAACTAACTGGAGACAAGAACGGGGCTTGACTGATGCGAAACTGTCCGCTACTGCAACGGGCGCGAGCTAACAAAAGGTCGCGGGTGCTCTTATGTGCAAGCTACGGTGGCGTACAAGAAGTTAAACCACCACACATGAAGTCATAGTATACGCGTTTGCATCCACGCCTGACAACTTAAAGGCCATTTGAAATGACAAATTTGTTCGTTTCTTTTGCAGAATGATGACGATTGATCAATGCGTATTCGTTATCTGTTTAAGTGATTTCGTTTTCACGGTTTTCCTGTGACATATAGATTCTAAATGAATAGGTAGGTTTACATTACTTCATATTTTAAGGAAAAAATTGAAATAGAACGTCTTATAACAAAATTCTATAATTTTATAGTTCTTACCCATGCTTTTGGGTAAATACCCGGTAAAAACGGGTAAAAAGGGTAAATACCCAATTTACCCGTTTTTTCCCACCCGGGTATTTACCCACCGCCCATCTCTACTCATAAACCGTTGCGACACTTGTACTACGTTGTATGGCAATACACCCCGTGTTTTAAAATTTGGTATGTAAAACTTATTCGATTAATCGCGGGTCAAAGAATAGCTTAGTCGCCGGGAATTAGTTGCAAAACTATCCCAGTAGATGGAGCCCTGCCACGCGTTAGTAGCTAAGATTTACTTGCTTAATTCGCAGGCTAGGATAGAACCGCGTTAGCCCAGTTGGTAGTGGCGTCGGCAGTACAGATGCTGAACGTCGCAGGTACGCAAGTTTTCCAAAAATTATATAAGGTCCTGTAGGACTGTATCAGCTCGGTGTGCCCGATCGGCTCGTACTACTTGTACGTAACTTTTTGTCGGATCGAAGTTTTCGATACAGAGTGGAAGGCACTCTATCTTCCCCTCACTGCATTCAGGCAGGTGTCCCCCAGGGCTCTGTACTATCCCCTCTTCTATTCACGCTATATACCAGCGACGTCCCCAAAACACCTAGGACCGAGCTTGCCATGTTTGCGGATGACACTGCGCTTTACGCATCCAACCGCAACCATGACAAACTCGCAGAAGATCTCCAGAGCGCGCTAGACTCCCTCGGAGACTGGTTCCGCAAATGGAGAATCGAGGTCAACCCTGATAAAAGTGCAGCAGTGTACTTTCATAGGGGACCAAACCGGCCGGACGTCCCCGCTGTAAAGCTTTTCGGCCGACCCATCCCGTGGGTAAACGAGACCAAGTACCTAGGCGTCACCCTGGACTCCAGGTTAAACTTCCGATCCCACATAACGAAGGTTCGCGACCGCGCGGCGTTTGTTTTGGGCAGACTACATCCGATGTTGAACAAACGGAGCAAACTCTCCCTAGAAATAAGGTGAGGATTTACACCACCTGCGTCAGGCCTATCATGACCTACGCTAGCGTAACCTTTGCTCACACCTTTAAGACACATCTGAATGTGCTGCAGGTCATCCAAAACCGCTTCTACGCAAAGCTACCGGGGCCCCTGGTACATGCGTACCAAGAACCTTCATATTGACTTAGGACTCCTACCATTAAAGAATATATGAAACGAGCGTCCCGTCGATTCTTCGACAACGCTCCCCATCATAAAACCCCTTATAGTTGCAGCGTCCAACTACTTCCCATCCAACCACGCGTTTCAGACGCCGTCCGAAACATGTCCTTTCGGATGAAGACGATGAAATTACAGCAGCAGCAGCTGCAGCCATTGCAAGTAGATCACACTCCACAAGCTCTTCAGCAACCGTCGTCCCCGCCGGCGGGGACGCGGAGGTCCTTCATGTGTGCCATTCTTTGGCAACTACCGGCATATACCCACCGCGCCCCAGGGGCGCGATTGGGCTGGTTGTTTGAACAACCAACACGCACACACTTCCGGGTGAGCCTTCCGCTCCCCAAAATTCAGCTAGGTGTAGATATAGTTGCCTAAGTAGGTAGATATCGTAGGGACAAGTTAGGAAAAAAAAAATAAGGTCCTGTAGGGACACATGTTTGTGTCACGTTTTGCATTGTCAGCATCTAGAGACTTCCAGCCGAGTTCGGCGCGGGGACGCTAGCAGTGTGACCACTTTTAGTAGATTTCTACTTTTTTGGTAGATTTGAGACAAAGAGAACGATGATTTAGTAGTTTGATAATTTAGTAGTATTTTCAGTAGAAATCAGTATAGTTTAGTAGATTTCAGTAGAAAATCAGTATTTTAGAACATTCCGAAAAATTGTAATCCAAAATACAAGTATTCAGGCCAAAAAAGAAAATAAAATAGCAACACTATATCACTATAGAGTCTTGCGTCGGGGATTTCCAGTAACATATTGTTGTATACGGTGCTATACCGGTCTCTTTTCTGCATACGTTATGAAATCGCTAGCTATCTCTGTTATTCGGTTAGTGGAGTTTATTCGTTCGTTTTATTTTTGTTTGCGGACTTGCGGAAATCAAATTTTCAAAACAAATGGTGACAAAACTGAAGTTTAAGCAATGAAAAGAGTACGAGCAGCACTATCGTGCTGAATGGGAAGAAAATTCATTATTTTCATCCTGGCTGTGCAAATGTAGTGAAGATAACTTCAGCGCTTTTTGTAAATGAGAATAAATAAATTAGTGTAAAATACAAAATTTTGTTCAATATGTTTTATTTTACATACCAAATATCTTGAAAAAAAAAATATTAATGGTAGAACCTCGGATAGAACAGGCTGATTATGAAGGAAGGAAGGAAGGTAGAATTTCAGTAGAATTTAAAACTGGGGTTGGTAGATTTTGGTAGATTTTAGCAACTTTTTTGGTAGATTGTGTGATTCAAAAGTGGTCACGCTGACGCTAGTCGTCGCTCGCCCGCCATACAGTTCGTACATCAAAATGTAACCTATTCTGAAATAAGTATTGCGCAATACAAAGGCCTCATGACATATCCTGGACTTCTTCATTTCTACATTCCCGACATGAAAACATATTCAACAGTCCTATTAAATTCACTGCAAATATTTTAAGGGCATGCGTAAATATGTATAAGAAAAACATCTAAGGCATTTAAAAAATATATACACGCTAGAATTTTTTTTTTCATTTTCAAACTAACTTTTTAAGGGTAAGGGTTAATTATGTGAACATCCTTTGACTGACTCGACTGACGTTCCGCCACGTAGACAGGATTCACTTACACGGCACGCACACTAACAACCAACCAATCACAGCACCTTTTTTTGGCGCGTAATTTAAATTCATCGAAGTGTGTGTTTCTAAAACAAACAGGATGCACTTTTTTAATTTTTTATTTTTAGTTAAATGCAATTTTCTCGAAAACTAGCGTGTAGATTTCTTTAAAAATTTGCCTAGTACATGCTTATATTTTATTTGATCTGCCCCTAAAATATTTGCAGTAAATTTAATAGGACCTTATATACGTCCAAAACGGGAAGTGTTTCAAAATTAGGTTTTGATTAGGTATTCAATTTTAGCATTGTACGTCCTCTGGTTTGACATTTAGGCGCTTACTCAGAAGTCAGAACCGTCAAAAGAAATATTCCTATTGTAGCGCACACTCCGACTCCCATTAGGTGCGTCCACACCAACCGAGGCTGCTCGCTGCCTCGCGAGGCATACGCCTTGCGCAGGCGAGTCAAGTTCGGCCCAATTGGACTCCTAAGTAAAGTATAGGCAAACTTCTGAGGCATGTAGATTTTGGCTCGGCCCGCGCGCGTTCGAGCATGCGTTACTTCGGATGAGGCACGTAAGTTTTTAGTCAATTGCCTCGCGAGGCAGAGAGGCAGCGAGGCTGCTCGCTTGGCGTGGACGCGCCTATTTGCCAGATTTTCTTGTTTGAACAGTTTTATATTCATTGGAAAACTAATACTTGGTAGTCTATACTTCTTATTTGCATCATATTTGTCTTCGAGCAACGCATCTTCAGTCCCGTTCCGGCCCGGATATTTGTTCATAAGCACCAAAAGTACCCGCGCGCCGGCCGTTACCCTAATTTGTGCCCAATAATTTTTGGTGTCCGTCAACCAGGATGGCTGGTTGCCAGTGGCCCCTGACCATGGGAGTAGCTAGTAGGTAGCTTTAAAAATTACTACATATTTGCAACAGAACACTGAAGAAAATTCTATGTACAAACTACTGTATTTAAATCTCTTTGTAAATCTGGCATGTGGTCGTATTGTGTTTATCCATCCATCGATATATAGCCGTTAAGGCTCAACGTTAGCGACACTAGACAAAGACGAGACAACGCCGGTCAGTGAAAAAAATCCCTGACTGAAAACGCAAGTGATTGGGAAACCACATTATGAAAATATGAATTAACGACAATAACTAACAACGAAGATTTTTTAGAATCAGTAAAACCTTGCGAAAACTGTGCGCTTTAGTTATGTATGCCGAAATTGCTAAAAGTGGCTACTTTTCTCATGAACTCATGGATACCAATTTTTATCTATTTTATTAGATTTAAATATTCCTTGTGGTAAGTTATAATTTATACATTCGCCGCCAGATGACCAGCGTATTCAGCCAGGGCTTTTTTCCTGTTTGGGGGCGCCACTAGTCTGACGTTTAGCCTCAAGCCATCCAACGCCAGCTGATGCAATTTCTAGGTGTTCCAACTTATTCAATGTAAAATATTGCAATTTTTACTACAGTACGGTCGTTCGAATAGGCCATATCCGACAGCTCTCAAAATCATGTTAATTCTATGACATAAGGTCTATTTTTCTTTGTTGATTTGTCTTCTAATATAGGTTTGACAGATGTCAAATATGGCCTATTTGAACGACCATACTGTAAGCATAGCTGTAAGTGAATGCATTGATTGTCTGCCACTAGGGCTGCTTCAATGTTTTAGGGGTAATAAAGGGTACTATGGAAAGAAGTAAAACAATAAGTAAATTCTTAAACAATGTCCTTATACTTCATCAGCTACAACAGTAGTTTTCTCAGAAACATAAAGACCGTCTAAGAACTTTCTGATATCCTTGTTTTTGACAGTGGTGGATTGCTGGATGAGGGCAGCAGAGCTGGAGACATCTTCGAGGGAGTTTCCTTCGATGATCAGCTCATCCTTCTGTTTGGGGGAGTTGACGACTGTGACACCAGGGGCCATCTTTACCCTTCTGATGAACTTCTCTCCCAAGAAGTTACGGATTTCAATTACGGAGTTTCCATCAATGGTGACACAGTTGATGGGGAAATGGGCGTACACAGCACGCATCTTGTACTGGAATCCCTTTGTTACACCTGAAAATGAAAAGTTACAATATTATTATGTGAAACAGAGGTTAAAGATCAACAGCTACTGTGATTGTAGACCTATAATTGTCACTAAAAATATGTTACTTTTTTGTTAATTACTGGAAAACTAATGAATTGTAAAGTCAGCAGCCAAGTACATGCTTTCGGGTTTGAAGAAAGACATAGCTCAAAGTAGCGATGGGTGACTCGAGTTTGATTGAATTGCAAGCTCATTGACTATGCTACCGATTGCCCAAGTCAGCTCGAGTTGATAGTTGCAAATAAAAAAACGAGATTGCCCATCCCTAGCTCAAAGTCATTTCAGAATTGACACAGTTACTTATAAAAACAAGACAAGATGAATGCTAAGTGACTTCAACCTAAACAATCACAACAGATCACTGCTGGACATGGGCTTTTACCTATTGGGGCTGCCATACTCCACCACAAGATGTGTAATGCAAGATAGGTCAGGTAGTTCAAAAGAAATAGCACTATAAATTCGCAGACACTGCTGCCATTGTATGCAGGGTTGTAGGAAAAACTGTCAGGTTTCAGGTTTATGTCCATTAAAGGGTTTGATTAAATTGTGCTTCCAACAACTCAGACTGGTTTACAAGTCTGGGTCTCAGATCGTTTCAGAGCAGGTAATGGTTCTTCATAAACACTTCATCATGTTCACAAATAGTGCAGTTTTAAAGTATCTGGCTTTTGCTCTATACCAATTTCTGATTAGTAAGTTTAGGGTTGCTATCTTGAGATTGCTGCTGGTATCTGATGAATGAGCATGCACTTGACAAGCCAAACAGAACATCTATCATGTTTACAATTTGAGGTTATATTCTGAAGAAGTACGAAACGTTTCAGATTTAGTCATCCCCAATCCGATACCAATATAGTTTCATCAACACTAAGCTAGTAAACAACATACTCTACTGGTTCACTGGGGTTTCAGTCAGTACCACAGAGATACAAGTGTAAATAAACACTTACCCTTGATCATGTTCTCAACGTGAGAGCAGACTGTCCTGACGGCAGCGAGTTCTTTCTTGGTGCCGAACCATTTCTCTACTTGGAGCAGGCGGGAGTGCACCATGCGAATATCCACGGCCAAGTGTTTGAAGTTCCTCTTCAACACTCCGCGGGGCCCTTTCACCGTCACCAACCGCGACTTCACGTGAACGGTGAGACCCTCGGGGATCTTCACCTTCTGGTTCGCTACTATCGTCTTCATGCCGTGGCCTAAAATGAAAAACGGGAGTTGTATCAACAACTTAACCTCAAAGACATTTGACAAGCACAATCTTCAAAGGGATTTTAGATATTGTAAGTGAAATACAGCTAGGAAATTATTCTGGCATTCACGTTTTACACTGCTAATACAAAAATAATGAATTAGGTTTCATGAAACACGGGATTTCTTTGGATTTTTCACTATAAAACACAAAATTGCTCACTTTCTTTGACACAGCGAGCCGGAAAAAGGAGTTTTTTAGTGTTGCTAGCATAGAAAATAATGACAGTCGAGTCAAAAAGTTGGCCATGTTGGCCATTGTTGGCCGTTGTTGGCGCCAGTGGTAGGCGGATAAAGAAAATATTCAAAGACTTTGAACCTTTTGGGCCACTAAGCCCACACTAAATATGCATTTATAAAAAACTATGTACCTACAATAAAATAAGTAGGCATGTTTACCCACACAGGATATTCATTTAAATGCGTGTCATAACTTAAGAGTGGGTCCCTTTTGTTTGACCTAACGTTCGTTGTCCTAAAGTCGATCGCCTTAACACGTTTGTCCTTTTAATCAATTATCCTAATATTTGTTTGTCCTAAATATTGATTGTCCTAACATTGTTTGTCCGAATGTTTTTTAGTCCTAATGTTGATGTTCCTAACTTTGAACTTATCAAGATTGCCCTGTGGGTCAGATATCCTTATAAGTAGTAAGTTTTTTGTTTGGAAATAGTAAATCTTATGACTTGTTATTTATGTATAATAATTATCATAAAACTTTATTTTTCCATACATTAATTAAAAATTTCACGTTTCAAATGTATTCGTTCCTAGATTAACTACATGCATAGAATTGAAAAATTAAATAAAACATGAAATTTATACATTTTACATTTTATTTATTGCAAGATTCCCTATTGGGTAAAAGCCTCCTCTATCCCGTACCACTTTTCTCTATCTTGGGCTATTGATATCCAGCCGGGATATTGCCGGGAAAAAAACTGTAATTTATGCAATAAGTAATAAATAGAAAAGAAATTGCATACGCAGCGTCATCACCAGAACAGGTATAAAAGTAAATACAAAGTTGGTAATAGTTGTTATTATTACATGAAATCAACATCTGGAAAGAACTTCGGCCATGTGTCTCGACGCAAGAATGTCTCTGTGGAAAGCTTTGTGGTGCAGGGAAAGGTGGAAGGCAAAAGACCCTGATGAAGATCACCTATGCGCTGGACCGAGTTATTCAAAATGTTCTGCATACTGTCGTACTAATGTTGGTGCACATTCACCTTTAGTACCTATGTATGAGTCGTTATTATAACGAACTGCAAAATAAATACCAAGTTATCGATATATTTGAGATTCACTCGTAACATTCAGACGTAAAATTTTACGTCACTTAGCACTAAGTGAACATTGTAAATTTTTTACTGATCTCATTTGACTAAATAATAAGTAGTCAAATATAAGTATAGATACAAAACTTAAATAACTTTGTAAAAAATATTTAAATTTTATATTGGAACTTATTCTAAGAGTGTTTAATGTATACAGGGTGGACAATAGAGTGACCTCAATAAAAAGAAGTTAGATTCTTCACATCTTGGGGTATTTGAAAATACCCCATGTTTGTTCCCCGGTAATTTTCAGTTTCCGAGTTATTCAACTTTTAAAGTTGTATGGGAAAATCTTGACTAGCAGTAATTTTTCCTTTCCTTTTTTTTACTTCCGTATAAGGGCTTTTTATGCGGTTGATATACAGCACAATCTTTATGATTTGTACTTTTTAGCGTACAAAAAGAGAAAAAAAATCTGCCTTCCGAGTTTTTCCCATACAACTTTAAAAGTTGAATAACTCGGAAACTAAAAATAATCGCGGAACATCATACATGGCGTATTTTCGAATACTCCAAGATTTGAGGAATATAATTTCTTTTTATTGACGTCACTCTATGGTCCACCCTGTATACTGCTGGTGTTTCTTATCATAATAAAATAAAAATAAATTAAAGTGAAAGCTGCTGCAATTGATGTACCAATTTATGAGTGCACAAGAAAAGCGGCAGTGCGAGAAGAGTGGCAACGGATAGTGTAGCGTGCCACCAACCCTCAACCAACGAGCTCGACCAGAGTGGTCGTCAAGAGTGTAACGCCTTAGGAGAAGTTTTTTTTTCATATTTCGACCCATGTTCCATGGGGAAAGTTGTTCAGTTTTATGATTACCTTGACCTCCTTTCAGCTTTATTGGTTGTTTTGTAACACCCGGTATGCCTTGGTCATGTGGTTAAAATAATTGCAGTATTTTAACACAGTAATCTCCATCTCTCTTCGTGTGGGACACTGAGTCGTTCAACGACCCAATGAACCCTGGTGTCAGAGTTTTTCAAACACCTAGGCCTCTGACATGGTTGTGTAGCGACCGAAATAATAAACAGCAACCGGGACCGACGGCTTAACGTGCCCATCCGAAGCACGAAACCATCTTGCTTCTCGGATAATCAGGTGGTTCAGCCTGCAATGTCCTAACCAGACTGGAAATAAATTTACAAAGTGAAAAATATCATCTTTGTGTATGACCCCACCTGGAATTGGACCCGGAACCTTCTGCGTGGCAGGCAGTCATACTAACCACTACGCCAAATCACTGATGACCTCACGACCCTTTGTACCCTCTCGAACCAATGAACTCTCACGACCCGTTGAACCCTCATGAATCTATGAACCAGGATGACCCGCCGATGACCCCTCACGACCTATATCACTACTACTACTACAGTGAAAGTCTTACTTTTGCTTAATTTCAATTTCAATATATTTATTGCATATCACAGACAACATCTTAAAGATAGGTAACATTAACAGTAACTAAGCTAAAAGAGCTCTCATGTGACACCGAGGTTCTCCGAGGGGGCACAGCAATGTAGTAAAGGATATTTAGGTAGGTATATCCTTTCAACTTAACATAGATACTATTTTTAAATTGGCCTTCTACTTATAAATTCTTTTCATACATTTTATATCTTATTTAAATAAACTGAGCAATTATATAACATAAACTAAACTAGCTTAAGAACGCATTCAAGTTTTTTCCGAAATTTGTCGTTTCGAGCTGTCTGTAGGATTTACATACAACTTTAGGGTTAAAGATAATTATGACCCGAAAAATTAGGACGCGCGAAAATTAGGACGATAAAAGTTAGGACAATGAATATAGGAACATCGAAATTAGGATGTTCGAGCATTAGGACAATCGATAGTTAGGACTAAAGTTGTTAGAACAATAAACTTTAGATATTGGGCCAATGTGGGCCAATGGCAAACACGGCCAAAATGTGCCAACGGCCAACATATGACCAGTTTTTTTTTAAATGGCAACATTCAGATAACCAATAGCAGCTATCCACAGATGACAAATTAAACATATGTTCCATTGAAAGTTTACTACCTTTAGCTTTTTCTCTTTTTCGCATGCAACATTTTACATCTTGTGTCCTGCTGTCACTAAATGAAAATTGTTAACAATACATTGCAATGGAACGTAGTCAAATAAACAGCTTCGTGAAGTGAACACAGATTTTGTGTTGATTTTGATGTTATTTATAAATTTTCCAACTTTAGGGAATGATTCCCGAAGTATATATTGATTGCAGCGTATATGAGTGACCGTTTCCGTCAGGTTTCCCTTTGAAATTCGAAGTAAGTAAAATTTATTCAACGGAGCTATTCTTCATCGTTTTCTCCCCATTTCTGTCTTTCAAGGACAAGAAATGCACTAATGAAAGGTTTTAAGGACGAGTTATAATGTTTTTAGGACACCAGAAACAACTGGAAACAAATGTGAGTGAGTAGTGTAAACAATGGATATACCCGTGCAAATCGCCGTGCGGCTGAAGCCGCCGAGCCTGGCGGACTCCACCCAGTGCATCTTCAGCAACCCGGTGACGCAGATCGTGATCACGGAGAGCGGACAAACCTTCCACGTGAACAGGGCACTGCCCGTCGACTGCACACAAGCAAACCTCTTCAACTCATTCATGATACCACAAATCAACTGCTTCCTAGATGGTTGTGATACCTCAGTTGTCGTTTTTGGACAGCCCAAGACTGGAAAAACGTATACGTTGTTTGGACCAGGTAAGATTTCCAAAGGAAGATAACTTACGACGGGTATTCATTGGGAACACTTTGGGGACGAAGTCCTGCCACATCGCATATAACAAAAGTTCCTCAATTAATGTTCCCAATGCAGACACATTTAATCAAAGTTCCCAACAAGGGTGCATTCTCATTAGGAACTTTTTGGGAACATTGTCCCTTAACATTTTATCAGATTCAATGTCTCAGAGATTTTGTCCCCAATGAATATTTGCCTTTATTTAAGTCTATTGTTCATAATTACCTATTTGTTTTACAATAAAAAATTTAATTGCAACCTAAACTTGTTTATATTTTTCAGGTTTTGAATGCATTCATAGTGAATGTGACCAAGGAATAGTCCCTCGGTTTCTGACGGACATATTTCACAAACTAAATCAGATGCCAGAGAGAGAATTTATACTGCACATAACATGGATGCAAGTTGTAAATAATAATATATTTGATGTGCTGGGAGCAGGCCTAGTAAGATGCTGCAATGTAGAAGAGGCTTTCCAGTATTTGCAATTGGGATGGAGGCAGAGATGCAAGGGGAACAATCACACTGTATTTACAGTCAGTGTTGAACAAAAATGGGTGGGAGCAAATGGAGTCCTCAATCACAGAATGTCTACAGCAAGCTTCTGTGATCTTGCTGCATATCCAGAACCTGGGCTCTTTGCTTTAGAAAACATTATAAAAGAACTCTTGGCAGGAAACCCTCCTAAACAAATCAACTATGACCAGTGCATACTGACTGCTATGCTCAGGGACTCATTTGGAGGCAGAGCCTTCACTTGGGTTATAGGATGCATCAGCACAGAGCCGGAAGATTACCAAGACACCCTAAAAATTCTAAATCTCTGTTTGTGCTGTAGAGGAATTAAGAATTTTGTTACTATTAACTTGTTTGCTGACAACAATACCCCTGTGTACAACGACAAATCTGTGATACAACCTGCTGACAACAATTTCAACCTCCAGTTTGCAACTGCACAATGGATAAAGTTAGTTTCAAATGCTGAAGGATTGTTCAATAAAATATTGCAATCCAAATCATTGTCTGAAGCTGATGTGAATCAAGTCAGTGAATGGCTGTTTTTGAAAGCCGAATGTGATGAATGTTTGAATAGTGATATTGGAGTGGACAATAAGGAAACTGCAACCAAGCAGGGTCTTCCAAGAATTGCAGAAGATACTGAACCAAGTGAACCCAGTGAATCAGATGTGGAGACTGACTCAGAAGACAGCAACTCAGACACAGTGTTTCAGGATAAGGTAGAAAAGTTTATGGAATATTTCAGAGAGAAAAATGATCAATTGTATGCTGATAGGTGTGAAGAATATCTGAACCACATTGACTCTGATGACATCACTATATCAGAAACAAGTGGTTCCCAATCATTGCCAATAATGACATCACAATCAATATCTGGGCGAAGAAGAACTATTCAACCTGGGGAGAGTTTGTCAGGAGCAGAACTAGAGTTACTAAGAAAAGTGGCAGCCAAAGCAATCTCACCTGAAACTCAGAAAATACTCATAGAATCTCACAAAAAGGCTGTTGATCCAGAACCAAAAATAATTGAAAGAGAACTTCTCAAAATGATTGACTCTCCAAAAAATACAGAGATCTGTAAGAAGTACAAGATGACTAAAGAAAAGTACACACAAAAACAAATTTTGGCAAGAAAGTTGTCCAAAGAAATTAGCAGCAGTCAGACACAGTTGAAGGAATTGATAAACCTTTGCATAGCTAAGGAAAGACTGATAGATGATCTCTCAAGGGCCATGAGCCAAAGCACCCAAAACAAACACTATTCTGATAGACTAGAATATAATATTGACCATGACACAATCAAAGAAATTAGAAGGCATGAAACAAATCTTAAAACATACAAAAAGCAGATTGAACAAATAAAACGCCAGATCAAAAAGGACGAAAAGCGCAAAAATACTTTAGATGTAGAACTCATCAAAGACAAATTGAAATTAGATGAATTATCTGAATCTTCTGTTGAAATTAAAGATAAGAAATCAAATTCGATAAAACACTTTACACATAGAATCACACAATTAGATAGTATTTTGAAAGAGAAGACAAATGATTTAGAGAACTTGGAGCTTTCAAAAGAGAAGGAATTGATGCTGAGGAAAGAGATTAAAAATCTGAGAAAGACAAGAGAGTGCTTGCATGAACAGCGCTGTAGCTTAGGTCATAAGAGGAAAATGTACAAATCATTATCAGATTCAGAGGTAAGTTCTGAAAACCAGTGCCAGTTCTTTATCCATCCCAGAAGTTTCACCCATTGCTAGCCATATGCCTGTAGTAAAAAGTAGCCTAGATGTATTGTCGCTTTTAAAATGGTTAAATGTTTTTGAATTGGTTCAATAGTTGTAGAGTTTTAAAAAGCAGAGCATGAAACCTATCTCATCTTTTTCTCTACTAATTATTTACAGGAAAGAAAGCTCCTAGAATGCGAAGAGGCTATTGAAGCGATAGACACGGCGATCGAGTACAAAAACGGGCTAATCTGCGGCAAGTCCCCATCGGCGTCTTTGTCAGATTCCTACGACAACAAAGACACCAGGAGCCGCGGAGAGCAGATGCTGATGGCCAGGCTTGACAAGCTGTCGCACGATGAGATGAAGACCTTGCTGTACAGGTATTTTCAAAAGGTGAGTTATAAACTTGGATTCTGTCAGATTCCTACGACAATAAGGACACCAGGAGCCGCGGAGAGCAGATGCTGATGGCCAGGCTTGACAAGCTATCGCACGATGAGATGAAGACCTTGCTGTACAGGTATTTTCAAAAGGTGAGTTATAAACTTGGGGCTGTCAGGTTCCTATGACAATATAGATACCATGAGCCGCTGAGAGCAGATGCTGACGGCCAGGCTTGACAAGCTATCACACGATGAAATGAAGACCTTGCTGTACAGGTATTTTGAAAAGGTGAGTTAAAAACTTGGAGTCTGTCAGATTACTACGACAGCAAAGACACCAGAAGCCGCGGAGAGCAGATGCTGATGGCCAGGCTTGACAAGCTGTCGCACGATGAGATGAAGACCTTGCTGTACAGGTATTTTCAAAAGGTAAGTTGTATAAAACTGGTTTGTGGTGTGGGCATACGGACATTTGAAAAATAAAAATCTTATCTGATCGATCATTACTTATGCCGAAGGTGACGACAAAATAATGTAGGTGTCGTGGCGCTCAAGTTTGCCAAACCTGCCAAACTGTGGAATTAAAATTTAAATGTCTATGGTGGTTTATTAATCTTTAAATCTTTCTTATGAAGGCTTATCAATTTTCCAATCATTCGATCTCCTATCTATGGCCATATCAGTAGAACAGTCTGCAACCATATAGTTTGTAGATCTAATCACATCTTCTCTCCTTCAGGTGGTAGATCTACGCGGTGCGTGCGCTGCGTTGGAAGCTGGTGCAGCAGCGGCTTACGAGGAGGCGGCCGCGTGGCGAGCGCGCGCCGCCGCCGCCTGGAGGCACGCGCAGCGCAGCCGGGCGCATGCTCACACCAGGTCAGTGCTCTAGTTGTCACAGTACTGTCAGCTGGTGGTTGGAGGCGGGCGCAGCAGCGGCTTACGAGGAGGCGGCCGCGTGGCGAGCGCGCGCCGCCGCCGCCTGGAGGCACGCGCAGCGCAGCCGGGCGCATGCTCACACCAGGTCAGTGCTCTAGTTGTCACAGTACTGTCAGCTGGTGGTTGGAGGCGGGCGCAGCAGCGGCTTACGAGGAGGCGGCCGCGTGGCGAGCGCGCGCCGCCGCCGCCTGGAGGCACGCGCAGCGCAGCCGGGCGCATGCTCACACCAGGTCAGGTTGCTCTAGTTGTCACTGCACTGTCAGCTGGTGGTTGGAGGCTGGTGCAGCAGCGGCTTACGAGGAGGCGGCCGCGTGGCGAGCGCGCGCCGCCGCCGCCTGGAGGCACGCGCAGCGCAGCCGGGCGCATGCTCACACCAGGTCAGTGCTCTAGTTGTCACAGTACTGTCAGCTGGTGGTAGATCTAAGCTGCGTTGGAGGCTGGTGCAACAGCGGCCATGAAGTTCAATCTTCTTTCCAGTGAGACACCGAGTCATACATCGACCCGATGAACCCTGGTGTCAGAATTTAACCGCCTACTACAAGTAGGCCTCTGTAATGTGTGCCGGAGCACGGAACTATCTTGCTTTTCGGACAATCAGTGGGGCTTGGAATGTCCTAACCAGACTGGAAAAAAGTTCACAAACTGACATTAACATTTCTAATAACACAATAATTTAACCGGTTGTGCGCTGATCGCGAGTTGCGTCGCTACCATCATTGTAGCGTCATGACATCACTCATCGTCGACGCTGCAAATAGTCACAACGGAATCGTTAATGGTTTACTGTAAGAGAAGTCTTGAGTACTCTAGATTGTTTACCTAATATGAATCTTGTTTTCCCTTTGCAGGCACTTCCAATCGGTGCACAGATATTTAGACGGCGGCAATCCCGAACGAGCCCTGTCTTTTGGCATGACTACAGACTCAGAGACCGACGACGCCATGCAGCTAGTCAACCGCATGAAGCAGCTGGCTAGGTGCCCGCCGGTACGTACTTTACATACATACTTGCGGGGAAGGCAGAACGTAAACAACTGTAAAAAGCAGGCATTTACACAATATCTGATAAAGTTTGAGTCATTCAGAAGACATGTACAGTCCAGCAAAAAAGAGTAGAAAATAATAAAATGGAACTAAAAAAAATTCATACTAAATTGTTGCCATTCATAGTCAATGTTGCCATTTAATTTTGAAATTTCATACAAAGTGGCGACCTCATTTTTTGTCTACTCTTTTTTGCTGGACTGTATATCACCATAGACCGCAGAGGTCTATGTTTAGCCTGTCGCCTAAAATTGCAATTCACATCAATTCTCAAATCCCTTAGTCGCTTCTTACGACACCCACTGATACTAAGCCGGCATCACACGGCACGGCACGGCGACAGATACTGCGGATAGATTAGTCAAGATATGAAAAAAGAACCCCAAAACGACCTTTGTTCTTTATGGAAAGCCCTATGCTCACTTTACAGTATCGGTCATATTCACGAAGAACGACGACGACGACGACGAAGAACGAACTAATTCTCTACACAAGTTAAAACTACAGTAAAACTAAAAATTTCCTTTCATACTCCAGGCGCCGGTGATACCAAGTCAGAACCTGCGCCAGCTGATGCCGGCCACCAACCTTCCCGCCGCCAAGGTCACCAAGGAGCGCAACAAGCTCGTCATCGTGCAGCAGAACAAGAAACACTGATACAGGCTCATACTTTTCTTTTTACTCTTCATCATCAATACAATATTATTTTACATTGCGTTTAGGTTGATCCTAGACGTCATTGAAACTTTCTCGATAATCAACTTCATCGAATATTTATTTGTGATTCTAGCAGTCGTGTAGTCCGCCATTGATACAAACACTGATACAGGCGCATACTTTTCATTTTACTGTTCTTTATCAATACTATACTGTTTTATATCGGATTTCGGTTGATCCTAGATACTTTTGAACATTTCTCGAAAATCAATTTTATTCAATATTTATTTGTGATTCTAGCAGTCGTGTAGTGCGCTATTGATTGAAACACCGATACAGGCTGCATCTTTTCATTTTTTTTATTAATCAACTAGCTGGTGCCCGCGACTTCGTTCTACTAGCCACGGCGAGAATTCGATCAATTACCTAATCATCAATACAATACCTTTTTAAATCGGCTTTAGGTTGGTTCATGATATTGTGAACTTGAGAGTTTAGGAATTTAGGCATACTTTTTCGAAAAAGATACAATTTTACTAAAGATTTAGATTAAACGAGGCTTCGTTTCATAGAAACTTACATGAATTCAGGATTCCTCGGGTCGTTCGTCGACTGGGTGTCCCACACGAAAAGAGATTGAGATGGAAATTTAGCTTCCATAACCTTTTAGTTATAGAAATATACCCGGTAATGTTTTTATGGTGACTTTAAAGTTAGCCAGCTAAACGTGTAGCATAACATGAAACGAATATTAGCTTTGGCTTATATTTTAGGCGGATCCAAGTTTTTAATAAGAACGAACTCTACTACTAAATAAACTTTAGGTTGATCCAAATAATTGTGACCCCTATTAAGCTAAACTTAGTTAAATTAAGAATGAAACAATATTTTTGAATCTGTAGGTCTAGTGCAGAATGTCACAATTTTAATAGGTAGGTAATATTTTATTACAATTTGTATCATCAATATTATTATCTCTTAACGATTTTACAATAATTAATGTTATTTTATCGATGTGTAAATATGTTAAGCTTGAATTCATATTTGAATTTTATTATTAAAACCTAATCGAGCTATTTACTCAAATAATTTTGTCAAAATTATTATCATAAAGACTGTTTTAGATATCTTAAAATATACAAATATTTGAAAACAATGTGTTGTTTTTATAAATCACCGAAACAAACAAACTTCTTTCAATAAAACAGAGATTATGTAACAAAATATTAACGTATATTTTTTACAACTTACAGATTATTTACAATTTTTTAAATGATTTATTTGAAGTTCCAAGGTATACAAAGGGCGCCTTCCGATAGTACTGAATAGTAGTGTGTGATGTAGAGAATGTTGCCTTGTAGTTTCTGTAACAAAAAAGTAATAATAAATAACACACATTAATACTTATGTCGTAAAAAATATTATAGAATTCTAAAGTAGAAGATTAGACGCAAAATATTCTGGCGCGAAATTACTAACTCATTTATTACATTCTGCTCCGAAGATTAAGGCAGCACATAATATGACAAACATTTCTAGACTATTATTCATAGACGGTAGGTAGAGTTGAGGTTTACTGAATTACAAATACTCTTTTGATTTAACCTCTCGAATACCACTGACTGGATATCAGGTCAGCGAGAAAAATGCCTCTTTGTACCACTGACTCGATATCAGGTCGCTCGATCCCTATACGTTTCAAACCGCCTGGGAAATGGCGGTTTTTGACATTTCGAAGTACTGGGATGGGGAAGGTTAAATGTTCCTTACCCTACCCGGTTTGCCGTGTGATGCCGATTTAGAATAGCATCACTTAATTAAATTCTACCCATGGGTGTCGTAAAAAGCGACAAAGGCTTGACAAAGGTATAATCATCCAGGTAATTGGCAGCAGGGTTCTGCAACATCGCTCGCGCTCGCGAATCCGCCTGCCAAGCGTGGTGAGTACGGCAATACCTTCCGATAAGGGGCGGCCCATGTCCAGCAGTGGACTGTTGTGGCTGTTTCCTTACCCGGCCAAGTTTGTCTATTCGAGTGAGCAGCCTCTGACAGCAGAGGATCATGAGCGCTGGGGTGATGCTGTCGTCTTTGTGCAGCTCTAGCAGACCAAACCTCTCCTTCACTTCTTTGACATACATACATATATCACGCCTAGAACCCTTGCGGGGTAAACAGAGCATAAACGGTAGCTGTAAAAACCAGCTATTTACACCACGTCAGACAAAAGTTTCAGTCGTTCAGAATACTGTACCTTAGTGACAGGTTGTCAGCCTGGCGCCTAAACTCTCAAATCCCCTAGTCGCTTCTTACGACACGGGAAAAATATGGGGTGTTGCTATTCTAAGACGGCACCACACGGCATACATTTCTTTGAAAGTGGCAAAGGTCTACTGATTTACGGATGCTACTTGTTTCATTGAAACCTTCCTTACCCGGTCGAGCTTGTCTATTCGAGTGAGCAGCCTCTGACAGCTGATATGGGGTGATGCTATTCTAAGACGGCACCACACGGCATACACTTCTTTGAAAGTGGCAAAGGTCCACTGATTTACGGATGCTACTTGTTTCATTGAAGCCTTCCTTACCCGGTCGAGTTTATCTATTCGAGTGAGCAGCCTCTGACAGCAGAGGATCATGAGCGCTGGGGTGATGCTGTCGTCTTTGTGCAGCTCTAGCAGACCAAACCTCTCCTTCACTTCTTTGACATACATACATCACGCCTATATCCCTTGTGGGGTAAGCAGAGCGTAAACGGCGGCTGTTAAAACCAGCCATTTACACCACGTCTGACAAAAGTTTAGAGTCGTTCAGAATACTGTACCTTAGTGACAGGTTGTCAGCCTGGCGCCTAAACTCTCAAATCCCTTAGTCGCTTCTTACGACACCCATGGAAAAATATGGGGTGATGCTATTCTAAAGTGGCAAAGGTCCATTGATTTACAGATGCTACTTGTTTCATTGAAACCTCCCTTACCCGGTCGAGTTTATCTATTCGAGTGAGCAGCCTTTGACAGCAGAGGATCATGAGCGCTGGGGTGATGCTGTCGTTTTTGTGCAGCTCTAGCAGACCAAACCTCTCCTTCACTTCTTTGAACAGTGCCATGTCCAGCAGTGGACTGTTGTGGTTATGGTTATGGTTATGTTTCCTTACCCGGTCGAGTTTGTCTATTCGAGTGAGCAGCCTCTGACAGCAGAGGATCATGAGCGCTGGGGTGATGCTGTCGTCTTTGTGCAGCTCTAGCAGACCAAACCTCTCCTTCACTTCCTTGAACAGTGCCATGTCCAGCAGTGGACTGTTGTGGCTGTATGGTTATGTTTCCTTACCCGGTCGAGTTTGTCTATTCGAGTGAGCAGCCTCTGACAGCAGATATGGGGTGATGCTATTCTAAGACGGCATACTCTTCTTTGAAAGTGGCAAAGGTCCACTGGTTTACGGATGCTACTTGTTTCATTGAAACCTCCCTTACCCGGTCGAGTTTATCTATTCGAGTGAGCAGCCTCTGACAGCAGAGGATCATGAGCTCTGGGGTGATGCTGTCGTCTTTGTGCAGCTCTAGCAGACCAAACCTCTCCTTCACTTCTTTGACATACATATATCACGCCTATATCCCTTGCAGGGTAAGCAGAGCGTACACGGCGGCTGTAAAAACCAGCCATTAACACCACGTCAAACTAAAGTTTCAGAGTCGTTCAGAATAGATAGATAGATAGATAGATAGAAAATCCTTTATTCAAAAATACTGCGACACTTTACACAGCAAAGTACTTACTTACTAAAATAAACAAAGAAAAAAAAACAATTAGCATCACAATTTACAGTGAGGTACTCTGGTATGCAACGTGGCGCAATAATGAACAGGTCAACGACTCAGCCAAAATGCCTATCTCAGGGGAGAATAGACGGCTGTTTTTCAGTCGAAACCTAGGTATTTGATCTTCTCGTCGACTGGATCCAAAGCATGAGTAAACTGTGTTTTTATGGGTTAAGATATATAAATTACAATAATGCGTTAGATATTAGAATTTATAAGTATAGTGTAAGTGTATAAACAGGACTTTGATTAATAAATATATTTTTAGATAAACATAAATACAATAGACACATTTGTATGAGAAATATATGTGTATAAAATATTCAAATATATGTAAAATTCCGGCATCAGGACATCCGCTGTTTCTCTAATAACATATTTTTCATGTGCTTTTTAAATGTTACCTTGGATAATAATTGCCTTAGAGGTGGTGGGACATTATTCCAACATTTGGATGCCTGATACCGGAAACTACCCTCAAAAACTCGGGTTTTATGGAACGGAGTTTTGAGCAAAAAACTATTTTTGTTTCGAGAATTGAAATTATAGGTAGCCCATTTTAATTTAGAAAATAGATAAGGTGGACTCTTGAATTTCACTACAGAGTGAACTAAACTACTAAAGTGTAGATACCTCCTAGACTCCATATTTAAAATTCCATGATTGTTTAACACAGGCGTGATATGAGTTCTAGGAGGCACTTTGTAACAGAACCTTGTGCATGCATTTTGAACACGCTGTATAAGCTTTTTTGAAGTAGAGAGCAGGCAAGGTCCAATCACAACGTCACAGTAGTTAAGTCTGGACAATATAAGCGACTCACAGATCTTGAGCCTAACATCAGTGCTTAGCAAATGTCTGATCTTATAAAATATTTTGAGACGATACAGGCACGTTCTTGCGATGCTCTCAATGTGAGCCTGAAAACGGAGTCTACTGTCCATTTCAATTCCTAGATTTTTTGCCTGTGTGACAAGTTCTACTGGCGTACCAAGTACGGTCACATTTGGGGCTTGCATTAAACATCTGCTGACCTGCTTTTTGGATCCCAGTACCATAAATTTTGATTTAGTAGGATTCAGCATTAATGAATTTTGAGTGGACCATTTGGCAATGGAATCAAGGTCAGAGTTGAGCTTTTGTAGTGACTGTGCCAGATCCTGTGGTTTGGTGTGTATGTATATTTGAACGTCGTCAGCATAAAGATGATAGTGGCAGTTATGTATGTGCTTCGTTATATCTGCGCTGTAAAGGATAAAAAGAATTGGTCCCAGGATTGATCCCTGTGGTACGCCTCTTACAACAGCTCTCGCGGCAGATATAGAATACTGTATCACCTTAGTGACAAGTTGTCAACCTGGCACCTAAACTCTCAAATCACCTAGTCGCATCTTACGACACCAACGGGAAAGATATGGGGTGGTGCTATTGTAAGCCGGCACCACACAGCATACACTTCTTTGAAAGTGGCAAAGGTCCACTGATTTACGGATGCTACTTGTTTGAAACCTCACTTACCCGGTCGAGTTTGTCTATTCGAGTGAGCAGCCTCTGACAGCAGAGGATCATGAGCGCTGGGGTGATGCTGTCGTCTTTGTGCAGCTCTAGCAGACCAAACCTCTCCTTCACTTGTTTGAACAGTGCCATGTCCAGCAGTGGACTGTTGTGTGTATGGTTATGGTTATGTTTCCTTACCCGGTCGAGTTTGTCTATTCGAGTGAGCAGCCTCTGACAGCAGAGGATCATGAGCGCTGGGGTGATGCTGTCGTCTTTGTGTAGTTCTAGGAGCCCAAACCTCTCCTTCACTTCCTTGAATAGCGCCTTTTCCACGTGCTTGTTGCTGTAAAAACGTAAACAAATAAGAGACAGAAAGTAATAAAAACTACGCAAGATGTACGTTTACTAAGCTTCTTTTGTAGTTTTTTAGGGTTTCGTAGTCTCCAAGAAACCCTTATCATTTCGGTAAGTCTGTCTGTCTGTATGCCGCGCCCTTATAACTTCGTCAGTTTTGGAGCTATCAACATCAAAATTGGTATGAGATAGATCGTGTTGACCCAAACTTAGAAATGTTGAGAAAAAAAATATACATTCTCATACATGTGAAAGAGGGGCAAATAATTTTTTTTCTCCTTTATTATTGAGTAGGGTATCATTGAATAGGTCTTTTAAAACCAAGGGGAGGTTTCTTTGACATAAAGTCTCGAAAATGTTTCTGCCTCGAGATATTTGCTTTAAAATGTGGCGTTTTTGAGCTTTAATTTGTTCCAGCTGTAACTTCTAAAGTATGCATGATAAAAATTTGAAAAAAATATGGAATATAGTTCTTAATATGAAGTTACCATGAAAACTATAACGAATACTGTAACACTCAAGATGAAGAAAAAATCAAAGTTTTTCAATTTACATGCTGTATTCGGTGAGCAGTAGTGTGGCGTCATCTAGATGGTTGGCGATGAACTTGACCAGCTCCTCCGCGGGGCAGGAGGAGGGGGTGATGAACTGCCCCGTCGGAGACACCATCAAAGGACCAGCTTCACTGTAAGAGAAAAGATTTCTTATTTTATTCAACATGCATACATACAGTACGCGAACGAGTTCATGACCATCCTGAAAATATGCGCCTCCTTGTCATACTCGCAGTGGTACTGGCGCGTGCGAGAAGAATGCGCATATTTCAGGATGGTCATAAACTCGGTCGCGTACTGTAGGTGTTGTGCCTTGTTGCCTACATACATACACAACATAGTTGAGTGCTAGGGTAAACGGCGCAAATGTGCAGAGTATTAACGGCCGCAAATATAAGGTCGTTATTTCCACGTTTGACAAATATTTGAGGGCTGATTCAGATATAAAACAGGTAGAAGAAATTAATAAACACGGTTTTGTTTTTTCGCTAGTCGCCAATCTGAACTTAAAACTTAAAATTCCAAAAAAGGATCCCAACAGCCAGCAGAGAAAAATTGCAATAGGTAAACTTAAGGAATCAGATATTAGAACAAAAACATTAGCAAAGTATAATAACGATCTTCGAAAAAACTATGATTCTCTTGATTTAGACAAAATGGATTCAGAAGATATTTGGAATTATTTTAAAGAAACTACCACAACAGTTAGTAAAGAAGTACTGGGATACCTAGTGAAAGAGGCCAAAGTTCCATGGGTAACCAAAGAAATCTTGGACCTAATGCAGGAAAGAAGGCAATACAAACATACAAATAGTACCCAATATGCAAAAGTCGACAATTTAATTAGAGCTCAAATTCGCAGAGAAAGAGATTTGTACCTAGAGGGGAAATGTTCAGAAATAGAAGATTTGGAACGTAAACATGACCACTTTAACCTACATAAAAAAGTTAAGGACTTTACTAATACCAACCGCAAGAAAACCACTGGCAAATTATCTAACAGTGACAACAAGCTACTAATAGACATAGACGATCAGATAACGGAATGGGCTAATTACATAGAAAAACTCTTCGACGATACCAGAAAGGAAGTTATGCCAGAGCCCAATAACGATGATGGTCCGTCAATTGTATCAGGGGAAATACAAAAAGCCATTCGAAATATGAAAAATGGGAAAGCTGTCGGCCCAGATGGTATACACTGCGAACTTCTTAAGCTACTGGACGAGTATGGAATTAATATCTTAGAAAAATTGTTTAACAAAATTTATAGCTCCGGTAAAATTCCTAACGACTGGCTTAAGTCTTCCTTCTTACCAATCCCCAAAAGCCCAGTGCCAAAACATGCAATGAATACCGACTTATCAGTTTGATGAGCCATGTACTAAAGGTTTTCCTTAAAGTAATTAACTACAGGATATACAAAAAAGTCGATGACATTATAGACGAATCTCAGTTCGGGTTTAGAAATGGCTTGGGAACTAGAGAGGCCCTTCTGGCAATTCAAGTCTTAATACAAAACTGTCTTGAGCACCAGAGGAACGTTTTCATGTGCTTCATAGACTTCGAGAAGGCTTTTGACACCGTCAACCACGAACATCTGTTGGAAATAATAAAGCACACTGAAATAGATGGCAAGGATGCGAGAATACTTGGGAATTTATACTGGAATCAAACAGCCCACATCAAAATCGGTCAAAATCTACCCAAGACCTGAAAATACTGAAGGGTGTCCGCCAAGGCTGTATACTTTCACCTAGCCTCTTTAACCTCTATTCCGAGCGTATATTTACAGAAGCTTTTGATGGTGTTGAAATGGGGATAAAATGCAACGGTAAATACATAAATAACTTGAGATACGCCGACGACACTGTGCTGTTAGCTAACAGTTTGGAAGAACTACAACAGCTTCTGAATCTCCTGAACGCCAAAATCCAGCATTATAATCTGAAGATCAACACCACAAAACCAAACTAATGGTTGTCAGCAAATCTGATATAAGTACGAACACATTAGTTCTAGATAATTCTATTGTGGAGGAAGTGCCAAAGTTCAGATACCTAGGTAGTTGGCTAAATAACAAATGGGACGCGGAACAGGAGATAAGAGTGAGAATTGAAGTAGCACGCAGTGCTTTTATGAAAGTGCGTTCTCTGTACACCAACAAAGATATCAACCTAAAACTTAGATGGAGAATGGTAAAATGTTATGTACTGTCAATACTTTTATATGGGGCCGAGACATGGACATTAAATCAGGCAATGGAAAACAAATTAGAAGCATTTGAAATGTGGCTATACAGAAGAATGTTAAAAATATCTTGGACAGACAGGACTACGAATGTAGAAGTACTAAGGAGAATGAATAAGAAGCTGGAAGTATTAGTCACAGTAAAGAAAAGAAAAATAGCCTACTTTGGACATTTATACAGAAATGATAAATATAATATACTTAAATTAATAATTGAGGGAAAAATTGATGGCAAGAGGGGAAGGGGAAGAAGGAGAATCAACTGGCTTGACAACATCAAAAAGTGGACTAATATCAAAGACGCAGCCACGCTCGCAAGACTGGCAAAGAATAGACTCGAATATGCAAAGGTGGTCGCCGACGTCCGTTAGGGCATGGCAATTGAAGAAGAAGAAGTTTTGTTTTTTGTAATTTAATGCATTTGGTCGAAGAATCGCCACCCAAGCTTCCAGGTGTCCGCAAAAGGTGTCTAGAATGTCCAGCTTAAAAAGACAGAAAGATCACCAATACCTGTCATGGATGTCAAAAGTTTATCTGCCCGCAACACATCATTCTGATGTACGCAACATATGCAAATTTGAGGACTAAAAATAATTATAAGATCTAAGAAAGCCTAGCCGTATTACCTAAAATTATTGTTAAAAAAAACTATATTTTCATACTTTAAAGGGTCTAAAAGAGTTAACCTATTTTATTTGTTACAGTTTTTGAGTGCTTTATAAAAACAGATAATATAATAGCATTCATAAACAAAGGTTTTTATGAATATTTTCAACTCGTTTCCAAAATAGACCATGATATAAATACGGGTTTTTTTGACCCAACGTGGATCTTAATGTAACATTTTGCCACCTGGACGACGCCGGGTTAATTAATATAACACAATACTGACGGCTCGACGACAATCTCGTATTTCCTGCCCTTGCCGTAGAAGTACGAGCATGCGTTGGCTCGAATGCGCCACGTAATTCTTTTGGTCTTTTGCCGCGCGAGGCAATGACCACCCGAGCAGCCTCGCTTATTGGGGACGCGCCTAATATATAAACACAAATACAACAGTACTCACGGTTCGACGACAATCTCGTACTTGCTGAGCGACTCGGGCACGGCGTCCGGGATCTTCCTGCCCTTGCCGTAGAAGTCGCCGATGGAGGTGATCAATACCTTCCTTCATGGATACCTTCATGGACAAATAAACACAACACAGTACTCACGGTTCGACCATAATCTCGTAATCCGGCTTGTAATCTCGTACTTGACTGACAGGTCAAATGAGCTACTTTTTAAGACGACCGAAAACGATATTTTGTATGACATTATAGAAATATGACGTCTTATTTCAATATTTTGGATGGAGTCAAAATAATATTTTGGTGTTTTTAAATTCTAGCTTTTAATATTTTGGCAAACGATGAATGAAGTCCGAAGTACTTTTGGACAATCGTTTTAAGCATACATCTTATGTATTTTATTTATGACCCTGTCAAGTAGCGAATTGCTGGTTGCCACAGGTAGCTGAAGCACTAATAGTGACTAAATGAACGTATTTTCTTTCTTTTTCTTTCAAATACAATACTCACGGCTCGACGACAATCTCGTACTTGCTGAGCGACTCGGGCACGGCGTCTGGGATCTTCCTGCCCTTGCCGTAGAAGTCGCCGATGGAGGTGATCAGTTGCCGCAGCAGGTGGCTGCAGTACTGCGTCACTGACACCTTTATACAGGGTGTAAGCGACGGTGTAACAAAAACTTTGCAGGCATGCTCAGACCATGAAACTGAACAATTTTCCCCATTGAACATTTGGTGGTAAACAAAAAGAAAATTCGATTCTCCCATACAAAATTCACGATCAGCTGACTAATTTAGTTTTTTCATGTACCACCATATGTTCCATGGGAAAAGTTGTCGAGATTCATGATCTGAGCACGCCTGCAAAGTTTTAGTTACACCATCCCTTACACCCCGTATATGAGGTATAAATAAACACAACACAATACTCACGGTTCGACGACAATCTCGTACTTGCTGAGCGACTCGGGCACGGCGTCCGGGATCTTCCTGCCCTTGCCGTAGAAGTCGCCGATGGAGGTGATCAATACCTTCCTTCATGGATACCTTCATGGACAAATAGACACAACACAGTACTCACGGCTCGACGACAATCTCGTACTTGCTGAGCGACTCGGGCACGGCGTCGGGGATCTTCCTGCCCTTGCCGTAGAAGTCGCCGATGGAGGTGATCAGTACCTTCCTTCATGGATACCTTCATGGACAAATAGATACAACACAGTACTCACGGCTCGACGACAATCTCGTACTTGCTGAGCGACTCGGGCACGGCGTCCGGGATCTTCCTGCCCTTGCCGTAGAAGTCGCCGATGGAGGTGATCAGTTGCCGCAGGTGGCTGCAGTACTGCGTCGCCGATACTTTCGGCATGAACTTCCTACAAGAAACGGTTTTCTATTAAAGTTTTTTTATTATCGCGTACTAATAATTTAGAAAAAAGTTACCTATATGTATGCCGAAGGTAGTAGATATGTATGACGTTTCACGGCGTTTAAATACAGTTAGCAGTAGTACAGAACTGACGATATTATAAGGTTACACAGGACTTCGTTTGGGCGAGCGAGATGTTGCTCCCACGCGAGTCCAGCCAGAAGAAGAATGTGAAATTGAAATGGCCGACTTGCTATACCGAAGCGGAAGATTTCCGTCTTCCGGTCTAGGACAATGATCAGGGTAGTTCCCAAGAACACTGTTCACGGAAGTTCCTATGAAAGAGTTACAGTGGTGTTGCCACTGCATCGCCAAACGACTGATGTCGTAGTATGAAAGCGTATGTCGTACGGCTACATGCGTCTGTCGCACCCCTAGAACGCGGCGCCATTCACTTCAATACATAGTATAAAGTAAAGTCCCTTCCCGTGTCTGTATGTACTTTTCCTTATATCTTTAAAACCCCTCAACGAATTTTGATGCGTTTTTTTAGTATATAGAGCAAGTTAAGGGGCAGGTTTTTAAATATTCTTTACCTCACATTTTAACCCCTACAGGGGTAAAAAAGGGGTTAAAAGTTTGTATGGAAAATCATTATTTTTAAATGTGATCTGTTTCAAAATTTGCGATTAGATCAAAGAGCTAAAAAAAATTAAGCATGTGTTTCAGGGATTTTCGATTTTTAACCCGTAAAGGGGTAAAAAAGGGGTTAACAGTTTGCATGGAAAACCATTATTTATAAATGCGATCTGTTTTAAGATTTGCGATTAGATGAAAAAGCTAAAAAAATGAAATACGTGTTTCCTGGGTTTTCTGTTTTCGACTTCTAAAGGGAAATATAAAGGGGTTAAAAGTTTGTATGGAAATCATGATTTTTAAATGCGATCTGTTTCAAAACTTGCAATTAGATCAAACAGCAAAAAAATTTGAGTACCTACATGTTTCAGGGATTTTCAATTTTTAACACCTACAGGGGTAAAAGATGGGTTGCAGCGGGTGAAACCGCTGACGGGCAGCTAGTACATACTAAGACTAGAGCCGCATCGGCCGCAATCGACGAACTTGCATCTTTAAATAGTTTTATTACCTTCTTCGAATATGGATATTTCTTAGTATGCTTGATAAAGTTTTCTCGTAAATTGGAATCATTGTTAATGCGCTATCTTCTTGACTGACTTTCTTGATGAGCTGTAAGAAATACATTTTAAAATAAACTATAATTTCTTAGTACCTACAATGATTTGTATGCAGTTATTTCTAAGTAACTTTCTTCTATGTTGTAAGCAAAATACAAATACAGTAATTAAAAAAAAGATTTAGGATAACTTACCGAAAGCCACTCATTTCTCACGTCTATAATGTTGAGATACACGTCTCCGTCTAAACTGACACCAGTAAACTGCCCCAGCGCAATAGTTCTACCTGTAAAAGAGATATTTCTAAAATTAAATCCCTACAAGTTTACAGAGAATGTTCACAATTTTGAAGAAAAAGGTGACGTATAGCGAACTCTTTGCAATAGAAGTTGCTCGATAGCTTTCGCCAAGCTATCACACGTAAAATATGAGGCGCTATCTAGACACAAGAGACTTAAGATGACTCGGGCCGTCAGCGATAACACGTGCGTTTCACGTGTGTAGATGGCGTCTCTTATATTTGATACATTTTAAATGGAAATCGTTTCGAGCGTCGCGATGTCTCACCTCATGTCTATCGTCTCATGTGTAGAGTTAGGAGGGCCTAAACCATATTTGCGCTAAATTATGTAGTAATTGTCTATAGTTCGTTTACGTTTCGATTTGGACGCGTTATTACTATAATAGTGGTAGTAGGTAGGTATTATTCTTACGAGAGGACTAAGGATTTAAAAGGATATACTGCCACAAAATCGAGAGCTTAGTGTATTAGGTTACTTTAATTTTCCATTATTTTCCTCTTGTCAATTTAAGAAAGGGTATGCGGTTGTGGGTATGTGATGCATTAGTTAGTGGTATTCAAAATCATGGTAAGGTTACCTTCTAAATTCTTCATGACTTTTGAATGTTGTTCTGCTAGAGACACGAGACTTTGTAGCGCTCCTCTTATATGGCTTATATTCCACCCTGTATCGTATTTTACCTGCAATATTTAAAAAAATGTGGGTACATCCGGTAGTTGTACTATTTTATAGCTTAGCAGAATCATGAAGTCCATTAAATCGTAGTAACGGGAGGCCAAGTAACACTGGTTGTGTAGTACCTATGGCTGGTCATCTCTTCTCATGACGCTATGATAGCTAATGGACTATAAGGCTACAATCTTATAGGCTTCATTCAACAACTATTAAAAGCATAGGTACAGATAGGAGATAGCAAATGGATTGTATTCTTATCATGAAGGTGTAGAGGAGTAAACTTGGAGGAAAAGCTTTTGGTGGCAGAATTCTGTTTGTTGTATCCTATGTTTACCAACTTTTTTAATACCATAAGTTTTGCACAGGTCCTCTATGAGAACATTCACTTGGTTTCTAGTTGCACTTGTTGATTCATACTTCGTTTTTGCTTCTCTGCTGTTTTCATTGATCCAATCTCTGTAAACAAATTTGTCTTTTTATGGATTTGGAATATGATCTAAAAACGAAAATTACGAAACATAGACTAATAAAAATATACTCGTATGTAGATAGGGTGATAGAATAGTAACAGTATAGTGTTCATTTCAATATGCGAAATCAATACATAGTATAAAGTAAAGTCCCTTCCCGTGTCTGTATGTATGTTTCCTTATATCTTTAAAACCCCTTAACAGATTTTGATGCGGTTTTTTTTAGTATGTAGGGTAAGTTAAGGGGCAGGTTTTAAAATATTCTTTACTTCAAATTTTAACCCCTAAAGGGGTAAAAAGGGGTTAAAACTTTGTATGGAAAATCATTATTTTAAAATGCGATCTGTTTCAAAATTTGTGATTAGATCAAAGAGCTAAAATAATTAAACACGTATTTCAGGGATTTTTGATTTTTATTAATTAGGTAAAAAGAAGTTACAGTTTGTATGGAAAATCTTTATTTTTAAATGTGATCTGTTTCAAAATTTACGATTAGATCAAATAGCTAAAAAAAGAAATACATGTTTCAGAGAGTTTCGATTTTTAACCCGTAAAGGGGTAAAAAAGGGGTTAAAAGTTTGTATGGAAAATCATAATTATAAATACGATCTGTTTCAAAACTTGCAATTAGGGTGAGAATCCATCAGAGCTGTGCGAGGTAGCTAAGCGGTGTGCGAGGAAAAATCCACCAATAGAATCACTTCATTTTCCTAGCCTCGCTCAGCTCAGCTCTGGTCGAATAGGGTTGAGCGAAGCGAGGCCATTCTACATACAAAACAAGCGAGAAATGTGTGCGAGGGATGTGTTGCGAGGAATGTGTAGCGAGGAATGTGTTGCGAGGAATGCGTTCCGAGAAATGTGCTGCGAGGTTTCCACTACATCGCATTCCCCCCCCGCTCACACATTTCACAGCTTCGCAACGCATCCTCGCTCCGCACATTGATGCGCATTTTGACAGCTCCGCTACGCATCCTCGTACGACACATTTTACTCGCACAGCTCTGGTGGAAACCCCTACACATTTCCACAGCACAGCTACGCATCCTCGTACGACACATTTTACTCGCACAGCTCTGGTGGATTCTCACCCTTAGATCAAACAGCTAAAAAAGAAATACGTGTTTCAGGGACTTTCGATTTTTAACCCCTAAAGGGGTAAAAAAGGGGTTAAAAGTTGTATGGACAATCAATATTTTTAAAATGCGATCTGTTTCAAAATTTGCGATTAGATGAAAAAGGTAAAAAAATTAAATATGTGTTTATGTGTTATGTGTTTTTATGTTGTCGTCCTCTAAAGGGGTAAAAAAGGGGTTAAAAGTTTGTATGGAAAATCATGATTATAAATGCGATCTGTTTCGAAACTTGCAATTAGATCAAACAGCTAAAAAATTTAGTATGTGTTTTAGGGATTTTCGATTTTTAACCCCTAAAGGGGGTGAAAGATGGATTGCAGCGGGTGAAACCGCTGACGGGCAGCTAGTTATTAACGAAAGTGAACTTCTTTCCCCAAAAAATATGGGTCTGTCCTGGTTTGTTCAATTTTCCTTGTTGTAACCAACGGACTTGTCACCCTATATTACCCTAATGGTAATAATACTTACACAACATTGTCAATAGCTTTTCGTTCTTCAACTTTTCTTTTCATTCTGGATACCTTTTCAAATTCTGTATTGTACTTTTCGTACGCATAACTGAAATCTTGTTTGCTGAAACATAAACAATTAGTAAAAACTATAAGTAGCATGATGCCGGCTTAAAATAGCATAAACCCATATATTTCCAGTGGGTGTCGTAATAAGTGACTAGGTAAGAGAATACAGAGTTGATGTGTTTTGCAATTTTAGGCGACAGGCTGAGAATCTTATATTACACTATGGTGATGTGATACACAGTCTTATAAAAGACTCTCAAATTTTGTCAGACGTAGTGTAAATGGCTCTTTTTACAGCCGCTTACGCTCTGCCTACCCCGCAAGGGATACAGGTGTAGTATATTTATGTATGTATTAGCAGCATAAATTACCTAGGAACACATAATTTACTCTGTAGGAGTATTTTTGAATCAGTTCCAAGTTTAAAATCAGTTATGTAAGAGTTCATTGGGATTTAGAAAGAAGATAAATATAGAGAAAAATAATACTTCTTCTAAACACTGATTGGAACTTTAGTTCACAACAGAAATATAATCAGGTACTTACTTGAATTCCGGCCTATTAGTTATAGTGCGAGGTATTTTGTCAATGTAGGTAGTTTCCATATCACAGGATTTTAAAACATTGATGACTGTTTCTCTTACGTTTCCACCATTTACTTTTATTGTCACCAGTTTGAAGTTACCTAAAACAATTAAAAAAGGAACATTTGAGTTAATTATAACAAAAATAGACAATAGTAAAAAAGTGAATGAGTGTACAGAGAACATCATAACAGAACAGTGTTATGTGATATGAAAAGTGTTCTTTCTCTTTTTCTTCTGATGTCATGTAATGAAGTACTTGAATTACCTTGTGAACCAAGTTATGATACCTACTATAAATTTTTGTGAAATTGTTCTAGTAAACAAACATACCTAAGATATAGGATTGATACTTGATTAGATTACCTTCTGGTTTATCCTTCTGTCGGAGGTAAAATGAGAGCGGTGGTACAGTCATTCTGCGACTGGACTGCTGAGCTTCCAACAATGCACTCAGCTGCTGCAGGGAGTACTCATTGATCTTCTGAAATTGATACAGCATCACAACAGATTTATTACCAGATGATGAACAAAGTTACTTATTAAAAACCTATGTTTTGTTTTTTTTGTATAAGATAGTGAAACCTCCAGTCTCACTAAAATCTTTTTCTGTTTTATAAATACTGCAGTAAGTTTAAGTACATAATAAATAATTACCAAGCATAATTTTCTCCATACTTGCAAAGCTCTAACTTAATGAAAAAAGGACTTGATTTAATTTCAATTACAAATAGCACGAAACATCAATATTCAATACCCACCCTTTGCTCTGGGTATTTTCCAAAAAGGTCCGGGTGCACACTGAAGTAGAAGGGGCGCAGGGCAGTGGAGATCTCTGCAGAGCTCAGGAACCGACATATCAAACCCCCACTGCACCCAACCCTGAATAAAAAAATAAAACAGTGTAAGCAAATCGCTGCACAAAATTGACAACACATCTAATTATCAAAGAATATGAAACTCAACTGCAGTAAAAGTAAAACAAGGAACGAGCAGCATATTCATTTGATGCAAGTTCAAGCCAAAGAATCTATTTCACATTTGTTAATTAAATTAAGACAGGCAGGGACAATAATAATATAAATAAACAATTAATTATGTAAGGTTCCAGACCATACAAACCCTATCTTTTGTCTACAACAGAATGTAACTCAATGACTTTGTCCTATACCTAAGGTTACAAAGAAGTTCAGAGTGGGAAGCATCTCAAAGAAAGCTCTCGAAATAGTCGTTTCACTTCACTATTTGGTGCTGAGAGCAGGCAAGGCGGAATGCTTCTCAAAAAACAGTGTAAAGAATTTAGTGCGCAAAACAAACAAATTTTGGTTATGATGCGGAATTGAAATTGGTTACACACCTTATCGGCACCCGAGAATACATTGCAAATTTTATGAACCTCACACTATTTGAACATTACACTAAATTTATAGATTTCTGTATTAAAACGAAAAGAATTACATATTTTTGGAGTGTTTTTCACCTAATCGTCGGCGTCAGCTGATTGACGTTGACAGCTATGACGTCATGCCATCGAATTCTCATACATGTACGCATCTGTGTCCATTGCCTGCCTACATCACATTTCATACAAAGAAACAAACAAAGAAAGCAGTGTAAGCAGGAAGAAAAATAATACAACTGTAAATGCGTAGGTGAATAACATAGGTTTTAAACTTTTGCCGCCCAAAAGTTTTAGGCGCTTGTTTTAAATTGCAAATCACAGGAAAATTAAATAATAATCGCAGAATATCAACAACAGATAAACGAGTTACTGATTCAGAACCAAGTCAAAGCATACCAGTCTCTTTATTCTGCTGTAAGTACACAAAACGGTTTTTTAAATAATTAGCTGTTATAGCAGAGAGCAGACAGTAGCTTTAAAATTGTAAAGCTATAGTTATTCTGTTTTGTTAGCTATACCTACTACCTGAGTTTTCGACTAGGTATAAGTACATAAAACTACGCAACGAACGGTTACTAAGCGTGTTCAGTTCACAAGTGAACTGTGAACATGTCCATCCATATAAGTTTTCTACTTAGATATTTAGGCCGCCTCTTCACCTCCATCCCTGATATTGATCCGATCCAAAAAACATTCATACATAGGTGGATAGGTATCTACTCAGTCAAAACGATTGCGTTATGATTGCGATGCACGATAGACGTACCGCGGAAGCACAACACAGGAAGATATCGCTAAGTGATGTAAGTTGGAGGTTAATGTGAATATGAATAACAGGTGACCAGTGGCTGGTGATTCGAGATAAAATCTGAAGGCTGAGCGTGCGGTCGGGCGTCGACGCAGCGGCGGCGGTGGTGTGGTGGCGGCGGTAGCAGAGCGTGACGCAACGCGCCCGCCGCCGCAGACGCGGTAGCGCCGCCGCACCCAGCCAGCGCCGCTGCGACTCGCACCGAGCAGCCTCCGCCGCTACTCCTCGTAATTGTTACACAGACAAGTTCAATAATTAAGCGATAAATATACCAGCAGTGGTGCGGCGAGAGGAGGGAGGCAGTCGAGCGGTGGCCGCGTCGCGCACCACACACCCGCGTCGAGTGATGGACCCGAAGCTCGTTCGACATTTTTCTATCAGACGCCGTAGGAATCTCGCCGGACTGGTTCCCGCGCAACGCTAGTGCGCCGCTCTGGTGAACCCTTTCGCTTGTAAATGTGCCGATATTTACATATGCGCGCTCGTTCTCGCGTCGAACTTTCGATCCGCGCCCGCATCGGCTCGGCCCGCGAGGCTCCGCGCCGCGCCGCAGCGCCAGCGCCGCCCCGAGCGGCTGCCATGAGCCCCGCTCGCGCCTGCCGCTGACGCCGCTCGCCTGACCCCGACTGCTGGCCGCTGGACGCTCCCCCATGTGTGCGGTCCACAGGGACAGGCGATGAGATACTTCCACTGCACCTGTTTCGATGCTCAACTTCTGTGCACCCAAACAGGTAGGTAATACACCTGCAGATTTACTCTATCGACTCTATGACGCTGACAAACTGCACTTTAGCTCCTTTGAGGGTCTAACTACTTCAACAACTGAAATTAAAGTATCTACCTAATCATCACCAATCCAGTTTTTACATAGCAAGCAATCAATGTTGAAAAAAAGCTTCTATACAGCCTGTAGACAGGGTAAAGAACCTATAGACAGAACGGTTGAGCCCATAACTAGAGGACATTGACGTGCTCTGCCTTGATTGGTCTCACTCGACAAACCTAGTATTTTGTTTCCTGACTAGGTGTAGATAACGGACTGTAGATTTTGGTGTAGGTACTTACTTACTTAGATTTGTATCTGCGTACCTACCTGCAATTTGAGTTTGTGTGTGTAATAAGTATAGGAAGGTATTTCCTATAGACCTACGTCTGTTCAACCTGTAACTTACTATGTACTTACTACCACGTACCTGTAAACTGTAAGTCCTTACCAACAGTCTACTCTACACAAACGTCTCTACTCTACATAAGTATACTTACTTCTTAATGATCCGAGGATTTTGCCTTGGCAAAACGACGTGTATTAAGGCCATTGACCACCTATCTACTCCCTAAGCCGCACGTGACATAGGCGAGAGAATTGTGGTCCTGTTTTGTAGAGAAGGAGTACCTAGGTTTAATCTAGGTTTAGGTTCAAGAGACCAACGTTTAAAATTTTAAGAGGCGTAATTTGAAGTTGAAGGAAGAATTTTTACCAACAAGTTATCGCAGCTCCTAAGCTGCGTACCTATACAAAGTGGTTTATTTTTATTTTTCAGCTTTAAAGTAAGCTTTTGTTGTGCAGATCATCTTTGATACCCAATTCACACAATTCTGTAATTAAATGAATAGGACGGAACTAAGGGTAGGAAGTCCTGCAAGGGAATTGATTGGTGCGAAGCACATGGAACGTTGGAATCACCTGAACTGTGCTAAACTGACCCAGGTCCGGGTCCCAGACACTTTAATAATTCATTTCGTCTTCTTCGACATTTAGCAACAATATTTATTTTGGTTCTTTTCCTTCGTTCTCTTAATTGCGGGTTACGCTTGAATTAAGAATAGGAGATTATGTTATTACCTAATATCTATCATAGATTGTGGTTACCTACCGCATGTGACCGTCAAAAATATCGGTCAATGTAAAAGTTTTGTTCCTTTACCTCAACAAAATAGTTCAATTTTTCCTTGTTTATACTGTGTTTGTCTAAATTTAGTTCTCATCGTTTTCCAAAACAAAGTTTTTATCACATGTTTGTAAATAAATGTTTAAAATAAATAGGTACATTTATTTTATAATTAAATGAGAGAGCTAATAATGCAATAATATTGCGTAAACATGTTCTGAGAAATTCCAGATAAACGCGAAAATAACAATATATGTAGCTAATTACGAATATGTTTCTTGCCCTATTTAAAATAACAGCTGATAATAATATGTTACTCAGAGGTATACTGAGGAAGTCTAGCATACTCTTTCTATACACATAGAACTTCTAATACACACATAATCCAAAAATTAATGCACCTATTGCTGATTCATTTCTACGACATATAGAGACTAAAACTATCGACTCTACATTATAATATATAATATTGATATATATAACGTTGCCAGTTCAGCTATCATACATAATTTAATATCTAAATTTTTGTCCTATCCATGAAAAAATACAATAAGTATAGCTTCATTATGATGGTAGGTCCACAACACGTGGAATCGCACGAGCCGTATCTACATTGCCATTCTGCCTACCGCTTGGCCTGTGATCTAATAATAGCAATGAATATTGTATTACAGAACAAAGACAGCTGATTAGGAACGCAGTGTAGCTATTGTCGGGGGCAGATAATGTGTACTAGTGTACTGATTGCCCGCAAGCGCCTATGATTGCTAGTGCTACCCGAAAGCGTGATAGAACGCAGAGGTCACGCAGATTCTAGGCTTGGTGAGATAAGTTTAGTACAAAGGTGGTGAAAATTTTAAGTAGATACCTTAAATGACACCTATCCACCTCATAGCTGGTCATGTTATGTCATCTGATAATTAGGATTTCCTAAAGTTTCATTTGATTCGTCATGCACAACTGATCTTTGATGTCTTATTTGAACAGTCCAAGATTATAGCGACGGAACCAAGACGGTACTAACGCACCTGCGTACACCTGTTAGCTTTTCGGTTCTAAATAAGAACGTTCTTTTGTTTTGAATCAAAACTTTACTCGGGATGCACTGTCTAACAATTATAACCAATACCTACTTACTTTCAAGGAAAGCGATGAGTGACTGGTGTATAAAAAACATTAAATGAGGAAGACACTTTAAACCTTAGTCTGTCAGTAGCAACACGCCAGTGACATCTATAACTTTTCTATAGCTTGCTTATTATATACTCTAAACTTTAAACTAATAGCTGGATATTCGGCTGAAAAAAGTAGAGTCAGTCTTGACGAGGTCATTATTTCAATAAAATTATCAGGCAGAACGTTTAATATCAGCGCCGTTACCCTAATTTGGGATATCATTCCAAACTTTAGGAATATAGGTCCCAGAGACAAGCTATGTTTAGAAGCTTTTGGTTAGAAAATGTAGAGTTAGTCTTGTAGGTAAAGGTTTTTATCACTGTTTTTCCATTTAAAGCATAGACTTATATATATAAACTAGCGTTTAAAGTGACTTAGATATGTAACATGGACAAAAGCATGATGATTTAGTGTAGTTGGTTGGATTGGTGACCGCTGGAGCGTGTCAGGCGCTGGTGGCCGCAAGGCTACGTCACGGTCTGCTGGTGACGCTGACGCCGCCCATTTTACATTTACTGTTCAGATACCTACTGAGAAGACAGTTCAGGGAATCATTTTAGTCTGGTTCTCCGTATTAGGAAAAATGTATCTGATCTACCTACTTAAAAACTAAAATACCTTGCCTCATTATCTGCCCAATTTATTTGTGGTCGGCGTGACATGTCTTTTCCTTACATTCATCTTTATCAGCAGTCAAATCCTCATTAACGATTTTTGTTCATGTCGCCTTTTATACAATCTGTCCAAACTTTTTCAGGCCTTTCCTCTCCTTTTGCATTCATCAAAATTCAAATTCATTACTTTCTTTGTTACACAATATGCTCTTCACCCTTCCTCATTACAATCCCATAATAAGATAAGCGGTTCCCTCTCACCTTTCCTGTCACAGGTGCTACTCACAAGCTCCCTTTGATATACTCATTCCTTATTTTAACCATCCTTGTCACACCACACATCCATCACAACATTGTTATCTTAGCTACAAGCAGTCTTTTTTCATCCATCACCTTAGTGGGCCAACAGCCCAACACTCTGATCCATACATGACGACAGGTCTCAGCACCGTCTTAAAAATCTTGCCCTTCAATTTGAGGAGCATTTGGGGGTCACACACTGTGCTCGTAACTTGTCGCTATTTTATCCATTCCGCACTTATCCTGTGCAAAGGTTGATTGTTCAATCCAAGTTCGGTCTATTTCACCATCCCTTTAGGAGTTAACCGAGGTACCGGAAGTCGGAGCAGACTGGTAAGGGTGCGTCTTTGAACGCTACCGGGAAAAAACTGGAGAAATTCCGTTTTGGTTCTGCTAATTTTTAAGCCTACTCTCTCTAATCTTTCCAGTCTGCTCTGACAAACACAATGTCATCGACGAACAGCTTGCACCAGGGTGCCTCCTCCACATCAAACTCATCGGCAATAGGTAGACACCAACCAGCAGCGGCCGATCGGACATGCGTACTGGACCTTTCATACATAGCACGCACTAACTCGACATATTTGACTGGGCCTACTTGACTGAAAGTTCGCAACAGAATCATCTCTAAATTAGACATGTCACCTCTAGCCTCTAAATACCTAAATAATACTGGTTCAGAAAAGTCTTCATATTATAGGTATTAAATCCAAAGTCATAAAGCTTTTTCCGGAACTTCTTACTCAAGTTCAAAGCACTACTGAGTCTAAAGTTATTTTTCATCCCCTCTATTCAAAAAACTACGCTTTGGTCGCACATAAGTGGGATTAAAATAGGTTATTTAATCCCAAGGGATTAAAATTCATTTGAATTTGGAACACAAATATTTGCAGCCAATCAATCGAAAATTTACTACCGATGGGTTTTTTCTCTGCAACACTACCTGTTATCTGCTATTTTATTGAGTGTTTTACACCTAGTATTTTGCTATTAAAAGACCTGATTCTTAGCAATATTTGAAATTAAAAAGTAATGTGTCAAATTTTATTTTTCTTTTGGCGCGATACCTAACTGGCCAGCAATGGGCAACAACAATATTCAGCCTTACAATTATATTGCAATAATATGAAATGAAATGAGTGATAATGTTTTGTAAATATTGGATCCATTGCAGGATTGCAATTTATAAGATGTATTGTAAAATAATGGACAATAGCAGGCAATATTTAAAGGACTTCGTAGATTAAGTAAGTATTTATTGTTTTTCTCATAGAGGGGATGAAAAGTAGTATGTATCACACGGGTATAAAGTTATTTATTCTCGGCGACTTACATTGAATCCCTCGCTTCACTCACGATTCTACTTTAAAATCCCTCGCTACGCTCGGGATTTTACTCTAGAATCCCTCGTTCCGCTCATGATTCAAACTAACGCCCTCGCCCTAAATATATCACTTTATTCCCTTGTTATAAAAACTACTAATAGCACACATAAAACTCAACAGACGTAACTGTTATCAATGCCGACGCAAAGCTGATAGAATAGAAGCCCTTTGAGGCTGGACTTTGTCGCAAAATACATCAATACGAGTTCTTGGCAGGTCCGGAGTTGCCGTGTAGCAAACATGCTTCTACTTTTAGCTACTTATCCAAGACCCCTGACATCAAACATAGATTCCAGTCGAGACCTAACAAGCCTTCAGTCGGCGGATATCTCGACGGATCATGTTATAGCAGTCTTGGGTTGTGGCAGTGTGTGCGTAGGCCGATGTGTGCGAACCGGTCCGATAGACCCCAGCCACCGTTCGATACAACCGAGTAATTTAAATAAATGATTAAGCCTCATGCTGCGTTTCACAATTAAAACTGTTAAGGCCGACGGAACACTACATTTCGTAGCCCGTTACGTAATTAGAAAGCAACGAGACACCACTAAATGAATTTACTTGAATGCTCACTCGGAGACACATGCTTTCGACAAATTCCGATCTTTATTATCCACGTGAAAAGAAGTCGAGAAAGAAATATGACGTTGCTGCTGTAGGTTTCTTTCGACGTTAACGAAACGTGTTTGCCTGAACTTAACTGCTTTTGTATTAAATTTTACCATGAGCTCAAAGCCGAAGTCATATCTAATCTGCATATAGAATAGATGGATGGAGAAATAGTGAATTAGGCAATAATTGAAACTATATTTCCGAGCATGCGTTTGACCACAAATTGCGGTGACGTCACACGAGCTCAAATCAAGCCTCGATAAGATTTCGAATTTCTATGGCAGTTGTAATTAAGAACGTATTAAATTGTGTAGTGATGTCGATTGGCGAGTCGGATGGCCATTAGCCAAGGCCGCCGTGGCCAGGTGGAAGGTTAGTTTCAAGTTTGTTGCTCTCTACAACGCGCCCCTCCGTGTGTACCAAACCTGATTTATATTTTAGAACCACTGACTCAAAGTAATTAAGTCCCAGCCAATTCATTACTAAGCTAAAGACCAAATTAAAGACCATTTCAAAGATCGGTAACCGACTGTTCTTAAAAGAAAACAACGTATTTACTATACCTTATAAGTAAGTTAACTTATGCGTTAAAATAAGGTACTTTTTTGTATCTATAAATGTATCGGATAAGTAAGTAATTAATTAAGTATAATGATGACTTTAAACTTTAGCTCCAGAACTAGGGGTCATTACATTAATATGCTCTAATATTCTGATCTTTGATATACAAGGTCGCAACCTGACGTCATTTTGCTATATGTTCAGATAGAAACTTGATAGTAATATTATAATAATACGAGTATCGTGGAATGGGCCAACTCTGTATGCATATCAAATGAGGAGAACAGAATAACTTGATTAATTTCACCTGATAGACGAGACTACGCTGGTATCTAAGTTTGACCGTTGATTAGGTAGTATAATGTAAACAAACAGGATGTAAAACAAATAAATTGCGAGAAAATACTAGGACAGCACCCCGAATACCGCATACATACCATAAAACTGAACAACTTTCCTATAGCAACACATTCAGGAAACGGCAAAAAATTCGTCCACCTATACAAAATCAGATCAACTGACTTATTACGGGAAGTCAAAAATGGGAAGTCGGCATTTACTATGAGAAGTAAAACAAATGACGTTCTCTGACATATCTTTTCATGGTTGTTAAGTTTCGTAGCCCGAATCTAGGGTAGGTAGTTCAGTGTATTCGGAGAGCTGTCCCACATCCTGTATACCTATTTCAAGCTGTGAAACATACCATAAAACTGAGCTGCCCTAGCTCACCCTTTAAAACTATGCGACGCCACAGAAAATATTATAGTACTAGGACCACGCCTTAAAATTATCATTAAAAATTTGAATAAATTACCAAAAGCAGTCTTTTTCGTCACCTAGCTAGTTTTTTTTTCTGAAAATAAGCGTGGGTCGTTAACAGTCTCTACATTAGGTATTCTAGTCTTAATATGAAATCTACTACTACGAAAACTACTACATATTTAATCGCCAGTACCTATATCCACCTACCCATACCTGTGAGGAATCAATTTATACTCGTTTTTCATACAAATACTAAGAAAACCTAGTACAAGTTGATCCCTTAAATGATAAGGCTGAGTTGCTGGCAATACAACACCTAACCTACACGTGGCAAACACTTTTTTTCCCTGTTTGTTTATCTTGTTTCACCTAAAAACAGGTTTATAACTAAAAACTAGATGCAAAAATAGTAGGTAGGTACTGGATCTTTAAATTGCTGCGTAGATATTTGATAGAGTGTTTGAATCTGTAGTTAATGATAATAATAACAATAAAACAACAGCTTTAGAATTTCTCTGATATTTGGCACGTCTTAGGTTTTGCTCATAACTTTTTGCATAACTAGTTTTCCAAGGTTGAGATGTAGCAGAGACGCCTCCCTTTATTCAAAAGAAACCTAGTGCTTTTTCGCTTTTTGATGAGATAGATTAGCCTTAGGCAAGTGATATTCTTGTTACGTAAAACCATGTCAGAAGCTTGCTATTTGTAGTACCGAGGCGGTTGAAAAATTATTACACCAGGGTCCAGGGTTCATCGGGTCGTTGGACGACTCGGTGAGCCACATGAAAAAAGAGAGCCAGGTAATTCCATAGTGCACTAGCTAGCAAGTTTTTTGAAGTTGTTACAAATTGGAGGCGTTTTAAGTTAGTAACCAACTGCCTACCTGCTAAGTTTGAACTAATATCCCCTGAATGTACAATACTGCGCAATAGTGTTGAAAAAAAGATGCCTAACTGCGGCGGGCGCAGATTTCAGAAAACATTTTAGATGATAAAAAATTTGTCGTCATCATCACAATTAGCCATAGTTTAATTTAACCGCTTCATTACAACATTAAAGCATGCCGTTTAAATGTTAACAAATTACTAATTGCTATTTTACTAAAATACACAAAATATACAATTTAAATGGCATAAAATACGATTATACCTAATTGGTGTTATAAGTAAATTAACTTTATTACGTTAGAAGTGTCACTACATCATACCTAAGACAATAGACGGTGAATAGGAATAAGTAATTACGATCATTGACTTCGATTCGGGTAGTCATTTCCGTAGCAAATTATTTAATGCAAACGACTACCTAATAATAAAAAAAGAACTAGGAATGATGAATTAACATAACTAGGTATGGTTACAAGCAATCTCTTTAAATCGTCATTGCATATTCTAGGAAAGAAAAACATGGGGCGCTGGGGCTGTAGAGAGAATTTTCAAACTTTTCTTGATTTTCCAAAGATTTTGTTTAAGTATCTTTTATTGTATCAGATTAATACCTAATACGGGGTGTAAAGGACAGCTCTCTGAATACTGATAGAGTGCATTCAGGCATTAAAACTGAACAACTTCCCATAAGAAAATATTTCAGGACACGTGATCACACCAATTCACGATCAGCTGACTGCGTTTACTAAGGGAATTCAACATTTTTTTAGATCTCTCGAAATATTTTCTTATGGAATATTATTCAGTTTCATTCATGGTCTGAATTCTGAATGCACCCTATCAGTATTCGGAAAGGTGTCCCTTACACACTGTATGCAAGGGTACAAAATTGTTAGTCTAATCAAACGTTTGGTAGAATCGAGTCAATTAATGTTGCTATCTTCATAGCTGGCTCCTTCTCCTAAAGACACGGAAAATTCTAACTTCCATGTCTTTTTTTAATTTTAGATTTTTTGGAAAATATAATACAGTTTATCAAAGTTTTCTTCATTTCTAAGATAGAATTTAAAAGGCCCGGTGTTCGGACCACTGGTTTAAGAGTTATTTGATGTCCACTATTTGCGAACATGGACGTTAGAGAATTCCGTGGCTTATTTTCTTTTTGTAAATAATTAAAAAATTAAAGTGTATTTTAAATATAAAACTAGTAAGTAATGTTGTTTGGAGCTTATACAAGGTATTTTAGTGAAAATATATAACATATTACTCAATCAATAACGGAAAAAATGGAAGGCCACTATTTTTTGACATGGAAGTTAGATGTCCACTACTTGGTACGTCGGAAAACTAAACGAAATACGTTTTAATTCTTTATACAAGATGTAAAAAAATCAACTACAAATACTTTAAGGGGTGAATTAGCCCGTGAAACTGAACAACTTTCCTCGAGGAACATAGGTCGAGATATGGAAAACAATTTTGAACCTCCCATACAATTTTGGACTCCCTCGGGCGGCTGCTACAATTTGTATTGTCCCACCATTTTTTTTTCACATTGCGACTTACGTTCCTTGTGGAAAGTTGTTCAATATCATGGGCTGATTCACGCCTCATAATATTTGTAATTGATTTTTTTACACACTATATAACGTTTATTTCGTATGTGATATCGCCGGCTCAACAGACAGATATGCTAGTTCCTGCGGTGCGATATTCAAAACTTTAATACTAAAAATATTTCATAAACGATTAGGAGAACCAATGGCACCAAAGTTTTCGCAAGGCGCCTGTCTATTGGGAAGCGCCGGCTGACAAAGCTGAAGACGGAGGATGGCAGTGTGGCATCCATGCAAAGAGAGGTACTGTGGGAGATCAAACTGTTCTGTGGACAGCTGTACACTTCAGTTGCAAAACCTGTTTGTAGTGTGCGTACACGTGTCTATGTATAGTAGAGTTCATTCATCTCTGTTACTAGGATGATACATGTAATCCCAATATGGCTAGCCTTAGGTTAAGTACCTAGATTTTAGACTGCATTCAGCGCAGTCATGATGTATCCGTGCTAATGACAATACATTTATCTTTTACCTCAAATACCATCTTTCATTCCAAGTCCCAAGTATACTCCATGGCGACCGTTAGCCAGGTTTCGATACTATGGGCAATAAAAATTTGCAGTTATTAAATTCACGCGAGTGACAGTGAAAAGTTTGCAATTTTTTTTATCGTGTAATGTAAGGTTCTACAGCTTCACCAAACAACTGTGTGTCGGTTGTTCAGACGTCGTCACCCTGGCCCCAGGGTCATTACCTATCTTCAACTGGTAGTTTACGCAACAACTATCAAAATGGGACACGGAGATTCAAAGGAGAAACCTAAAGAGGACCAGCAGATCGTTTCGCAGGTTGGCTACAGCAACAACGCAATAGTTGTCCAGACTTTGGAACTGCACATGTCCAAGACGAATTGGATGCTAGCAGTGATAGCCACTCTACTCATTTTAGTCGGCGTGTACTTCGGTGTGAAAAAGTTCTGCAAGTGTTTCGACAAGAGGGTTGAGCGTCATGCGATGGCCATGATACTGCAGCAGCGTCGAGCGGAGCGTGAAACGGTTTAGGGGCACGAACTATGGTGAAGAAAATAGCAATCGAACTGATGTCTCGTTTATCCAACAGCTAAATAAAATAACAGTGCGATTTTAAATCTAAAAATTAACATAAAAAGAGTCGCGAATAAAAAGTGCAAAAAAAAAAAAAGTGCTAAAAAGTGGACCTTTAAACAAATAAAATAAAATCTCAAGAAAAAAATAAATGAAAAATTTAAACTAAATACTTACTAACATAGGAACACTAAGTGCGTCAAGCTACTATTCAGAGTAATAAATACGTAGTATATCTACACAGTGTAACAGGTGTAAAGTGAATCCATTCATAATGGGTGAGTAACTAGGGTGACTATGATTTAATTAGGATTTTATAGTTTATTTGCATATGAATTTTGGGATGCCGAGAAGAATTGATAAATGTTTTGAAAAGTTAGAAGAAATTAATAAATACCTAACTACGATTAATAAAAAGCAAAGAAAAAGTCATTTAGGAAAAAATAAACTTGAAGAGGCCAATAAAATTCATGCGCAATATTTAATAATTTTAGAAGATTTAGTAAAAAAGATAGAGGAAGGTTCAATTGATAAGGACACATGGTTACAGATAGACGAGGTGTGTAAAAAAATAGACGTTACTATCTTAGCGATAAAAAGTAAAGTAGAAGAACAAGAAGAAAATAACTCGAGGTCAGAAAGTCCACTAGAACCAAAAATGGAGACTTTTAATTTGAAAACGGCGTGTAGTTTGTTGCCGGTTATGACAGGAAGTGAGGAGGTCACACAACAATTAATTGATAATATTGAATTGTATGACACAATGTTGAAGGACACAGAGAAGACACATTTGGTAAATTTTGTGCTAAAATCACGTTTGTCCAGCAGTGCGAAAATAAGGCTTTTACCGAAATATGATAATGTCGTTGAGCTGATAAAGGATATGAAAGCTCAGTTGCTAACCCAAAAATCAGCAGTTTCCCTGCAAGCGCAATTGCAATCAGTAAAACAAAATTCAAAATCAATAGATAAATTTGGGTCAGAAATTGAGAGTTTGTTTGTGGATCTCACCATTTCTCAGTCTGAAGGGAAATCTGATAGTTACAAGGTTTTACTTCCGTTAAACGAAAAAATGGCTATCCAACGTTTTGCAGATGGTTTGCGTGATAGTAGGCTTAGCACCATTATAGCAGCCCGAAACTACAGTTCCCTTAGCGCAGCTATTCGTGCAGCCAAGGACGAGGAGTTGTTGTCACCACCATCCACATCAGGCGTTGGCTACATGATGCAGCGAGGTAGAGGTCACCGAGGTAATAATCCGGTGCGTACTAATAATTACACTCCCTCAAATAGCTTTACCAGAGTTTTTAACAGCACTGGACGCCAACAGCAAGGGCAACAGCAGCCGTTCAGGTCACGTCCTTATAGGGGCGCGCCTCGTGGATACCCTACACGTGGACGATACAGCCGAGGTAGGTGCACTAGCAACAGGGGTCATCACCACCGGTCAGGTAAGATAAATCACATGACACCCGAAGATGACTCACAGAGCAACGAAGATGTAGCGCAAAGTCTGAATCATTTTTTTCGATCCTAACTTTATTTGTACATGCAACAGTATAAACAAAGTATACTTCGATGTTGCAAATCAGCATTATAGTTGGTTACTTGATACGGGGGCATCGCTCTCTGCCATAAAACTAAAACAACTAGAGAGATGTAATATAAGATACCAATCAGAACAGATACGTGTAAAAGGTATAGGTGGTAACATCTTTTCTAAAGGCTATGTTTATCTAAACTTACATACAAACGGCTATACTTTTAGACACAAGTTTTATGTATTCAGTGAATTGCCATGTAAGGCGGATGGCATTATAGGAGAGATTTTATGAAGAGATACCGTTGTTTTCTGAACTACGAAATCGATACTCTTACTTTACAAACTGATAATAGCGTAAAAGTAACGCTTAATTTTGATATGCCTTATGAAAATTCTAAAAAGTTTATGATTGTCCCGGCTAGAAGCGAATCCATCCATTACATAAAAACAAAACGGACAGAAGATTGCGTAATAAACTCACAAGAGTTGAGCGACGGTGTTTTCGTTGCGAATACGATAGCACGGCCTAAAAATGGTTTGATACCTATTAGATTATTAAACACTAGAGAAGACGATGTGTCACTCAGCTACTTTGCTTTGAGTACAGATAAATTGAGTGAATATGAAATATGTAACTTTGAAAGACCCAGTATAAACTCAGATAGGGTTAAACAATTATTTTCTTTATTAAATTTATCAAAACTGAATGACGAAGAACAAATTTCAATAGAAAATATTTGTGCGAAATTCCCGGATATTTTCCATTTACCCGGCGATAAATTGACATCGACTGATCTTTATGAACAGTCCATACACGTAAAGCCCAATAGTTCTGCCGTATATACAAAATCTTATAGATTGCCACAGTCTCAAAAAGCGGAAATTGACAAACAAATCAAGAAAATGATAGATGACGATATCATCGAGGAAGCTTGCAGTGGTTGGTCTAGTCCGTTACTTTTAGTACCTAAAAAGCTAGATACATCCGGCGAGAAAAAATGGCGTGTCGTTATAGACTACCGGAAAGTTAACGAACAAATTGAGAATGATAAGTTTCCGTTACCTAACATCACTGAAATACTGGATTCCTTATCGGGAGCAGTATATTTTTCCCACTTAGATTTAGCGCAGGGATATTATCAGGTCAAGTTAGAAAAAGAGAGTAGGAAGGTTACCGCATTTACAACTGGTTCCGGTCAGTACCAAATGAAGCGTCTACCGATGGGTCTAAAAACAAGCCCGAGTGCTTTCAGTCGAATGATGACAGTAGCAATGTCTGGCCTTACCTATGACAAATGTTTTGTTTATTTGGATGACCTCATTGTTTTTGGTAGAAATCTAAATTCACACAATCAAAATTTGCTTGATGTTTTTACTAGGCTCCGAAAAGTCAACTTAAAACTGAATCCTTCCAAATGTGAGTTCTTGCAAAAAGAAATTCTTTACTTGGGACATGTAGTTTCCGACAAGGGTATTTTACCCGATCCAGAAAAAATTCGTGCTCTAGAGAATTATCCAAGGCCAACAAACGGTGACGAGGTGAAAAGATTTGTAGCGTTTTCAAATTACTACCGTAAATTCATCCCTAACTTTGCCGAAATAGCACACCCACTTAATAGTTTGAGTCGGAAAGGTGTCACGTTTCAATGGTCAGAAGAGTGCGAAAAGTCGTTTCAAAAGTTAAAGAAACATCTTATTACCCCACCCGTTCTTCAGTATCCTGATTTTTCAGAGTCAAATCAATATATTTTAAAAACTGATGCGTCATCAATTTCAGTAGGTTCAGTTTTATGTAACGGCGATGGACGGCCAGTTGCGTACGCTAGTCGTACCTTAAATAAAGCTGAGAAAAATTATCCCACTATCGAAAAAGAACTGCTAGCGATAGTTTGGAGTGTCAAGTACTTTAGACCATACCTATATGATAGGCACTTCATTGTACAGACGGACCACAAGCCATTAATCTACTTATTTAACATGCGGGATCCTTCCAGTAGATTATTAAAATTTAGACTATGTTTGGAAGAATACAGATTTACGATTGAATATGTAAAGGATGCAACAATGTAGCTGCAGATGCATTGTCGCGCGTGATTGTGACGTCAGATGAGCTGAAAGATATGCATGAGAGAGTTATGTGTGTATTAACAAGGGCTCAGGCTAGAAAGTTACAGCAGGAAAAGGATAGGATAGGCAGTGATGGAAACGCGTCAAATAATGTTTCTATTGACTCGAGGACTGATCACCTGAGAGTTGTGGAAATCATTAAGAGACCTAAAAATCACATAGAGATAGTGTTAGGCACGAATGAAAGTTTAAAAAATTTTGACAAGAAAAAAATAAATCAAGAAAAGTTCAATCACTTTGTTTACATCCCATCTCAATTTACAATTATTATAAGACCTAAGTCTCAATCGCTATCTACGCGAGTCGTGTTAGTGAGAGAACTAGAAATCTTTTGTAAAAATAAAAACATTAGTGAATTATGTATAATCAGGACCCCAAGTACTGAGAATTTTATTGAAGGGTTAACACAAGAGATTAAGAAGTTACCCAATTGGTCAGGACCGTGTATTTGTGTTTTAAAGGGGGTACAAAAAATAACTAAAGATGACGACAAGCGTGTCATATTAAACGACTTTCACCTGCTGCCCACCAGTGGCCACGCGGGCATTAGGCGAATGGTCAATAATATCAAAAGATATTATTATTGGTCATCAATTGAAAAGGACGTACAAGAGTACGTAAACAAATGTAAAGAATGCCAAGTAAATAAGTACTCATTACATACAAAGCAGCAAATGGTCATTACTTCTACCGCAAAAACTGCTTTCCAAAAAATTTATTTAGATATTGTAGGTCCAATCAATAAAGACAGCAACAGTTATGCTTATATCTTAACGTTGCAATGTGAGCTATCTAAGTATGTGGAAGCCTACCCTTTACAGACAAAAGAAGCAGTCAGCGTGGCGCGAGCGTTCGTAGAGAACTTCATACTAAGGTATGGTATACCGCAAGAGATCGCCACTGACCGCGGAAGTGAATTCATCGCTTCAACAATGCAAGAGGTTTGTACTTTGTTGAATATATCTCATACAACCTCTACAGCATACCATCATGAAAGCATTGGAGCGCTTGAAAATTCACATAAAACCATGGGTGCGTATATGCGAATCAACTGTGAAAATCAAGGTGACAGTTGGAGTAGTTGGTTGCCGTATTGGTGCTTTGCCTATAATAATACAGTACATACGGAAACAAAATATACGCCCCACGAGTTAGTATTTGGAAAGACTTGTACCATTCCAACCAATGTTTTATTAGATAAGCAAAATTTTATAGAACCATTGTATAACTATGACTCATATCCATTAGAGCTTAAGTATAGGTTAAAGATTGCGCAACTAGATGCTAAGGAAAATTTATTAAAAAGTAAAGAGTTACGGAAACAAAATTATGATAAGTATGTAAAACCAGTTTATTATAAGAAAGGAAATTTAATATTAGTAAGAAATCCTTCTGAAAATAAGACCCAACCAATATACTTAGGTCCTTACGAGGTCCTAGAAGATTTATGTCCGAATGTAAGAATTGTAAAGAACGGAAAGGAGGAGATTGTACACAAAAACCGTACTAAATTATTTAAAACATAATTAAGATCACTTTAGGATCTATTACAACATGTACCTACACCTATATTATTACAACATGTATAATGTATTTTCTACTTTTAAAATGTAACATAAGTAAAAATGTATACTACATATCAATAACATAAAAAAAAAATGTCAACATATTTTAACATTTTTTTTTTGTTTTTTTTCGGTGGACATGTAGTGTGCGTACACGTGTCTATGTATAGTAGAGTTCATTCATCTCTGTTACTAGGATGATACATGTAATCCCAATATGGCTAGCCTTAGGTTAAGTACCTAGATTTTAGACTGCATTCAGCGCAGTCATGATGTATCCGTGCTAATGACAATACATTTATCTTTTACCTCAAATACCATCTTTCATTCCAAGTCCCAAGTATACTCCAGTTATAAGGTCAACAGACCCTAGAGCAAAGCTTACCCGACAACAGTGTCTAGACCTCGGTATAGATCGAGGATAACCCGGATATCAACTTGATATGATATGAGATTAAGATAGCCCTTGAACAGCTCAAAAACAACAACGTGCCGGGCGAGGACGGAATCATATCAGAGCTACTAAAAGCGGGTGAAACATCAGTACTTAAAGTCTTTCAGATTCTCTTTAAATTTGTCTTGTTAGGAGGTGTGACGCCAGAAGTATGAAACGGAAGCGTGGTGGTGCTTTTCTTTAAGAAAGGTGATAAGACCCTCCTTAAGAATATTATAGGACCATTTTGCTTCTGAGTCATGTTTACAAGCTTCGAGGGTTATTACAAATCACCTAGCTTAGATGACTTCCAGCTTCCCGAACAAACCGGCTTCCGAAAACGGTGCAGTACAGTACTGCAAGCTCTACAGCAGTGCCACATTGACTACAGGTATATCGAAGTGTTGAAATATTCATAAACGAAGAAAGAAACGCCACAATGTCAGTTCGAATACAAGATCCGACCACAGCGGCAATTCCATTGCACAGGGATGTAAGACAAGGAGATGTATTATCTCAGAAGCTCTTCACCAATGCGATGGAAGATGCATCCAAGCTCCTGGAATGGGATGAACTTAGCATCAATATCAATAGCGAATACATCACTCAGCAAAATGCTACAGGACTTCAATCGAGGTTTCCCAACAAGTGGACCTCAAGTTGAATATGGACACGACGAAAGTCATGGCCAACTCTCATGTAACGCGCACCCCAATATCGGTAGGGAACTCGACACTCAAAGTGGTGGACAAACGTCTATCTAGGACAAACAGTCCAACTAGGAAGATCTGACTTTGAGAAGGAAGTCACTCGGCGAATCCAGCTCGGCTGGGCAGCTCCGGGAAGTTACGCAGCGTCTTCACGTCCAAAATTCCTCACTGTCTCGAGACGAAAGTTTTTGAACAGTGTGTCATGCCAGTGATAACCTACGGTGCGCAGACATGGTCGCTAACTGTCGGCCTCCTAAAAAGACACTCAATGAGCTATGGAGAGAGCTATGCTCGGTGTTTCTCTTCGTGATTGAATTAGAAACGAGAAGATCCGTAGACGAACCAAGGTAACCAACATTGCTAAAAGAGTCAGCAAGCTGAAGTGCCAATGAGCAGGCTACATTACTCGAAGGACTGATAATCGGTGGAGGAGCGGCGGCCCGCGGCAGGGGAATGCCGGATGCAGGCCGCTTCTAAACGGTCAAGGTGGAAGTATTTAGTGTAGTCCGATGCTCAGTACTATACGTCCTATGGCTAATTATGATGACAATGACAAAAAGTATGAATTACTTTCACAAATTTTTCCATTAAGACACGCATTGGTTTAAATTAAGAAAAAAAATATTTCATTTAAAATCTTTGTGCAACAGTGGGGCCAAAAATTTAATCATTCTCTAACGTCCATGTCATTTTGTAACGTCCATGTCACCGCGAAACATGGAAAGACATGGAAAAAAGGACATGGACGTCAGAACGAAAGTTTATTTTGCGGTTTACGCAAAATCTAGTAGTCAATACTTTTTTACAATACTGCCTCTTGTTTTAAGCATAACAAAGGTATTAACCAGAAAAATATCAATATTACCTGATAACTGAATACTTGGTTATCGATGAGCATGGAAGTTAGGTGGGTACTGAACCAAATCGTAAATGTGTGGATATTACCTTTGCCAGCAGAAATGCAGCAGCGAGAGGCACGTGCTTGTCTTACGATATTGTTGGCTGTACTATCCGCTACTCATTTGTAAATAAACTAGACAGATAGCTTTCACCGTAACGAAAATATGAATGAGAAGGTAGCGCGAGGAAATTTAAGCCTGAATCAGGCTTCAACGCTAAAAACCATGTTTAAAAATAAACTCCGGCGTCTTTTACTTTTAAAAACATCTTGCAAGATAGAAAATATAACTAGTTAGAAGATAAGAATGATAAACATGATATTACCCTGATATTTTAGGATCTATAACAGTTTATCAGTCACAAAGTAGCAAAGTTCCTCGCCATGGACGTTAGAGAATGCATGTTTGACATGAATTTTACAAAAAACTGTCAACATATTTGAGTATTTAAATGTTTAACCATGTGTAAGACAAGCTGAAGTATTTTATAAAAAAAAATTATAACCCTCTTCCCACAGAAAGCTGCACTTTTTCAGCGGAATGTGTAAAAAATGCGGACGATGAGAATGTACCAGCTAATCTAATTGTTGCAAATTACAATTACGCTAATAAAGATTAATGCGCTAAGGCAAAGTATTGTTTCCCTCGTTAACGTGTCAAGTGTTAGTACCGTCAGCATATCTAACGTTAATCGTTAGCATAACGTTAATCGTGACGTGACATGGCATTATAACTTAGTTGGAATGAAAGAACTAAACAGTAAAAGTAGGTAGTTAATTTAGAGTCAATGTTTAATTGAGTTAATTTAATGGTTATTCTGTTAATTTACTTGAATAAATAGATTTCTATGATTTTAATTATATATGAAACGGATTTTTGCACTTACGATTTGATTTCTATGATTGTTGAATTATTTTAGTGAACTGTAAAAACTTAACAGTAAATATGTGTAAAATTTTAGTTAATATAGAGCAAACAGTTCAAGTAAGTTAAAATAATTATGTTGGCTCTTACAATTTTAGGGTTTGCCATGTGGTGCCGGTAATAGATAACAGTACCGCATTTCTACCCGGGGAAAGAATATATGAATCCCAGGGAATGTACAGCGGCAGTTCATGTGAATGCAATTTTTTTTACTGCGCTTGTCAAACTGCCTGCCAAGCGTGGTGAGCATCTACGGCAAATACGCCCAATTAGGGGAGGTCCATGTCCAACAAAGGATTGTGTCCAGGACATTTTTTTCGATAAAGCATTTTCTTTTAAACTTGCTAAATTTTCCGCCGCTGGCAGAATTTGAACCTGCGACTTCGGCAATCTCAGCCTCCAAAATCCCCAGATTCAAAAAACATTTACAGCTCTTCTTTACCAGTTTGACAACAAAAAGTTTGTATCAGGTTTGATAAGAGATTTATTTACGCAGCTCCTAATCACATAAAAACTTCTTTGATGATACCGGAGCAAATCCTTAGAGCAAATCGCAAAGGAAATAATTTTCTTTGCTAACGGTAGGTAGACGCCATGTTCCCAGAAAGGGTAACTGCCTGTAATTGGCGAGTGTGAGCTGATTCGCGGCCGGTGACGAATTATGCAGGCACGCACTAATTACACACACATTACTAGACAGACTGGACTGGCGATACTAAAAATATCTCACTTGCTAGATCTTGCCGCATATTTTTTACTTATCTTGCTTCGTTTTCGTAAGTTTCTTCTTTCTATGTAAAAGATAGATTGGGCATTGACGAATTATGCAGGCACGCACTAATTACACACACATTACTAGACAGACTGGACTGGCGACACTAAAAATATCTCACTAGCTAGATCTTGCCGCATATTTTTTACTTATCTTGCTTCGTTTTCGTAAGTTTCTTCTTTCTATGTAAAAGATAGATTGGGCATTGACGAATTATGCAGGCACGCACTAATTATACACACATTACTAGACAGACTGGACTGGCGATACTAAATATATCTCACTTGCTAGATCTTGCCGCATATTTTTTACTTATCTTGCTTAGTTTTCGTAAGTTTCTTCTTTCCCTGCAAAAGATAGATTGGTTGGTCATTGAACAATAATGCAGGCACGCACCAAAACAGTCAATACTAGAAAAACTAGATTTGTATTTCGCTGGATTGATATTGCTGCGTTTGTTTGTAGTTCTCAATTACTTCACAAGTTTTTTGCAAGTTTCTTATATCTCTGCAAAAATATAGATTTCATGATTTTCCTTTTGCGTTTTGTGATGGCCGATAACGAATTATGCAGGCATGCACTAATTACACACACATTACTAGACAGACTGGACTGGCGATACTAAAAATATCTCACTAGCTAAATCTTGCCGCATATTTTTTATTCATGGACTTACTTGTCTCGTGGGTACTGCTGAACACCAGCGTTGCAATCTAGGACTCTGAGGAAGTGACTATTCAGTATCGAATGTAATCAGATCAGTTGTAATTCTTCATTATATACTGAATAAATTATTGTTCTTTCTTTCTTTTTAAGTTTTAGTAAGTTTCTTCTTTCCCTGCAAAAGATATATGGTCATTAAAGAATTTATAGGCTGGCACGTTTCTAAATATAAATACACACTCGTTACTAAAAAAAACTGGACCTGTATCTCGCTGGAATGATCTAGCTGCGTTTTAATTTTAAATAAGTGATTAAAGTACTCACTTAGTTCACTAGCTTTTCGCAAGTTTCTTATTTCTCTGCAAAATATATATTTCTAAATATTCATTTGTAAACTCTACATTTATTGTGTTTTGTGATAGCAGACAACGAATTATGCAGGCACGCACTAATAATTACATACTCATTACTTGACATACTGGACTAGCAATACTAAAAATATCAAGCCATCTAGCTTGCTAAGATACTTGCTGTTTCTATAAATGCTATCATCAAAATAACTTACTAGATTTTCTTAGAAAAAAATCTTATATCCCAAACAATAGATTTCCCAATTTACTCAAAGAACGCTACATTTGTGTTTGGAGAATATTAAAAGCAATTTTTTGGAAAACTTGCAAATATTTATCAGCACGTTTGCAGGAGCCTGTGGTGGAAAAACTTGAAAGTTTTCCAAATTTTTTAACAAAAATTAGGGTGACGACGGCCCGTGGACTCATTAGCAATCGATTCGATGATAAAGAACATCTAACTGTTCATTTACTGTATCTCACTAGCTTTTCGTAAGTTTAATATTTCCCTGAAAATAGATTCCCCACTTTTCCTGAGTGACCTCTATATACCTTTTATATACGGAGTGTAAGGGACAGCTCTCCTAATACTGATAGGGTGTAATCAGACCATCAAACTGAACAACTTCCCATTGGAAAATATTTCAAGTGACGTAAATTTTTTTTAAACCTCCCATGCAAAATCACGATCAACTGACTGCATTTATTACAGGTAGTAAAAAAATTAAGTCTCCTGAAATATTTTCTTATGAGAAGTTGTTCAGTTTCATGGTCTGAATGCACCTTTATCAGTATTCGTAGAGCTGTCCCTTACACGCTGTATGGAGTAATACGAATTGTTTCGGGGGGGTAGGTACGATAAATTTATATTCTACTCATTCTAACAGGTGACTGGTCCCTCCTTGTAAGCAGTTTTGATACGATGAACTAGTTTATACGTAAGGAGAATAGGTTGTCTTCCGGGCTCTAAACCTTCAATCTGACACTTGTATCTCGCGATCAGCACATTCGTACTTCTGCCAATGCAATCGGAACCTGCGCATGCACTCACACCCACTCACAACTCATAATCAACCTTACACATTATGACCTAGAGTTGACAATCGGCTGACTGAGCAGACCCAATTAAAGGGAAGTGAAATTGAATCTTAATTTGTAGAAATTCGACGCATAGCCGCTCGTGATATGTGCAAACTAATTAGTTGTCTTCCTAGTATTGGGTATCTGCGAAAGGTCGAAAAAACACGTGCGTTGTCACTTGTAACTCAAACTGACTGATATCTCCTTGCACGTTGTTTCCCTAATATGTGCTGATATTATCTTTTCTATGTCAAATCATTAAATTGAGTTACCAAATTGAGGGTCACGGACAACGGGTACTACCACCCCTTACCTACCTAATATAACTTAAACTCAAAGAGAAACCAATGCTCAATGTTCTGCCATCTCAAAACTCAAAAATCACCGAGTTATTTACACTCGTAGAATCTAATTGAATGGTCAAGATGACACACGTTAATCACATCTAATCATCCTTTCATGGGAAACTATCAAAGTTTGTAACAAGTCACTGCCATACCGAGTCCAATTTCATTGCCCCATCAAATTGTGACTCCATAGCATGACTTTAAATCACAACAAAAAGACAAAGACTACAAATTCCTCAAAGCTAGCTCGCTGTCAATTGGAAGATCCTTTTACGAGAGGACGGAGGACGTAATCACCGTCGGTCGTTGCTCTAATTGAGCATTTGAGCCGTGCGTGCGTGCTAATGGGCTAATTATGGTGGCAGCGAGCCACCGAGCTGAATTGGTGAGTCAAGCAGGACGCGCCGGCCGTGGGTGGCAGACGGCATGGCTCCGCCGGCCTGGCCCGCACCGACAACCAATGCACTCCACTGTCTACATACACGCGCCCAGACGACAGTTTACACACCCAACGAAGTGCCACTTCAGTGATGATCCTGACAACAGCGCAATTTGTACTCACTCGGACTTCCAATTCTAAAATCATCACAATTTGCAACTGCGTCTATTGCAAAGACTCTACATCTCGTACTCACCAAATCTAACATGGACTTCCAATTCTAAAATTGTTACATTCGCAATTGCGTTTATTGCAAAGACTCTATATCTCATAACATTATTGAAGATGGTTTTCTTTCCTATTAATGTGATTATGGATTCGAAAACGAAATCAAGATTCTCTTGGCGAAAAAAAGAAAATTCTCCAATATATCTCATTTGTTTATCAGGTTCTTGCCAAAACTCTATCATCACCAGATCTATACATTGCCAGAAATCGAGATGACAGTTTTAAATTTTGGTGTTCAATGCAGAACCATTACCTACAGTAGCAATAACGCAATTATACTCCCCTTACCAACAAACGCATTCTCCACCATTCGCAACTAAAACTACACTTTCAATGTGTGAAATAACAAGCCTCGAGTCGACAAATACACCCGCCAAGAACAATACATTCTCTTCACATGCTAACGCGTTATTTGGTCAAGTATTTTGCACATTTCCGAGTGATAGTTACAAGCGATACCCACTTTTATATTTACTGACCTACGCGTTGAAAACGCATTTCTCGTTTGCGTAGCAGTTTATGTCTTAAACAGCACTGGCCGGCATAGCTGATTTTTCTAAATCTGGCTGAGAATAGCTTAAATTCCAGGTACTTAAGTATTTTCCCCTTAGCACTAATACCTGTTTGTGTTCAAAAAAGTATTCGATAAAGGAGGCTGATGAACGCTGATCTGGGTCAACCTTATCGTGTAGCATGTGAATTCCAGTGCAAATGTACATCTCTGCGTGATTGCATGAGTTGGCCATCAAAACTGTGATCCTCCAAAAAAAACTGGTACTTATAAAATGCCGGGCGAGTTCTAACTTTCGCTGCCAACAACACCTCGCGCATAACGGCTCGCGAGAGACACGCGCCAAAAAAAGCAGAAAAAAACAAGAACTGTTTTTTTATTCACGCGTAACGGCTCCGGTAGCAGCCAGCGAGCGCACGGTAGCGAAATCTCGGTAATTCCGACTTGATGTATGCGAGCTTCAAATAATTACGATTGGAATGTATCTTTAAACGCCTCTAGGTGGTGTGGTTAGAGATTTGGCAGAGCGCCAGTCGCTTTTGAGGATTGCTACTGGAGTGCTGTTACTGCAACAAACGAGTTTGTAAAGAGGTTACGCTAATACTCTTAAAGTTAAAATGGAGCGGAGCGCGCGATATTGACCCAAAAACCACTGTTGCTATTTGTTTAACTTTGAACTCATTTTGTTTCTTGCATGGTTACACAGCTCTATTAATTATGCAATGATCTTGTTATCGATTTCGTTTACAGTTTTGACATTTGAGAGTGATTTATCGATGGAAAATTTTGCTAGCCGCTTGCAAGTTACGATTTCGTTGCTAGTATCTAGTTCAGTTGATATTTAACCATCTAAAGCGGGATTGTACTGTATCAGATGTAATTAAGAGCAGGTGTAAAGGAACTTGGCTGGAGGAAAGACAATGAATCTGTGCAAAAATGTGATAGTTTACATATCGCCATCTGCTCGTGTAGTGTTTTTGATTTAATAAAAAATATAATCAGCCAGCTGATTATGGCGCGGTCACATGTGCTCTATGCATCTGTAGAATGTTACGAGTTGCATCTCACATCTGTGTGTTTACACTATCTGAGATTGTCAAGCCCACAGGTGCGTGATGAAAGAATGAAAATAGTATTACGTGGTCAACTCGGCTGGCTAGATACTAAACTACCTAGTTATGTATGACCTTACGTTGATATGAAGAATGGAACTCTTTTGTGTGCACCTAAGTTGCCTAGGTCAGTAATTTAAAATTGGTTTTGTTTATTGAAGTCTACCTACTTCTCGGCCTATAGACATTTATGTTATTGGTATGTTTATGTTTGAATGTTTTAGATTTTTCTTTCGTAAACGAAAAATCCATATTAATGCAGCCATAGAACGGTAATGCTCATAATAAAATAAGTAATTTATGCAAATAGATAACAATGACATTTCTTAGCTATAAAACACAACTAACAATTTCTCTGATTACATTGATATGAGATATGACAACTTGTGTGGAAAATACTTTGATGTCAAATGCAAACGAAAAATTGAACTACGTAGGTATGCCCCGCGCGCCGTTTTCCTATTTTATGTTATGACTGAACTACCTAGTTGGGTAAGAGTAGGTACCATTTGATACACTGTGATGTGGCTTAATTTTGGTGGCTGCTTTTAATACTTATTTGCAAGTTACAAAAATGGCTACTACGCTTGTTCTACGACGGTAGGTTTGTTTGTACTTACTATACTTTGTATGTTATCTGCCGATACGTGGAGAAGGCAACGACAAAGGTATTAGAAAGAAACGTAGAAAAAGCAAAGATAAAGGAAACAGTTTGGCTGCTTCCTTATCGGAGCATTCTTCACGGATTTACTTAAAATGCGGTGAGTAATAGAGGCAACAAGCGAAAATAAGCATTTCAATTTGTTGTCGGTAGGTAGGTAAATTAGTTACGTTTTAATTCAGGTTACAGATACTACCGAATATGATTCATAGTTTAGCTGGAATGATTCTGGTCTAAGTACCTACCTACTAACTTTCCGCCCATCAGTGGGCAAACTGATACTTACAAACATCTCATATGGGTGGACTTTTCTGGGAAAATCTGATAAAATTTTTTGAATTAAGGGTCTCTTGGGAAAAGTTTACTTGCGGAATTTTCCGAAGAAGAAATTTTTTGGAGAGATTTTGACAATTTGGTCCCACAATTTTGAAAATGATGACGAAATGATGAAAAAATGATGAAAATTAGACTGAGTCGAGTAGTGAGATAGAGTATAGAGTTAGGAAATTCCTCTAGGGTCATTTATTAAGTATAATGTACCTCTCGCCTCGTAAAATACAATTATTATAGATTTGCTTAGTTGACAATGTGATGAGGCATAACAAAATGAAGGCAAACGCGAAGATGCTACAGCTGGTAGGTTTGGTAGTTTAGCTACGACGCTCTACGTCGACGCTCAGGATGGGAGGAAAATTGTAGCAGGTTCGAAAGCAATATCTTATCTACATACTTCGAAGAAATCACGGAAAGCAAAAAGAAAACACCATTACCAATGTAGGTAATTAAGGAAAATTATGAAAAATAGAGTCTAGTCATGGTCATGAAAAATCTCTGAAATTATGCAAGAAGATTGGAGCGGGCGGTTCTTTCAGTAATTTTTCAGTTAAAGGTACGGATTGGACATCTTAGCTGTGGTAGAGTTAGGGGGTGGGAAGGAGGTGAGATTTGGGGTGGTGGTGCGTCTGCGCAGCGGGGTGAGACGCGGGGGTGGCGGAGTGCGGGGTGCTGGGCGGGGCAGCGGGGAGGGCGGGGCGGGTGGGGCCGGCCGGCGCGCGCGACGCCGCCGCGTCTGGGCGCTCCGTCATTCGGCCCGCGAGCGCCGCGCCGCGACCTCGTCATGCACGCTCACTCCTCGTCCGCACGCCGGCAGCGCGCCCGCGCCACCGACCTCACGCGCGCCAGTCATGTTCCCAGACCGTTCCGTTGTTATGTGCCATCAGTTCGATCGTGAACGAGTGCGGTTCCATTTGTTCCCGAAGCGTTGACTCTGACCTGTGCGCTGGCGAGATATCGCGGATTTTGTGCACCTGTCGACGTTGGATGCGTTAAAATTTCGGGTGAGTGAGAGAGCCGAGCGCTCGAGCAGCGCCTGCGGCTGGTTTGACCGCATTATTTTCGAAATACGTACGCTGCGATCCGGTCGACCGTGCTAGAACTATCAAAACATTATAACAACAAAATACATTTACATTCGACATCAACCTGTTTGTGTACAGGTGGATTCCCATTTGGACGGCAAATTAAATTTCACACACCTGTCCGGTTGTTTCGTTTGGTTTCATAATCAGAAATTTCTATTGCAAGCGTAGTTTACATTATTAATAATCGTAGAAGAGGTGGTGTGGTGTAGTGTGGTTGCGGTTGTGCCGCGCGGTTTGGCGGTTGCGTTGCGGTCGTGTGCCGTCGGCTGCGCAGGCGCACCCCGTTGATGTCTTTTACTCCGCGTTTTGGAAAGTGTCCGCCCGCGCAATTTAATTACAATGTTTGTATTTCAATTTTTTTATTTACATTTTATGAAGATGTACCAAGCTTAGGTCTCGTGGTAGAGCTTTTAATGCCTTAAAAATATCTGCAAAATTTGGCACCCGACGGCCCCGTTGCAAACCTAAATGTACTAATTAAACAAGCTATTAAGTAGGTATATTACCCTAAATAAAAAATTAAAGGTAAATGATAGCAAGTAGGTAAGTTAGGTACACACTTAGGTAATTTGACATACATTATTATATTATTTTGATTTATTTGGAATCTATGTTTGAAATTTTAGGTACGAAGAACAACGCGTAGTTAACAATTTAAATCTCTAACTTTTAATCACTAAATTGCTTTAATTAAAAACAATTAATTTAATATCTGCTAACATAAAAATAGTGAGTATATTTTGATTGCATAAAAACATGAAATAAACAAACATAAAAAAAACGAGGTTACAGTGAAGACGGTGTTATGCCTAGCCAAGGGCTGCAAAATCCACTATCAAATACATACATACCTAGGCATACAGCCTTTATCCCTTACGGGGTAGGTTAGTCAATCAGTGTATTAATTTTTCTCTTTGAATCACAAAATCGGGACATCCGGTATAAAGCTTTGCATGTTGATATAGGTAAATAATATCATTAAATTGTAACTTTATGATGTTGTTTAGATATGTGTTTTGTTCTGTAAATGCCATAACGAAACAAAACAAAGGCAATATAATATACGGTGTGTTACCGGCAAGCAGGCATTTATATTCAAACTGGTGATTCTAGGTGTCTATAATAACAACTTTTAATATGGGGCCATCTTTGAAAACACGCAAAGAAATCACCTGTTCCATACATTTTGCTTTGAGTAGGAAACAGAATCTTATATAAAACAGCCGATATTTTCGTGATTTCACAGATGACCTCATAATAAGAACTTAAAAGTTATTCATATAGATGCCTATCTACATGGAAAAGGATGGTCTAATTTTTTTACAAGCCTAGTGTGCTCTTGCGAATACTAAACTTCGCGATTGCGATACATATACCTATATCACGCCAAAATCCCTTGCGGGGTAGGCAGATCTTAAACGGCTGTAAAAACGGCCATTTACACCACGTCTGAGAATAGTTCGCGTTACATGTGTTTAATGATAATTGCAACATTGTGCCACATTCATTAGAAACAGATAAACACTACCGCTAGCGTATAATGCGAGCTTTGTCAAGCCGGGACTCATTCGAACTGGCGACGGTTCGCGAGAAATCCGACATCCCACCTCCTTCCTACTAGGTATAGCACACGTACAATCTAATATACCAAAATATTAAAAAATCTAGAGCAAAACCTCAAATTATACAAATACCTCAAAATCAACTGCAAATACTTACTTTAATCATAGGGTGTATCAGCCCATGAAACTGAACCACTTTTCCCAAGGAACACAACCAAAAATTGTTGGACCTGCCATACTAATTCACTCGGTCGGCTGGTACAAATCTTTTGTTTAGCAGGGCTATGGGCTGCGTGAAGTTTTTGGTTTCTTTACTCTGTAAATTGGCTTGAATTTGACTACTTCCTAACTGAAAACCTATACCCCTTTACCCCTAAAATACATACTTACTACTTAGTGATAAAGAAAGTTCACGGGAAATCTAAGAACATCTGCTTTTTTCAGCGAAAAAGCTTTATTTAAAATAAGGAAAAGCTGTATGAGCTCGCTCTACCTCTACATTATGCTACGGAACATTTTTGTCTCTCTAGTTTTTCCTTGTAGTTGAGGTATGCATGGTACTCATTTTGAAAAAAAAGAAAAAAATTACATGGAAAATGACAACTGTAGATTTGCTGTCAATTTACTTTTATACAAATTTAATTAAGGACCCGGTAGGAATAACTGTAATATATACACCCCATATTCCATAATGTTCTAATGATAATTAATTTTAACTGGAATGGAGACTCATTAGGACCACTATTGTCAGTTGTCTTGGCCCTACACCAGCTCCTTTCTGCTGATTCTCAGAACCACTTTTATACTACCATTAGGTACTTGAGAGTTCAATAAGTTGCATTGCTATAATATGACCACAGCTACTGTACAAGCGTGAGAACAGAATTTGCAACGACTCATGTCCACGTTTTGGCGATTCTATTAAATTTTTAAATCTTTTAAAGTAACATTTGATACCTAAACCTGTGGGTGGATAAAAAGTTCAAAGTTAAAAGGTAAACCATAAACTGGGTTGACAACAAGCTTAGTATTTCGCAAGGCCAACGACATCCTCTACAGCCGCTGCCAACATTATCTAACCAAAGGTTCATTTGAATAACATCTGTAAGGTTTCACCTTTGTAGCATTTTGATGACGATTTTAATGTAAATTTTTGTTCTTTCCAGGTGGGCCGAGGAAAATTATGCGTGGGGCGTGCGCATGCGCGGTGGTGTGCGCGTTGGTGGCGCTGTGCGCGGCGTCGCGGCTGGACGATGAGACGCGCGCCGCCGCCGAGAAGCAGCTGCTGGCGCTGCTGGGGCTCCCGCGCCGGCCCGCGCGCCGCGCCGCCGCGCCGCCGTCGCCCGTGCCGCGCGCCATGCGCCTGCTCTACGAGGCGAAGGGGGCCATCCCCGCGCCCGCCGCCAACACCGCGCGCTCCTACCACCACACGCCCACCGACATCGACGAGCGCTTCCCCGGCGAGCACCGCTTCCGTCTGTTCTTCAACGTGAGCGCCGTGCCCGGCGACGAGATAGCGCGCGGAGCGGACGTCACCTTCCAGCGACAGCCCTCCGCCACCGGCCGGCAGCGCCTGATGCTGTACGACGTGGTGCGGCCCGGCCGCCGCGGCAAGAGCGAGCCCATCCTGCGGCTGCTCGACTCGAAGCAGCTCCTGCCCGGAGAGGGCTCCGTCACCGCGGACGCGCTCAGCGCGGCGAAGCGCTGGATGTACGAACCTCAACAAAATCATGGACTATTAGTGCGAGTGATAGAGGAGGGTCAAAATAAAAGTCAAAATAGAGACGCTATAGTGCCACATGTGCGAGTGCGAAGACGTGCTAGTGAAGAAGACGGCGACTGGCACGCGTTGCAGCCCGTGCTGCTGTTGTACACGGAGGACGCGCGAGCGCGAGCCGCGCGGGAGAGCGGGCAGACGCGGCTGCTGCGCAACAAGCGCGGCGCGGGCCGGCGCGGCCACCGCGCGCACCACCGGCGCAAAGAGGCGCGCGAGATCTGCCAGCGCCGGCCGCTGTTCGTAGACTTCGCAGACGTGGGGTGGAGCGACTGGATCGTGGCCCCGCACGGCTACGACGCGTACTACTGCCAGGGCGACTGCCCGTTCCCGCTGGCGGACCACCTGAACGGCACGAACCACGCGATCGTGCAGACGCTGGTGAACTCGGTGAACCCGGCGGCCGTGCCCAAGGCGTGCTGTGTGCCCACGCAGCTCTCCTCTATCTCCATGCTCTACATGGACGATGTGAACAATGTGGTGCTCAAAAACTATCAAGATATGATGGTGGTGGGGTGCGGCTGCCGATGACACGCGCCCCCCGACCAGTGCGGACCTAGTGATACCTCGTGGACCCAGTGTAAATATAGTAGCGGCCTCGACCCTTGTAAATACTCTATTTGTGTATATATTCGTGTAATTATTATTTTATTGAAAACGATGATGATATAATAAAAAATTACATTTTACATAACATTGATTTTCATTTTCCTGTAAAAACTAAAATCCTAAATCAGATAATGCTTTGGTTACTGATTTAAATTCTAAACAAAGCAATATTATCTCAGTATCATGTAGGTACTAAAAGCAATAAATATATAGTGACGTTGGTACATTAGTTCTGTTATTGTAGTGATAAGGAGCGAGCCACGCGCGCAATGAGAAGCTCGTATCAGCACATCAATCAACGTTGTGTGATTGTGGCCGATCTACTTAGTTGAAATTCATGTCATTGACTATGTTACCCACATTACATGTGTGTGCAACATTGACACTTCAAACACGTCCCATAAATGAGGCGATTTGAAGTCAAACATGAAGCTTCTTGGAAGTGCAATCCAAGTTATTGCTACAGAAATACAAATAAGAGTTACGTTAAAATACCTAACAGTCAAAGGTTACAGTTTTAAAAGGTACTTTGTAAAACATGCCTAGGTTTAACTTAGTCTTATTCCAAAAACCGAACGTGCGTTTAACCAAAAATGAGTCATTCTCAATTAAATGAACATAATATTTTTGAATAAAATATAAAGTTAAATAATAAATAATACATATAATAAAAGGTTTAATTATATTATTTAGCTGCAGCTATATGTTAATCAAGCTTTAAAAAACAACTAGGTACTTACTTATTTTAAAAATGTTATAACTAATTATAACCACAAAATATTACAAGCGATTAGAGGCGGAAACAAAATACAAAATTATCATTGCAAATGGCAACCAATATAGCTATGCGATAAAATACAAAGTGTGGTCAACATAACGAGATATTGATGGAGAATACAATTAGTTATAACAATTTTAAAATACTTGATAAAAAACCAACAACAACGGCCGGTGTTCATCAACGGGTGTTAATTTTTTAATCGATCCGTTATATCTTAACCATGGATTTGCACAAATTTTACAGTTCACCAAACACTAACCATCATTTAAGTGCTGTCACCGGACCTAAATCGAAGAGTTATCTTAAACATGGTCGTCACGTCAGTTAAGCTTTGTTGAAGGCCCATTAAAGCCAGATGCGAATGTGGTTCCTCGAAAAACAAAAGGATGCCTTATGTCCTGCTGTGCGGGTCGGTCATTTAGCCCCAAGCTCACCAACAGCTGATGATACTACGATTACTTAACGGGTACGTTAACAAATAACCGGTGACTGACGGGGTGGCGATCAAAAGTTTAAAGCGACCACGTAAAATTGACATCCGTTTCCTTGTTGTTACTATTAACAAGAGCAGCGTTCAAACGTGGTAGCATAAACTTTTTATACTACAAAATTAAAATGTATCCTTTGCCTAAGCATCTGGACATAGAGCAGGTACTTATTATTTTTAGCAGCATGCGAGTCTGCTAAATTCAAAGATTAAAAACAAAAAACTTTACACTCACTCAAGGGTGCAGTAGCGCCACGGGGGGACATCGTAAAAGTTTTTTGTGGACCAAATTTCGGGCGCACAGTGCAAGACAATAGGGATGAACCATTTTTTGTTAAAGATTTGGGGCTAACCGTAAGATAATGGACGAAATGAGGATGTTTAAGTAAATCGCCAAGTTAAGGCCACTTGACAGTCTTTAAATAGTGGTTAGGGTTTGGTGAACAGTAAAAATTAATTTAAACATGGAATTAGATATCATCGACCGATTATAAATTTAACAGCTGTCGATGAACACCAGCCCTAGTAGCTTTGTTTTGTAGACTCAAAAACTTTTACAACATTACCTATTGCGCAATACGGTATCGGTAAGAGCTTGTATTATTAAATTTTGTTATTCAAAGCGAATCGCGAGACCAGTGAAGAAGCATCAAAAGTAAAGTGACAGAAGGTAAATAAAATTGAAAATGCAAAACGCTATTAATTATATTATTGGAGAAGATGACGTATTAGAAAATTTTGAAAACTGGGAAAGTTTTTTTCGCACGCCTCGTTTATTTAAAGACCGCCGCAATTATTATCAAAATGTGATGAAAAAAACTTTGAATTAAGATTTCGTTTGTCAAAGAGGAGTGCAATGGAAGTGCTTGATATAATTAAAGAGAAATTGGAATACCAAAGTGACAGAAATAACTCTCTATCACCTATAAATCAGCTGCTGCTTACTTTGAGGTACTATGCTACTGGATGCCACCAGTTGACTATGGGAGACTTCGCTGGTGTCAGCAGACCAACGGCGAACAGGGCGATACATCGGGTGACTGCTGCTATTGCTGCGCTCGGGAGACACTTCATACAATTTCCAGGAAACTCTGTTGCGATACGTCAAAATCAAATGGAATTTTATAACATAGCCAAGTTTCCCAAGGTAATAGGAGCACTGGACTGTACTCATATAAGGATTGCTTCTCCAGGAGGCAGTCATGCAGAAACATTTCGAAACAGGAAAGGTTACATGTCCATTAATGTGCAAGCTATTTGCAATGCCAGACTTGAAATCATGGACTTGGTAGCCAGGTGGCCAGGTAGTTGCCATGATGAGCGCATTTTTAGTGCATCCAGAATTAATGCGAGTTTTGAACTGGGTAGATACAATGACTCAGTACTAGTGGCAGACAGTGGATACATGAACAGAAATTATTTAATGATGCCGCTTAGTACAGTTGAGGCTACTGGAGAGTCGTTGTACAACGAATCACAGATTAGGACCCGGAACCCAATAGAAAGACTATTTGGAAATGGAAGAGGCGGTTTCCTGTTCTTGCACTGGGAATGCATGTATGCTTAGAAAACACCCTGCCTATTATAGTTGCTACAGCAGTACTTCATAACATTCTTCAACGAAATGGTGAAGAGCTGCCGCCTGATGACCCTGAATTACTTTTGCCTGCACCATGGGCGAGTATTATTGAAGAAGGCAGGATAAGAGAGCAGCGTTCTGAAGGCACCAATGCGATCAGGGATATTAACCCAGCCAGAAGAAGACTAATTAATGATTATTACAAAACAATTTGTTTGAATGCTACACGAAATACATAAAGTATCTGTGAAATAAATACAAAAATTAAAATTTAATAAGTTTTTTATTTATATCCAAAGAAAAATATACGTAAGTAGGTATGAACGAAAGCACACGAAAGGCACTGAAATGTACTAATACTCTGTGTTATCTATCAAACTGTAGGTATAACAGTAAATTTACCGCAATAAATAGTAAGTTCAAAATTTATCAGTTTATATCAATTATAACACAATTTGAACGACACTTCTTAAAAATGCCTACTAACAAACCAACTTATTTCTACCAGCGGCCCGTTAGCGGTTTCACACGTTGCAACTCATTTTCCCGCTCAATAAAGCATTTTCCTGTCATTTGTTACACATATAAACTTTCCTCTTATCACTCTACCTATTACAAAAAACCGCATCAATTTCCGTTAGGTATAACAAATACTACGACAGACAGGCAGAAACCAAAAAAGCGACTTCATTTTATACAATGTATTGAACTACAAGTGTTCGTTATAGATTGGGATAATACAAACTTAGAAAAAACTTATAAATAGATAATTATTGCATAAATTTAATCACATTGCCAATCACAAAACTAAACTATTTCATTTTCAAGCTTCTGGTTTTAATTTTTCTTGCTTCAATTGTTCCTCTAAAATTAATAATTTGGCATGATGTTCAGCCTTTGCATTTTCTAACAAAGTTTTCGCTAGGTTTATTTTCTCCTGCACAAGTTGATCACTTAGGTTTTGACTGTCAGGTCTTCGCCTTTTCAACGAACTATTTTTATCTTTGAGAACCTCCGACATGGGCTTCTTTAATGAATTCGGAGTCCAGCTTTCCCATTTTGGAGTATCAGCCTGTAAAAGATAAAAAACAAATTTTATAATGTATCCAAGGAGGTGAAAATTGCAAAATGTTTCAGACATTTTTTCAGAAGTTTTAAGGTAATGTATATTAGCTTACAGTTCTGTCTTCCTTAAGGTTGTTATTAGGATTTTTATCCATTATTACGATTTTATCCATATTGAGTTTCTGAAACAAAAAATATTTTAATTAATAAAATGCAAGCAAAGAAACAGCCATGTTATACATACAGAACATAAATAAAAACCTAATTCATATACATACTTGTGGTCTTGTTCCAGCTCCATCGAATACAATTGAGCATGAATCTTGACTTTGTGTGTCGTTCATTTGGGTATCACTTTGGTGCTGAAACATTATATTATATTATTATTACTTAATTATAATTTGCTACAACTTAACACGCAATGGAAGTCAAACAATGAATTATAGGAATTATTTATTATTATATTACATTATAACACAAACCTCAACTTCCAAAGAGTTTTCATCTTTTGTAGACAGCACAAAAGTATCATCGTTGCTCTGGAAGTAAATTTTAAACATTAATCAGATAAATTTAACAACAGAAAAGTGATCACAATATCTACATAATATAATTTAGATTGTAAGTTTGTAATTGTACATTAACACAAGTTTAAGTTCTGTTAAATAAAGGCAACATATTTAGATTACATTTTGCTATATGCAATCTAAGAATAACTTTTACTTTAGGTACTTTTACTTATTACTTACATGCCCTTCAAGTGCATCGTTGTCATAAGGGTTTTCAAGCCCTTCCAATGATGGACCTAAAATGGCTCCTACAACTCCTTCCGCTCCAGTACCAGGAAGAGGTGGCTCCGGGATTCCACCACCTGAAAAATAATACGTTTTATAGTATACAGAAAGACGACGAGTCAAAAAAAATATATTTCATAGGTACTTTTTGTATTCTTACCAGTTTTGTAGTGTTCCCGTTTTCGAGCGGCACATGTCTTTTTTTCTGCACGTTTTATATTCTCCCAACAAGTCTTTAAATTTTTATCAGTACGATAATAATGACTACTGATACAATTAAACTCAGCAGCAAGTTGCTTCCAACCACTTACTTTATCTGCATTTGTAGCAGTGTCAGTACGCTTATTTTCTATCCGTGATCTATATTTTGCAACTAATTGAGTCAGAATGTTCTTTTCATTAAATGTATAATTTTCGGTTCGTTTTCGGCTTTCCTTAGATTCACTCATTTTCAATGCAAAATAATATATAACAATCACTACAGCTCACAACACGCACGGTCAACGGTCGGGTCGGTTTGAGTTTGTTTGTTTACACTTCCTTGAATTTGACACAAACACAGGATACTAAATTTAACAGTACCTTCCCTTTGCCCAAATGAATGGGCAAGGGAACTTTTAACTCCGTAGTATAATACTGTTACGCTTCCATGTTGGGATGCTGTTCTTGTGATGTTTACACTGAGGGAACAGATGTCATTTTTACTTGGTAGATTTAAACCATTCGGTCTTTCTTAACAATTTCATTCAAAAACGCTTGGTTCACTAACCATTGTCCCAAAAACGTTGGTGAACCCAAAAAACAACGCAGGCCGGTAAAGCATCTGTTACAATTTAAACAGTCCGTGACCTAACCAGGGTTTATTTATATAATGATGAACACCGGCCTAAGTAGGGGAAACCGATGCTTGTAAGTATGAAAAGAAGGAAGGTGGTTAAGATTAGTTAAACAAAACCCGACTGCGGTAATTTCCAAGTTATATTTTGCGTTTAAAATCCGCCTTTTTAAATTAATGAAATTGCCATTAATGCCAGTGTCATTTGCGTCGCGCTTCTGAGAGGAATCTAACGACACCTCATATGTAAAGCCCAGCCGTTTAGGCTGTAGCCCGTGAAAATTGACCACATAGGTACCTACTTATATATATGTACTCGAAAAACTTAACCGTCCTTCTTAGGCAAGCGGGTTAAAATACAAAGTTAGTACCTAGGTTGGTATTTTATTAGGATATGGCTAGATAATCTAGATATACAATTTCTTTTTTCGGATCGCGGAAAGAAAAACTCGTCTATCGTTTGTAGAAACAGAGGAAAGATTTATTACACTTTAAAAAGGTACCTACTCGTGTTTTCACTGACCAGTGTCGAGTCGACTCAGTGCCGTAGAGTTAGGTAGGTAGATACCTACTTAATTTACATAATATGATAAAATCAGGAATTGCATGGATTTAGGAACATGTCAAATAGGAACATGTCATATGGACTTCATTCTGCCATTGCCCTAAGCAAACCCAGAAAAAATCCTAGGAATAGGCTTGTTTTTACCAAACTCCAAAGACTTTATTTGGACTTTTTAAGGAATGAGTAGCTATTTATAATAAAACGAGGTTCGATGGCTAGAACCTACGCAGATAATGAAATAAAATCAATTAAATTACTTTTAGATTCTGAAAAGAAAGTAGGTTAAATAACAAAAACCCGACGGCGGTAATTTTAAAGTAGTATTTTGCTGTAAAAAACCGCCATCTTCAATATACACTTCCCATCAAAAAAATCGAAACACCTCGGTTTTTCTTGTTTTCGGCCGAATTAAACACCAAAAAGTATTGCTTGCATTAAAAAAAATTATATGACTGTGTAGCTGGCAGTTTTGTCTTTTCAGTGTGTATAAAAAAAAACAAAATTCAAAATTGGAACCCCACCTGTTTGTTCTGTAAATGAAATGAATGACTGAGACACGTTTGCAGTTAGCGCCTTTTAACGATTCTTATCATTTTCGACATTAAAATTTAGAGCTTGTCTTATCTTATCTTAAAACTTTTGTTTTTTTTTATTGTTTACTGTGACTTTGGATCGCCTAAAAAAAGTTAGATTTTATCTGAATCATGGGTATTTTGCCCGTAGAAGCCGCCCAAGTGGTGACATTGCCAAATTTTGGACTTGGTCATCGTTTTGTGGCTGAATGTTTGCATTTAAGCCTCACCTTTGTTCATAAAGCTTACAAACGCTATCAGAAGACTGGTTTGTTTACGCGACGTTCAGAATCTGTCGGAAATCGGGTCAGTTCTGACCGACATGATCGAATTAATGTTATGAGTTCTTTGCAAAATCGACGCCTTAGCGCTTTTCAACTGCGGAAAAAGCTATCAAATGTACAAAAGGTGGCTGAAAGTGGCTCTACAATCAGAAGAAGGTTAAAGGAACATAGACTGGTATCGCAAATCGCAAAAATCACCAGAAAGCCAACACACACAGATAGATACCTACACGCGACCTCTCATCACCATCCGCGTCACCTATAGTCTGTAGTGTCGACACTGACGAAAAGGGCTTACGACTTGTGTGACGCAGAACATCTGGACGACGAATTGAACCATGTTCATAAAGTACTGGTTCAGAACGGCTACAAGGGAGTTCAACGTCGCATAAAAAACAAGAAAGCAAAGCAACCTGAGGTGAACAGACAGCCAGCGTATTTACCCTATGTAAAAGGGGTAACAGATAAAATTGGGACAGTGTTGAGTAAGGGTTCAATTAAGACTGTCTTCACTCCATTGTCCAAAATATCTAACTCTTTACGCACACCGAAGGATGTTATACCTTTTCAAAATGCAGGTGTATATAAGGTACAATGCAGCTGTGGTAAGTCTTACATTGGCCAAACCAAGCGTAGTATCAGTGAACGGGTCAAGGAGCATATCGCAGCTGTGAAAAACCGACAGACGCATAAATCGGCAATCGCGGAACACCTATTGTCATCTGGTGCCAACCATTGGATCGAGCTTCATGCCCCAAAAGTCCTCTCTGTGGAACATCACTATTACTCCAGAGTGGTGAGGGAGGCAATAGAAATCAAAAAGAACCCCAATAATTTCAATCGGGAGGACGGATTTAAATTGTCTACAACATGGAGTCCGGTAATAGACAAAATAAAAACGCGCGATTCACCATCGGACCGATCGTCGGACATTGTGAGTGTTGTGTGCCGGCCTAATGTGTAATGTTTACAAACAATTTAAATTATTAAGACAATATGTGGGTAGCAGAAAATCTAGTTGCCCACCGCCCTGATGACAACTCGCTGCTACTTCAGTCTGCTCGCGACCACGACTGGTGCAACCCAGTCGAAACGTCGAGTGTCCAGGTAAATCGCTTATTTACCTAAAAAACTATCGCGATAAGACTCGTTAAAGTAATTATTATGTGTGAAAGTAATCGCGAGTGCTTTAAAAGTTATAATGTTATGAATCGTTAAAAGGCGCTAACTGCAAACGTGTCTCAGTCATTCATCTCATTTACAGAACAAACAGGTGGGGTTCCAATTTTGAATTTTGATTTTTTTATACACACTGGAAAGACAACACTGCCAGCTACACAGCCATATATTTTTTTTAATGCAAACAATACTTTTTGGTGTTTAATTCGGCCGAAAGCAAGAAAAACCAAGGTGTTTCGATTTTTTTGATGGGAAGTGTATAATTTTTTAATAAATAGCCAGTGTCACTAGCGCTGCTGAGACGAATCTAACGACACCTCAGATGTCATAATCCAACTATAGGTACGTTAGGGCTGTAGCCCGTGAAGAAAATTTTCTTGTCCACATACATACCTACATACATATTCATACTCTCGAAAAACATAACCCTCCTTCTGAGGCAGTCGGGTAAAAAAATTTGGCCATTAAATAAGTATTCATATCCCTAACTACGAGTAACCATTGTTTATTATCCCTTCGCCTTTTGTTGTCGCCATCTTCATGAAAATTTTTCAAAAGCTGATAAAATTTCCTTCAGTTTACAAAGAAAAGTCCAGATCTTTTATTATGTTCGAGGAGCTAACACCATAATTTACACAATGTACATCATAATAGTACCCCAGTATAAGCCAATTATCTATAGGTAAGCTATCACAACACAAATAAAACATACAGGGTGTAAGTGACAGCTCTCCAAATAGGTACCTAATACTGAGACCACGAAACTGAACAACTTCCCATAAGAAAATATTTCAAAAGACGTAAAAAAATTTACTTACCATAGCAAAGTAAATGCTGTTAGATGATCGAGAGTTTGTAAGTGAGGTCAAAAAAATATTTATGTCTCCTGAAAAAAAAACTTACGGGGAATTGTTCAGTCTAAAGGTCAAAATGGACCACTATCAGTACTTACCTATTCGAAGAGCTGTCCCTTACACCCCGTATATTATTAGCGAACCTTTGTTCTTCTGCCAACAAGCTTCGACCTTTTCATTTTATGAAGTTAAGCATCTTAAAGCATTTCGGACAATGACTTTGATGCCGTCATTCATTACCTATGATTTGTGTGCTTAAATATGAAATTTCAAGTGCATGAGGAATAGTAGGGAATGATACCTACCAAAAGGGTGGTCTTTCTATAATTATATGTATTTTCAGAGCATTAAATAAAATGTAGTTACTTAGTAGGTGGTAGGCGGATTAGCTGGTGAAAACACACGCAATTTAATAAAAAAAAAATCTTATGAAGATTAATGGGATGGGAAGAAAAACTTATGCATAGATAAGACATAAACAGCAATATCGTAGATTTTAAGGTAGGTACTATCCCCAGCAAATTTTGTAGCCTATAGCGCATAGCCTATACGTATGGAACACCTTTTTAAAATATTGACAGAATGTAATTCCATTTACTTGTCAATCACTGAGGCATAAAGTTACATGCTGTGTGGTTAGCCTGGCCAGCCCCGAGGCAGTGCCTTTATTTTTATTTTTTTTATCCCGCCCGTGCCGCGTTTAGAGTAGGAACACAAATTGTTATAAAAAATAGAAAATTTTGCATTAGAAATTTTCTCTTTTTTAAGTTTGAATTAGAATGTGACTTTCTTAAAGAGAATCTTGTAAATTCCTACTAAGAAATAAATTATTGAATTTGAATTTGAAATTATAACACATTTAAGGGACCAATCAAACTGGCTTTTCTTACAAAATCTAAGATTAACCAGAGTAATTTGATCCCTTAAATGGGCAGGTGGATTTGCTGACGATAGATACCATCCTCTCTGTAGTAGTACTAAACTAACATAAGGTAGAGCATTTATATTATTACCAAGTTACCTATTGTTGCTAAGGAGTGCATTATAATGCCCAAATCTACCGTAACATGAACAGTGTTGGCTAGGTCTTGGTCAAAAATCATAACACCTTATTCAATTAGGTAATGTTATTGTACCGAGCACGATCGCCAAAATTTCGTCATTCGTTCTTAGGTACGAAAAATCGGCCAAGTGCGAGTCGAGCTCGCACACGAAGGGTCCCGTATGATTGTGTTTAATAATGGCATAAAATCATGTTTGTTGTATGAGAGCCTCTCTTTTTTTTTATTAGTATTTGTTGTCATAGGGCAATAGTAATATCACGAGATGTTTGTGAAAATTTCAACTGTCTAACGGTTCCTTATCGTTCATGAAACACTGTCTTTGAACCATCATAGATAAAATCGAGCATAAAAACACGTTTTTGTATGAGAGGTTCTATTTTTATTTTATTTAATTATTCAGTATTTGTTGTTATAGTGGTAACAAAAATACGGCATCTGTGAAAATTTTAACTCTCTACCCATTACCGTTTATGAAATACAGCCTGGTGACAGACGAACAGACGGACAGGCAGCGAAGTCTCAGTAATAGGATTCCGTTTTGATCCTTCGGGTACAGCACCCTAAAAACGTATTGGTAATTATTCTTGGGTACTTAGTCAAAACAAAGAATTGGGTTGACAACCTAAGGTCTGTGCCATTATGGTCAGTGAGGTTACCTGGTTCATGACCCTGGTGACCCAATGGGTGAACTCATAACTCGGTTATGGATTATGGAGGTGATAAGTAGGTACCTATACTAATGCTCACCTAGTAGGTATCATAAAATAATTGTATGTGAAATTTTTCGAACGCGAGTGCGTGCATACCTATTACATACATACCATTTGAAAAAGTTATAATGATTAATCTATTCGCTAATTTCATGTAAAATGGTTGTCAAGACGATTGCATAATGCATATGGCATGCACAGTGAAAAATATATTAGTTACCTTGATCTCATGTAGAGCCAAAATTCTAAATCTATGAGCCCTGACATAAAGCCTAACTTCACTAACTTTACATCTGCCCTCAAATTTTATACGTCAATCAGCACAAATATTTTGCCGTGAACATTATCTTTGTGACGAATCTAGTCAAAATCGATTCCTAAAATATCACGCACAAGCCTTATAGAGTCGTCTTCGAAGAATGCCAAAATGCCAAGATAATATTGAAGGTAGATGCCATGGGGAGTGTGGCAGGTCTCCGAATGTTCAAATATTTCGTCACAAGGCGGCTATATATCATGTTTTTGCCGGTGCCGGGGCGCAGGAATGGCCGCTGTATAATTTGGCCGGCACCCGGCCACCCGGCAACTCTGCGTCTGCCGCGCTCCGCCGCCCTACGTACGTCTATATTATCAGTAGATAAATTTCAGCTTTGTCTTTGCCTCGTATTTCGTCCTCTCGAGATTTTTGCTTTTGTTTTTTTGTTCTCTCCGTTCGCCGCGGACGGCAACAAAAAACTGAGTGGAGGCGAATGAAGTGGGTATAATTTATTTTATAGTCGGCTCGCTCGTAACTCGGCGGTGGACGGCTGGACGCCGATTTATCCCCATCTCAGCGTAATTAACGTAAATGGATTGGCCTGCGTCGGTGCCTGTGAGGAGGCTGTGAGTGACCGGCGAGCGGCGCGGCCGGCCCTCCGCCTGACCGTCTGACCCTCGCTAGACCACTCCCAGTTTGGTCAACATCCACACTCCGGCTGCGTGTCGAGGAGCGCATCCTCTACCTCGTGCCGCTCGACGCTCCGCCGTAATCCAATTAAGCAAATATTTTTAAAACCGCAAACAGAATGAGATACAAGATACGCGAATGGTCCACGATTACTCGCGCTCGGTTCCCAAGGAGCGGCGACTTATCCCTGAGGGAATTATAATTGTTTTGCATTCTTGCACGGGTATAAAAACAAAAGGGCGAGGAGTGGGCCCCCCGCGCTGCGGCCCTCCAGCCCAGACCAAAGTCTGACGACTCGCATTCCCATGAGACAAAAAGCTCCGAATGAATCGGAGCTTGCTTGCGCCCGCGCCGCTCGCGCCGCCGCCGCGCGCCGCCCGCGCTGCAGCCTGCGCTTGCGCTGCCCCGCGCGTTGCACTCCACAAGTGCATACCTACGTATGCTACGGATTATTTGTGTTGTGCTCGCAATTGAGCATTGTGTAATATTCAATGCCTTTGACTAAGTACTTACTTAGTAGGCATACGATTCCTTTGCTGATTTACGATCCAAATGATGAAAACGATGATAGAAAATTCGTTTGATTTAGTTTTTTGTCTGAAATTAAATATTCCATGTTTTACCTAGTTAAATCTGTGGTCATAAATTTGGTCAAAATAATCAAGAACTGTACCATCGGCCTACCAAAACCGCATTTTCCTGAATGCGGTCGAGTCCGGTCAGGCAGAACCGTTGCGTTTGACGTCAACGCATCTCTGGTTGGAATCCAGAGGTTTATAGGGTGTAAAAGGCGCAGTAAAGGCTAGTTGAGAGTAATGTTCCCGTGGAGTGATAGTGTAGGTGCGTGTGTGTCTGAGGCGCTGTGTGTCTTGTCACTGCGACTGTAGTCTGTACTGTAGCACGCTTGCTGGTCGCGGCCCGCAGCCCGGGCACTGACCGCGCGCCTCCTCTCAAATATTCCAAGCATGCACAAATTAAACTGGTTTTTTCTTCATATTACTTTATTACCTTTGCATAAAAACATTGTAAACTAAACAATTTCGCGGCTCTCCGTCGCATGGACGTGGCACCGCGTTACGTCACTCCGTTTAAATTCCGTTACGAATCCAAATCGTTTTACAGCTCGGAAAACTTCCATTACTGACATTTTTCTATGAAACAATGTTTAGAGAACTATTTTTACAGATGCAGTAAGCTGGAGACTTTCGGTTTAAGATCTATAATTGCAAATGTTATATGCCAAACTTACCTACCTCATCATCGTCTGCCTCCCCTTATCCCAAATCAGTTGGAGTCGGCGCAACATGTTTTGTTAGAACACAAAATCATGTACTACATACTTATATTTTACTAGCTGCCCGTCAGCGGTTTCACCCGCTGCAACCTTTATTCGCCAAGAGATGTCGCTGTTAGTTTTCGGCGAAAACGTTTAAAACGCGAATCGGCTCAGTCACGCCACCTATTTCAAAAATATTAGAAAATGCGTGATCCCGTGGGAATGAGACATTTTTCCGTGGTAAAAAGTATCCTATGTGTTATTCCAGATGCCCTTTTATATTTCTGCAAAGTTTCATGTCAATCTAATCAGCCGTTTTTGCGTGATGTCGTAACAAACACACACACAAACATCCGCCTTTATAATATTAGTAGGATATAGTAGGAAGTAGGATTAGTAGGATAACCAGCCACCTGCCTGACGTTAATCCTCTGGTAATGCCATTGAAGGTGGTACCACCACCACCATACGTTTGACCATAGTCGACAGATAAAAACTCGAGGTCAAAACTCTTCGTCGCCTTTTACAAAACACCCGGAGTAGACTAGGGATGGCAGTATTCTTAGCCGCTAACACACGGTTATTCCTAGCCGCTTTAAAAATTACCTAATGGGAATAGAAAGACTTATTCTATTTTACGTAAAACTTACAATTTTGTTATTTGGCATGAAAATATGCCTTTCCTATATCTATACTTACCCACTATGCTTAAAGTGTTGTATCCTAAGTAAGAATATGATGCTATTTCTATGACGATTTGCGACGATTGCAATATTTTTACGTATTTTGAAGAAGCTTTGTTCCCTTTTCGTAAAAAAAAAACAAAGTTGCAGGTCACGTTGACTGGAGACCACTACCTACATTTATAGTTGAAATAAATTTAATAGTAACTATTTATCCTGAAATAGTAGGTATGATATTAAAAATACATATTCCGATAAGTTTAGTACCTATCGCAATAAAATAACCAATGATCATATGGAAATATAGAAATGTTATTAAAAACTATGAATGAAGGAAAGGCTGAAATTTCACGCACATGTCAAATATCAGCATCTCAGAACTGAAACGAGGTAACATGATAAAAAACGGTTCTCCCCACTTGCGTCACACCGCAATATTTTTATTGTGCATCTGTACTCAAATTATTGTACTCAATACTTGTAGCTTGCCACAGGTACACTTGGCATCAAATCAACAACAAAGTTACTGTTAAGTATGTATGAAGCTAAAACTTTTCTACTTTTCGTGTGGGATACCGAGTCGTCCAACCACCTCAAACATATTTCTGACATAAAAACCAAAAGGTGAAAACGAAACCTTTTTGCTGACATTTCTCTGTCCGTCTGTCACCAGGCTGTAGAGTGCGTTGGCGTCATGTTCGTAGCACTGAAAATTTGTATGGAATATATTATTGCCGCCTTAAAAATTACATACAAATTTCCAATGCTACCACATGACGCCATAGGAACTATAAGATGAAACGCACAATATCTCATTTACCGTTAGACAGTTGAAATTTTCACAGAACATTTACTTAAGTAACTTATCAAATTTTACTTTTTGCTGTATAGACAGCAAATACAAAAAAATATAAAATATACTCGTAATTTATAAATTAATTGGGCTCTCATACAATAAACGTCAAACTTTTTTAATGCTATTTTTATAAACAAAGGTACGACATCCGTCGTGATACGCATTTAGCCGATTTTTCATTAAAGTCTTCTAGTACCTAGATTTGCGTTTCGACTAGATTTATATGGAGCTGAGTATACTTAACTGGTGTCTCGTTGGGAGTTTTGTTTGTCCGAAGGCATGTACCTCAATCACGGCGACTTTCACCTTAAGGGCGCGGGCTGTGTCACACCGTTGTCGATCGGCCAAATTCCATTCGAACATCTTTCAAACTGAACACTTGGAGCCTTATCATCACACTAGCGGATTGGCAGCGGATGCGCAGCGAATTCTATGCGGACGTGCGACGGATGCGCTGCGAATTCGTCGCGGACGCGCGGCGGATACCGGCGGTATTTGTACCAAAACGTATCGAACAGCAGAAGTAGGATACAAGACAATGCTTTAAGGTATTGTACAGACAGATATAACAAGTATCAAGAAAAACTTGAAAATTGTGGGTTGGTAGTTTTATGGTGATGGCTTAGGATAGAATCAACCCAATTTTACCCGTGGATGTCGCAAAAAGCGACTAAGAGATAGTCATGCAAGGAATGGGCAGCAGCATTCCCTGTGAAAACAATATCTGGGTGGTTATTCGAAATCGCGTTCTTCGGCTGATTCCCGTAGTCGTTTTCATTTTTCAATTTTTGATGTAATGTTACACTGGATGTCAAATTATAGTACGAAACAAAGGTATATTTGACATAGGCACTCATTTCAAATTAAAGATTTTCGAAATATTGACATTATAAAATTTACTGGCTACGGGAATCAGATTTAGGAATACGGGAATCAGAAATTTGACTATTCAATATGACAAACCATTAATAAATTTAAAATATATTTATTTTTCTACTTATTTATTGCTTTTTAATGTCACCGCTAGATTACTACGGTGTTCTGGTTCAAGCACATAATGTCTCCAGCGCAGAATGTCGCTGTAGCAAAATGTTTCTCGGCATAATGTCCTTATTCAAGTTATATGATATTATCATTACAGAAACGTACGTAGGTAGCTAGATAAGCAGGTAGGCGTGAAAGTAGGTTGATAAGTACTTAGGTAGGTAGCATTCAGACGCATAATGTCTCTTTCGCAGTCGTAAAATGTACCTAGCATGTAAAATACCTTTTTAATGTTATATTATAATATCAATAGGTAAGTAATGTCATAAAGTAGGTAGTTAAGCAGTAGGCAGGTAGATAGGTAAGTTAGTAGGCAGGTAGGTAACCAGCTAAGTACTTAGGTAAAGGTAAGTAAATAGGTAGGTAACTTGAAAAATACCTACACATAAAACTACTAGTAGGGCTCTAACATGGTTGTGTAACGACCGCCGTGTAAGAAATCATACACCACAACTAGAATTCAAGGTTTTGCGTGCCCTCTGAAGTACAAATCACTGATTCCCGTGTCAAGAAGTCCACGGGAATCAGTGTGACGGAAGTCAGAAAAAATCGAAAAATTGAGATTACCTCAAACTTGTTGCGTCTCATACAATAGTATTAACATATATGGTAGTAAACCTAAAGAGCTTTATATTAAGTACAACGGTTCCAGTTTATGACTTATATTTTAATTTAAAATCGACAAACGGGAATGAATTTTAAGTGTAACCAAATGCACGGGAATCAGTTTCTTGGCCTCGTAGTGGGGTGATGCTGCACGAGTGGCACGGTCTGCTTCCCATGGCACTTGGAGCACTCCTAGGGCATAGCTAAGCTATGGTGGGTAGACCACACCTTCAGGGTGATTACATAGGAAGTTTTATGCAGTTTAATGGCGTTACACGGGAATCAGTTCTAGGTACCGGACTTTTTTAAAATGATTTACAAAACAAAATGAACTTTAATTACACATTTGAAATATTTTTTTCCCGTATTATTGAACATCTGTTATGTAAAAAATAAATAGTTTATGTAGATAAATCATACAGTAAAAAACATATAAACCGTTTTGTATCAAATTTTGGGGCGCGGACACGTTACGGGAATCAGATTTCAGCAGTTTGAATATTTTTTTAACGGTCTTGTTTAATTATCACACAAAAGTTTCATTGTGTCCCAGTTAGATACAAGTATGAACTATTTATAAAAAAATAAGCTATACCTAAGTTTTTAAAAAAAAGGTGTGTTTTGTTTCCGGACAACGAAAATTTAGGCTCCGAAGAAGCGCCCATCTAGCACTGCGCTCCTACCAAGCGTGGTGAGTACCTATTTATGGAAATAGCCCCCGATAAAATGGCAAATGTGATGTAAGATAGGTAATAAAGGTTGGTCGCCGGTCGTCGACTTGATCAGGAGTAGAAGTAGTAACCATGGCCGAAACCAGCCGGAGCGATCATCATCAATAAAGGTTTAGTAGGCTATTAGGAATACTTTCTTACTCGACGACTCTACATAGGTATAGGTAGGTAGGTACTAAGTATCTGTTAATACTCTACCGCTATATACACATTAGATCTGATATAGATTTGTTCATTCATTAGCATTACTGTAATAGGTACTCGTAAGCATGACTACAAATTAGTCGTTGAAAGTTAAAACGAAGCTTAGCTTTGAAAAACCACCATAAAATAGCAAGAACCACTTTGATATCAGAGAAAATAAGCAAACATTGAGAACTAACAAGCGCTTACAGCATAGAAACAGTTGGTTAAATATAACATAAACAAAATTGAAACATCCCAGACGGTCTACTACGCTGTATAAATGTTATGTTACACAATGTTACAGGACAAAAACAAGATACCTGTACAATTTTCGAATAGGTAGGTAGGTAGGTACGTAACGTATACGGGGTGTAAGGGACAGATCTCCTAATACTTGCCTACTGATATGGTGCATTCAGACTGTGAAACTGAACAATTTCCCGTAAATTTCAGAAGACATAAAAAATTCTAACTTTCCAATCCCATACAAAATCACGATCAGCTGACTGCATTTACTATGGGAAGTCAAACGGTTTTTGTTACGTTCCCTGAAATATTTTCTCCTTGGAAATTGTTCAGTTTTATGGTCTGAATGCACCATATCAGTAGGTAAGTATTATGAGCTGTCCCTCACACCCTGTATTATTAGAGGTAGGTATTATATACGTAACTATTATCAAGTTTTTGCGAATGTCCTTAGTTTTTGTCGGTCAGCTCCTATCATTTTGGCAATACATTATACTTAGCCATTGTTAAGTAGATAGGCAGTGTAATGTTGACCGGTGCGATTGATTAATCTGTAGCATAAAATAAAACAATAAAGAAGGTGTGTATAAAATAAAATAATATTTTTTATGCAATACTTAGTATGCGAAATTTTTGTGTTGCTATTTGCAACATAGACGCGATTTTCCAAAGAGAACACTTTTTAACCCCCGACGAACCAACCGGAGGGGTGTTATAAGTTTCACGCGTCTGTATGTCTGTGTGTCTACGATTCTTTGAGGCAACGTATCTCCGAAACGACTGAACCGATTTCAATGCGGTTTTGTTAATATAAAAGCTAATATAGCCAGGATGGTTCTTAGCCATATTTCATGAAAATCTGATGATGGAGACGGAAGGTAGACTAGGAATCACACTACGCACTATATCCCCGTGTTTGAGCTAATTTGACTCGGAGTTGTCATATCTTTCAAGTCATGCATAACATTATGGAGGTCCTATCCTAACTATTTTAAAATATGACTTGAATGACCGTACTCGTATTTATTTGACTTTAAGAAATAGGTAGATAAAAGTATACTGCAACAGACGTTTGACGTCTTCTGTGAGGCCCCCTTCAACCCACCGGTAATGACACTTGGTGCTTGTAAGTATACTGCAACAGAAGTTTGACGTCTTTTGTGAGGGGGGCAAGCCCCTCTTAACCCCCCGGTAATGACACTTGGTGCTTGTAAGTATACTGCAACAGACGTTTGACGTCTTCTGTGAGGGGGCAAGCCCCTCTCAACCCCCCGGTAATGACACTTGGTGCTTGTAAGTATACTGCAACAGACGTTTGACGTCTTCTGTGAGGGCAAGCCCCTCTCAACCCCCCGGTAATGACACTTGGTGCTTGTAAGTATACTGCAACAGACGTTTGACGTCTTCTGTGAGGGGGGCAAGCCCCTCTCAACCCCCCGGTAATGACACTTGGTGCTTGTAAGTATACTGCAACAGACGTTTGACGTCTTCTGTGAGGGGGGCAAGCCCCTCTCAACCCCCCGGTAATGACACGTAGTGCTTGTAAGTATACTGCAACAGACGTTTGACGTCTTCTGTGAGGGGGGCAAGCCCCTCTCAACCCCCCGACAAAATATAGGTAAGAAGTTACAATAAAATCGTAAGACATACTTGTATGGAATGAAATGACATTTGCAACTAATATGTTTATTATGCCTTGTAAACTTCTTACTTATATTGTTTACTTAGCGGCCCCCCGACGCGTAGGAGTATTGGTTTACAATATTTTATTGAATAAATAAATAATTTTTAACTTTTTGAAGGATTGAAAGTCGGGGGATCCTTTAAATTTTTAATTTAAGTTTTTTCTTATTATGATGATATCCACATTAAAAAAGTTTTCCTCCCATTTCTAGATTATTTGTGATCTTGAAATTTAATTTTGTGAGTGGTTTAATTTAGTGAAATTTAATTTAGTTTTGGTTTGGTGAATGATTAAAAAAATTTATCATTAATGAAATGCTATGCGTGAAAATTCATAACAGAAAATCAGTCGACTTTGACTTTGACTAGAGCTGGTTAAGGCTATTGACACTATGGCAGAATCATCCAAGCTGGATAGGAACTAGAGCTGGGTCGAACATAGGTTTTACCAAATACGAATATTCGGTGAAAAGTTTGCCGAACCGAATATTCGGCCGAATAATTCGGCAGGAATTGATGTTTACATAAAATCAATTAGGGACCTTACTTGTTTACGAAAATCTCGCGGATTTGCAACGGACTTCTCCGCTCGCTACTCTTCTAACTTTACACATATTATGTACCTATAACAATAATACGTTTTTATTCTGCCAAATATTCGGCAAATTCACCGAATATTCGGCAATTCTGCCAGTAAAGATGCCGAATTCCGAACATTAAACCGAATATTCGGCCCATCTCTAATAGGAACACAAAAAATCAAGGCTGGGCCTTAGGCGCGATACAAATAATAATCCAAGATAATAGTCAGGCGAGTGCTAGACGGCGATACGCAGATAGCACGGTGTTGTTTCTGGCAACGAACCCGCGTCCTTCGCGGCGACCTTATTACGAAAATCTCGCGGATTAGCAATGGACTTCTCCGCTCGCTACTCCTCTAACTTTATACCTACCTATAACAATAATACGTTTTTATTCGGCCGAATATTCGACAATTTCACCGAATATCCGGTAATTCTGCCGGTAAAGATGCCGAATACCGAACATAAACCGAATATTCGGCCCATCTCTAATAGGAACATAAAAAATCAAGGCTGGAGGGGCCTTAGGCGCGATACAAATAATAATCCAAGATAATAGTCAGGCGAGTGTTAGACGGCGATACACCAGATAGCACCGTGTTGTTTCTGGCAACGAACCCGCGTCCTTCGCGGCGACCTTATTACGAAAATCTCGCGGATTAGCAACGGACTTCTCCGCTCGCTACTCCAATAACTTTATACCTACCTACCTATAACAATAATACGTTTTTATCCGGCCAATTATTCGACAATTTCACCGAATATCCGCTAATTCAGCCGGTAAAGATGCCGAATACCGAACATAAGCAGAATATTTGGCCCATCTCTAAGAACGTAAAAAATCAAGGCTGGGCCTTAGGCGCGATACAAATAATAATCGAAGATAATAGTCAAGCGAGTGGTAGACGGCGATACGCAGATAGCACGGTGTTGTTTCTGGCAACGAACCCGCGTACTTCGCGGGACTTTATAACGAAAATCTCGCGGATTAGCAACGGACTTCTCCGCTCGCTACTCCTCTAACTTTATACCTACCTATAACAATAATACGTTTGTTCGACAATTTCACCGAATATCCGGTAATTCTGGCGGTAAAGATGCCGAATACCGAACATAAACTTCGGCTCATCTCTAATAGGAACACAAAAAATCAAGGCTGGGCCTTAGGCGCGATACAAATAATAATCCAAGAAGTCAGGCGAGTGCTAGACGGCGATACGCAGATAGCACGGTGTTGTTTCTGGCAACGAACCCGCGTCCTTCGCGGCGACCTTATTGCGCAACACCGGTTTGGAAACGCGCTGCGCACGCGCCGGTCTATGTGCGATCTCGCGGTTGCGCCCAAACACCTGCCAGCGGCACCTGCCTGCAGCCAGGCCGGCCTAAAAGCCCGATTTAACAGCTCGCAGGTGGAAGGGATACTGAACTCTGTGCAAGAATGGATGGATTTGAAAGCTTGCGAAGTGTTTTAAATCAGCTCAACTGTAATGATAGATCTGGCAGATAAAAGATATTCGATACATAGCCTAGGTGAAAAGAAGATTTTAGCCTGGATGCAGAACCAGTTGCAGAGTTCTGGGTTGCTTAAATTTCTTTGTCTGTGTAATACCTAGAATAATTTACCTACATTAAAACTCGGCAGGATAATGATTTTCCTTATGGCTCACCAGACCCTTTTTTTTTTGTTTTCGATAGAGCAGAAAAGGAACCTACTAACTTTTGGCATTCTTATAAGTACCTACCTACTTTACACATATCGAGTGAAATTTTTGGCTTTTTTATTTCTTTGCATATCTACCAGGAAAAGCGATGTTTATGTTTTGTGTATGCTTATATTTTCTTTTCACGAGCTAGAAGAGCGTTAAAAAATAATAGTTTTCCGAGTAACTGTTATTATAGCTTACATTAAAATTGATAGGAATCATGGAGATACGAATATAGATACGTGCAAATTGGACTGGGTAGTGACTGTTATCTAAGTTTGCAAAAAAAAAATATGTCAAAAAAACTGATAACTGTACATAGTCGAACATAATAAGTGGTATTTTATTTATACTGCAACAAGATATGTGCCAGCTTACGGTAGCATCACTCCATTTCCACCCATGGATGTCGAAAATGGGATGAAGTGATGAATCTACAGAGTAGGCAGCAGCGGCTCCGTGATCACAACACCTTGAATTGTGCCTTTTTGGGGAGCCCATAAAATACATCCGTTGCAAACGTAGTGAATATGGCAAAGAGGGAGTAAGCCTTAGAGTATATAAGAAGCAAGCTATAGAGTACGCGTATTGCCCAGCGCCGTACTGTCAAAACGTAAGCACTTGCTCCATAGATACCGACGTCTAATGTGTGAGAAATTATAGAGGTTCAAAAATGTTGTCAATGGCGTTTCGTTTTGCTACTGATAGACATAGAGGTTGTGTTCTTACTAATGCCACCCGTTTTAACTTACGCAGTGCAGTCTAACGGCAGTGCACTGGCGATGTTGCCACTCTAGCTATCAAATGCTCCAAAGAATGCCACATCCACGCGCTAGTGGCTCGTAGAGGCGGCCAAGTGAAAGTGGCAAGCCTCTTGCGAACGAAGGCCGACCACAACCGCTGGCCGATAGCGTAAATAATATCTACACCGAAAACCTCACCTCGCCGCCTGCAGAACAACAACACTACAAATTATATAGCGACAACACGGTTACCACCACTATAATACAAATGGGGGACAGCGGAGCGCCTTTACAGATGGCTCACTCAGTACTAGCGACGATTTTGACGCTTAGGTACTGGATTAGGTACTGTCCGCTGGCCGCTGGCCGATAGCGTAAATAATATCTACACCGAAAACCTCACCTCGCCGCCTGCAGAACAACAACACCACAAATTATATAGCGACAACACGGTTATCACCACTAAGTATAATACAAATGGGGGACAGCGGAGCGCCTTTACAGATGGCTCACTCAGTCCGCTGTCCGCTGGCCGATAGCGTAAATAATATCTACACCGAAAACCTCACCTCGCCTGCCTCACAACAACACTACAAATTGTGTAGTGACAACACGGTTATCACCACTAAGTATAATACAAATGGGGGACAGCGGAGCGCCTTTACAGATGGCTCACTCAGTCCGCTGTCCGTTGGCCGATAGCGTAAATAATATCTACACCGAAAACCTCACCTCGCCGCCTGCAGAACAACACAACAAATTATGTAGTGACAACACCGATACCACCACTATAACGGAGCGCCTTTACAGATGACTCACTCAGTACTAGCGACGATTTTGCTTAGGAACTGGAACAGGTAAACTGTCCACTGTCCGCTGGCCGATAGCGTAAATAATATCTACACCGAAAACCTCACCTCGCCGCCTGCCTCACAACACAACAACACCACAAATTATGTACCTAGTGGCAACACCGATACTGCCGTGTGATGCCGGCTTAAAATAGCACCACCCCAATTCTACCCGTGGTGTCGTAAAAAGCGACTAAGGATCTAAAGGGAATGGGAAGCAGCATTTTCTGTCAATGCAACATCCTGCATTGCGCTTCCAGTATGGCAATACCCCCCGATAGGGGGAGGCCCATGTCCAGCAGTAGACTGTTGTGGCTGTTACGGTTATGGTATCACCGATACCACTACTATAAGGTGTAACAAGGTGTATGTAAAAATTAACTGCAAATATATTAAGGGGTGAACTAGCCCATGCAAGTGAACAAGTTTCTCCAAGGAACAAAGGTCGAACAACGAACAAAAAAAACGGTCGGCTGGCATATTTTGCATGAAATTCCGATATTTTTTTCATAATTACTTATTCCGACCTACGAGCAAGTTCTTGTTAAAAGTAATTCAGTTTCATGCGCTCGTTCACCCTCTAAAACATTTGCAAGTATTTTTTGCATTCTGTAGGTATAGGTACAACAGTACTGTAAAGAACGGCAGTTACCTTGTAAACCCTAGTCTAAACAAGACTTTGGACAAATCCCGATTTGAGCAATCTTAGCGCGGGTGTCTTTCCATATGACCATACCAATAAAATACTTTACATTTAAACTAAATAGGTACCTAGTTAGTCAACTTACCTTAAACAGTTAATTGAAAAGAAACTTTATAGCAGAGCAATTAAAAAATACCATCACGCTATAATTATTAATTTCACACGGATGTAGAAAGGTCTAATACCTACCAAAACTACTCCCACATTGCGAGTTGAACTCTCAACAAGATTTTTGACTTAGACCAAATTGAGCTCCCTCACTGCATTTCGGTAGATTTCTGCGACGACACTACTATGTGAGTTATCCAAGATATTTTATAATGTCTTCTATTTAAACCAAACCTTTATCTTGTTTTTCAATTTGATTGATACACGATTATGTTTTATGTACGTATTTGACACACTAGAGGCACAACTAGCTATGTAGGTACACATTAAGATACTAGCAGACCGTTAGCGGTTTCACCCACTTCAACTCATTATCTCGCCATGTATTATACATACAAATATGAAACAAACTTCTTTTGAATCATCTACAATTAATTACAAAAAACCGCACCAAAATCCGTTGCGTGGTTTAGGAGGAGTTGCAAATTTATCGCGTCAGACAGACAGAGAAACGCAAAAAGCGTCTTCATTTTATGCTATGTATTGCAGTATTGATTTTACAGTGGAAAATAAACCTGTATTTCCTTATAATCATACTATGAACAAGATACACGCCTACTTGGAATGAAAAGTAATTTTGTAATTGGAATTATCTTTGACTTAGAAATTTGACATGACCAGTTCAAAATTGCGTCTTTTTTCTGAACTTATTTTGGTTTTTCTATTGACATACTTCGTGTTTGGCTACCGGAAAAGCTACCCTATGTAAAATGAATGGAGTCTCTAAGGGTAGCATTTCCATAAGTGCCTTACGCGCCTGCTGGCCAAACTTTGTGTGAGAGCACCACCATATCCCACTACAATATTTCAGAATGATCGCGTTATAAAGTAGATAATGTTCAACAAAGTTTGGATGGGTTGTGTAAAAGATGATATGAATCAAAGAGGTGGAAACGAAGATTTGACGGCTGATAGAGACGAATGGAAGAGAAAGACATGTTGCGCGGGCCCCAAATAAATTGGAATAAAAGCAGGCAGATGATGACTATTGCTTTCAAATCAGAATACCTTTTGAACTACCTAGGTCCTAGGTAATACTAATCTTATATGCAGGACACTTAGTTTTTCAGAGATCTTCATATTTAATTTTATCGATCATCAACATTAACAGTCCCATAACACAACCACTACCTACTGCTAGATACAAGCCTCCTCCTATTGAGGGTGGTGGTGGTCTGGTGGAGGAGGCTTACCTACTTTTTTTCAGGCCCTGGAGGAACCCGCAAAACCCTTCGTACAAAACCCTCAATCGTTAGATCATCGGAATTTCTATAATGAGATGTACAGTTACTTTCCAAAAGAATTTATTTGTCGAATTATACACTCAAGAAAATGCTACGAGTCACAATCAACATAACACGTATAACCACTTGACACCGATGTTGCATCGCACGCAGAGGCGCGGCGCGGCTGCAGCCAGGTAATTGAAATAATCAATTCCCGGTCGATTCGCTGGTGTGGTAGCTAGCTCGATTTAAATTACAAAAATCGAACTCAGCTATTACTCTGAGAATCCGGATGTAAATAAATCTTGGCAAAAGTTGTGTTGTTGCGGGCGAGGGGCGAGGCCGCGGTCTGCAATCAGGCTGTCGCCGGCGGGGCATTCCGCCAACCGCCAAGCCGGCTAATTAGTCCAGCGCGAGATGAGCCTTTGTCTAACAGTTCAGTTCACCTTGCTCGGTTTTTACGAGCGTCTTGGACTGGAGGAGCAAGGGCAGAGAAGGATGAAGTATTTAGAAACTCGTCGCAATCGTACCACGCACGCGCTAGAATACAATTAAATCTCAATGACATGACACAAAATACTACATAAGCCAAATTTAAAAATTCTTCAGGTTTGTACCCTGTTTTCGTATATTTATTTGTTTGTTAACGCCCGCTTAGTTTTATTGGCCTCAGGCCAAATAGACCGATGACTTTAAGAAAGCGGCTTGCAGTGTCTGGATGGCGAAAACGGGAGATTGTGCCCTAAGTTATGGCATACCCTTCGTCTTGCAGTGAATTGCTATAGACTCATGCGATATGTTATGTGATGATGCGGAGTCATACTTTATCATGACCTCATTCTTGTTGTTCCCCCTGTGCTGTGTAGGTTCTCTGTGAAAGTTCTTAGCTCTTGGTTCTTGGACGATCAGTTTGTGCGTTCGCGCGACCTCTGCCTAAGGACGCGGCCCTTAACCACAAAAAGCTCGCTGCTCCGTTGCGTGATGCCGATTGACCTATAGACACAGATTACAATATACCACCTACTTAAGTTTAGTGCCTATAAACATTTCCGAGAATGCCTTGGTGTTTATGACATTGATAAGCAGTTATTACCTCTTAGCCGAGAGTAAAGTGGTCGGGGAGAAGGTTTGTGTAAGTAATTAGGGGCTAATGTTTTCACAGATGTAGGAACGTTGTTTGAGGTGAGCGGCGGCGGTGGTGTTAGGTGTCAGTGCTGCCAGACACACTCTCTAAAATTAAATTTCGTTTAGCAGCCGAGTTTGCCGTGTGATGTCGGCTAAGAATAACATCTCCCCATTTCTACGCGTGGGTGTCGTAAAAGGCGACAAAGGGAAGGTTCACTGCGAATATCTGCAACACCTTGCAGTCCCTGCACTGCCCTCGCCAATCCGCCTACCAAGCGAGGTAATTATGGCGATTCTCCCTAATTGGCGGATGCCCATGTCCAGCAGTGGACTGATGTGGCTGTAGTAGTATTAGCCGAAATATTGTGCTAGTCAAAAAATTTCGAATATGGAGCTCTTAGTTAGATAACAAAAATAACATCAGTCAACATTTAATTCATACCTTATTATTGAAATAAAAATAGGTACGTAAGCAAATTAATTTTCTAGAACTCAGATGATTTCGTAGTTTGTCCACGGTAGATTTAGCGTTTATTTGCGTAGACAACGAAAAATATGTATTCGGCGGTCGGAAAGCAAAAACACTGCGCAATCAATTCCTAGTTTTAAAATAAACGCAGTCAACTTACTGGGTCTAAAGAGTCAGTCAGAGATATGATGAGCTAGATTGGCTGATTTTTAAGGAGCGTCGCGTCGCCAGTATGTACCTACCTACTGATGGCGAAAGTTAAAGGTTCAAATCCTACCTGCGGTTCAAAAGCTTTGCAAGATATCAAAAAGTATTATGAATGCACGTCTGGCAAGACTGGTGGAGCGTCGCGTCGCCAGTATGTACCTACCTACTGATGGCGAAAGTTAAAGGTTCAAATCCTACCTGCGGTTCAAAAGCTTTGCAAGATATCAAAAAGTATTATGAATGCACGTCTGGCAAGACTGGTGGGAAGTGTGAACGTGACGCGATCAAATGTTCGGGAGCCGCGGTTAGTACCACCGGCGCACCCCGGCTGTCGAGCAAACATGTCCAAGTTGTCCAACACTACCGCACACCGGCAACTAGAGAAACACCTATCACCGACTCCGTATAGGTACGTGACGTGCACGTCATCACGCGCGAAACAACTGGGAAATCAGATTTTTAGTTTTATATTAAGCATAGTCAACTTAATGGATCGAAAAGAGTCCTGAATCCTATATTTTGAAAGAATTTGACTGAAAGATATTTTGAAGCGGCGTTGCCAGTACTGTTGGAGAAAGTTGCAGTTTCCAATCCTACTTCTGCGGTTCAAAAAATTTGCAAGATATCAAAAAGAATTTTGAAGACACGTCTGGCAAGACTGGTGGGAAGTGTGAACGTGACGTGATCAAATGTTCGGGAGCCGCGGTTAGTACCACCCGCGCACCCCGGCTGTCGAGCAAACATGTCCAAGTTGTCCGACACTACCGCTCACCGGCAACTAGAGACACAGCTATGATGGAACAAAGAAAGGATAAAAACAACTGCTCATAGTGATTCCAAGGGTCTCCACACTTGAGACGTATCTAAGACATGAGACGAAGACGTGAGACGTGCGACATCGCGACGTTTGATACAGTTTCCAATGTGTAATATAGGAAACGGTTTTTAGATATATGGTACCTACGGCAAGTAAGGGCCACCTTAATTGAAACCTAAAAAAAATAAGTATTTAAGCCACAAGAGCAATAAAACAGTATAATCAAACTTTTAGTTCAATTATTGTGAACGTGACGTGATGAAATGTTCGGGAGCCGCGGTTAGTACCACCCGCGCACCCCGGCTGTCGAGCAAACATGTCCAAGTTGTCCGACACTACCGCACACCGGCAACTAGAGAAACAGCTATGATGGGACAGAGAAAGGATAAGAACAACTGCTTTCAGTGATTTTAAATTTTTGCAACATATCAAAAAGTATTTTGAAGGCACGTCTGGCAAGACAGGTGGGAAGTGTGAACGTGACGTGATCAAATGTTCGGGAGCCGCGGTTAGTACCACCCGCGCACCCCGGCTGTCGAGCAAACATGTCCAAGTTGTCCGACACTACCGCACACCGGCAACTAGAGAAACAGCTATGGTGGCACAGAGAAAGGATAAAAACAAACTACAGTTAACAGGTATGTATGTAATAGTATGGAACAGCTGGTGCAAAAATTTGTTTTTCGTGATTTCACAGATGGCCCCATAGTAAAAGATGTTCATATCATGCTTAGAATCACTATACTATGAGTAAATGCCTGCTTGCCGGTAACACACTTTGTGCTCAAAGATATTCTTAAGAGGCGTCGCCAGTAATGATGGCGAAAGTTACAGTTCAAATTCTGTCAGCGGTGGGAAATTTTGCAAGATATCAAAAAGTATTTGTAAGAAATGTCTGGCAAGACCGGTGGGAAGTGTGAACGTGACGTGATCAAATGTTCTGGAGCCGCGCTTAGTACCACCCGCGCACCCCGGCTGGCGAGCAAACATGTCCAAGTTGTCCGACACTACCGCACACCGGCAACTAGAGATACAGCTATGATGAGACTAAGAAAGGATAGAAACACCTGCTTTTAGAGATTCTAAGGGCCTATCCACACATGAGACGGAAAACGTGATACGTGCGACTTCGCGACGCCAGAAACCGTTACTAATAGGTATTTATGTAAAATGTATTATCATGATGTATTACTTCTCACCTATGAAGTCAGTCTCATAAGATTGAAAATTTGACAGCCAACAAGGAAATGAGTGACAGCCGCGGCTATTTCTCGGTTTGTTTTGTGCTTAGGTACGCCACGTGTAGGCACCTGAAAAGTTGGTTATCCCGGGGATGATTGGACCTGAAGAGTAGATCGTATAAACGCCACACAAACTTTTTGTCACAGTGCTTTTTCTCGCACTAGCGACGAAAGGGTTGAATGAAATAATATTATTACGAATATCGTGCCCAGAAATAAAACTTATGTCTTCGCGGTTTTCACTGGTTTTAGCAAGTACCTAAGTAATACCAAGCAAGCAAGCATGCATACAAGCAATTTTTTAGCTGTTTTTGTATTGTTTTATGTTTCTCATTGTGTATCTATTTTGTAAGCAATAAAGTTTTCATCATCTATCTATCTACTTACATTGTATTCAGCTGACTTCTTTCCCTCGGCAGAGTCGGAAGCCGCGTCTGTTTGCGTTGCGGTGGTTGCGGTGGCTCCCTGCGCGCGCGCACGGTTGCGCAAACATGTCGGACACCGGCGCAAACACAGGCTGATCGGTTGAAATAATATTGATTCTCCGCGGGACTGCCTGCCGGCCAGCCTGTTGATTCATCATAACCTCATAACTGTCAAACGTGTCGTTGATCCCCGAACTGTACAAGTGGACAGACAACGTTACGGTTTAGCGATTGACCTTATTTAGGTAGCATTTGAAAATCTGAATTTCTTGTTTGTATTGCCTACTTCTAAGTGGAATCCTTTACAGGTGAGTGATAGGGAGAGCTTTTCTGAATTACCATTGCACACATTTCATAATGAGGTAGAAAACTACAGAACTAATAGCGTCACCCTCAAATGTGCCTTTTTTCTGCGATTGGTGGAAAATATGTCAATGTCAAAGTTAAGTTACTTCTTATTGGTTGTCGTTCTGTCATCTAGGCATGCTTGCGCCTGCTGCCGACCACAATGAGCTGTGAGTTTTCCTCTTCATTTTGCGGTGTTTGAGGGCCAGTTGGCTTAGACAGTCAGACAGAATGGACTAAAAGATACCTACAGTTACGTAAACGTGACCGAAAGATGCCATCACCAACAGCCACGACCAGTCCTCTGCTGACATGATCAATAGAATATATTCAGTAAACCATTATCATGGAGAATCTGTATTGAAGATGCTGCGCAAAAAGCTATAAACAATAAATGTAATTTGCCCCGAGTCCGCGAGCCGAGCGTATAAATAAATACTGGTTGAGTATACAGACCCTGTACGTACCTACAAGCGATGTTAGAGAGCAAAGTACGCCGCACAACTCCTCGTCAAAGATTATGAAGCAGATGGGAATTCGAAAATTCAACTACCCGCAAGTATATCTTCTGAAATCGAACTTAAGTCTTTGGGGTCAGAAACAGGACAGGACAGAGTCTTCTGAAATGAGACTGAAGCTAGGTAAATAAAATTAATAGGTATTTTACAATCGCAAAAGACATGGTGCTTCATAAAAATTATGAAAGATTTTGATATAGTTTATAAACGGTCAAATTCAAATTGTAAGTAAAGTTTAGATTTTATGAAATAAACACAGAGACTGAAGATTCGTAAAATGTCATACAAAAGACATCAACGCGCGCTACGTTTGAAATCACGCGATTTACATACTAGGTATATACCTACTGAAACACCGACCAGTCTTTTGTAAATATTCTAGGCGAAATGTTGCGCAACCGTCGTTTTCAGGTTCTTTTGAATTCGCAAAAAAGCAGGTGGCGAAAACAAAAAAATGGTCTTCCACAGGGTAGTGTCCTTGCACCTACCCTGTTCAATATCTATACGAATGACCAGCCACGCCACCCTGCTACCCAACGCTTTATCTACGCTGATGACCTGGCGCTCACCTGCCAGGAAAAGAACTTTGAAGATGCGGAAAGACATTTAACAGATGCCTTAGATCAACTTTCTGGCTACTATAATATCAACTCACTGCGGCCCAACCCATCCAAAACGGAGTCCTGTGTATTTCACTTGCGAAATCGAGAGGCCAAAAGAACTCTGCGTATCAACTGGTGCGGAGTAGACATCCAGCATAACCCCAAGCCCAAATACCTCGGCGTCACCTTGGATCGTTCATTGACTTACAAAGAAAATTGCGTTAAGTTAAAATCCAAGGTATGCGCACGGAATAACATACTACGGCGACTCACTACTACTAAATGGGGAGCTTCACCACATGTCCTCCGCACCAGTAGCCTTGCTTTGTGCTTCTCGGCTGGTGAGTATGCAGGTCCCGTCTGGGCACGCTCCTCCCACGCTGGCCAAGTAGATGTGGCTCTTAATGAGTCATGCCGGATCGTCACAGGCTCACTGAAACCCACGCCCGTACACTACTTGTACACCCTATCTGGTATAGCTCCTCCGAGTGTTAGACGACAAGGTGCTTACTCGGTGGAGAGAACTAAACAGATAGAGGATACGAGACACCCGATGCATGGCCAAAGTCTACCTGAGTCACGTCTTAAGAGCCGCAGGAGTTTTCTCAGTGAACCTCCACCAGACAGCAAAGACGCTTCTACAGTAAGACTGGAGCAGTGGGCAAAAGTACACCCACCTACGTTACCTCACCTTACATTGGCGGAGAAATTACCACCGGGGGCAGACCTTCCCTGGGCAGTCTGGAAGTCTCTTAACAGACTCCGGGCTGGTGTTGGAAGGTGCCGAGAAAACCGAGTAAAGTGGGGTTTCTCCGACAATGGTTTGTGTGATTGCGGTGCAGAGCAAACAATGGCTCACCTGCTTTCTTGCCCTAACTGCCCTAGCACTTGTAGTAAGCAGGATCTGTTGGAGGCTAACACTCAGGCAATCAATGTAGCAAAATATTGGGCAAATAAAATTTAGTTGTTGTAAATCGATTCGATGAAGAAGAAGACTGAAACACAGTATCCAGTAGATAATTATACGATTTTATTTGACGTTTTCATTCTTTATGAAGGGCCATGGATGGATAGGTAAGCTTCGATTTATGGTGTATAATGAAATCCTGTGTGACCTGGTATAAGCGTTAGCCAGATTGTATTTTAAAGCCTTGAGAGAGCGATGTATTTCTGTTAGCTTAAGAATTCCCCCGGCCATTCTCGACTCGTTATCAAATACTGTTAGTCTATGGCCCGGGTACGGTCTGGTTCAATATGGATGGGAAAATATGTGTAGGTGCCTATTGAGATCCTGTAAACACCTTTGGTATTGCCTAGTTGTAGCCTGAATTTTACACGATTCACACTACTCATGTTACATACGCCATGCGATATACATAAGTATTTCAGTTAGCCAAAGAATTCTGGCCATTCTCGACTCGTTATCAAATACTGTTAGTCTATGGCGGGGGTACGGTCTGGTTTATAAATAGCCGCCGGCGAGGCAGGTGCGCCGCGGCAGACGCTCGGACGCCGCGCCGCTTCCGCGAATCTGCCGAGATGGTACATGCCGTGGACCACTTTACTTTTAACCCCACGGATAAATAAATCACGCCTTTATTTCTTGTGGGGTAGGCAGAGCGTTGACGACCGTAAAAATACTGTCACTATCACCACATCTTCTTCGTCATTTGTAAGCTTTTCAAAACATCTTCACATCTTTAACATTTGAAGGCTTTTCAGAAAAATAGTGTATTTCCTATCATCATAGTTTTATATGAGATGCATACAGAATAGTGATAGACGAACCTACGCAAAGTCTCAATGATAGGGGTTAGAGTTTTACCTACGCTTTGGGTACAGAATTCTAGTGGTAATTTCGCGACTTAAGTGTTGTTAAAATCTAAATTTACAATGTTTTTCCTTACATAGATTGATGGAAAGACATTGTATAATTTTGCAATTTAATAACATTAGGTATATGTAGCCCCAATATTTTAACGGTATCAAAATAGTCAGACAGAGTGCAGTAAAACGTCAGAGGTCAAACGGAATTGGCGGTGCAAAGCTCACTGTACCTGTACCATTGGGAAACCATTTACGGAGTCGGGCTTGATGAACCACCCGGTCAGATTGCCTTGGGTGTGCTCGTGTGTAACTGCCACAGAGCAGGGATGTCATCCTAGCGCGCCCCGCTTCTCAAGACGACGTTAAAACAGTACTGACAGTACGTCAAATGTGTAACGTTCAGTTTTTATTAGCCTCTATTTAAATTTTTTGTCATAAAGTAGGTAACTAACGAAAGTCGTTCAGTTGGTGAGTCAAAGTTTGGGTGGCCCTTGTAATCGCCAGTGCAGAGCAGAGGCACAAATTAGGGAGACAGCGAGCACGGCGTCTTTATTTTGTGGCGGAGGTTTGGAATATTTGTAATTTTTTTGTAGAGTTTATATAAAATAGTGTATGTAACTGCATATAATTAAGTATTAGAATGCTCGTGTGAAACTATTATCAACACTCTCTTTATCCGATAGTGATAATACTGGACTGAGCTACTTTAGCTTATCGGATTGACACGCAGTCAGCCACGCAATATTGTCTTTTTTTCACCTCTAGTAGCGACGCGCGGGAGGGTGACATCCCTGCTCTGTGGTGTGATGGTGTGTACCCACTGCTTGTGTGGTGCGGTAATCTGTTGAGGTGCTCGTGTGTACACAACTACTCAATATGGTAACTCGCAGACGCGCCGGACGAAATTGCGGTTCGTGGCAGCCACCCTACAAATGACCACAAATTAGGGAAACGGCCTAGGCCTTTAAAGATGGCTCACTCAGTACTAGCGACGATTATGACGCTTACTGGCTTTAACTGGAATCTCAGGGGAACTCAAGGTAACTAAGAAGATGGTTACCACGAACGTCAAATTTCTTGGATTAAAATTGGCTCGGAATCATATGACGTTCTTGTGTCGGATTGTGCTGTTTAATTTTAATATTCTTCTACTTTGAGATTTTTGACAGTAGCAACTCGGATATTTAACAATGAACAGTCGCGAAAATCCTGAATGGGGTTGAGTGATCCATCTGTATACTCTCTATTTTGTGCATCCCGGTGACAGACACAATTTGGTGAGGCAACGGGCCATCATATCCGGTTCCGTATGCCAGTAAAGTAAAGCTATTTTGTCATAAAACCGGATCTGTCTAAAAACCGGGAACTCATGCGGCGCGTGTGAGAAACTCCTAAGCGGGGCTAATCTGTCGAGGTGGAAAACGTGACGCGGGTTACAGCGTTTGTGTGTACGCCAGCTTTCGTGGCCGGTGATTTGTCGTGGCTGTGCTTTTCCGGACTTCGAGATGATTTGACGTGTGCTTAAAGGTTGGTACCTACCTACCTAAGTAAAAGGTAAGGGGCTACCTTTATAGGTGAGATTTAAGACATGAGACGTGAGACGGGGCATAGCGACGCTTGCAACCGTTTCCATAAAAAAGGTATGAAACAGAACACGTTGATCGATGCATCGATGACGGCTGACGATCACTTGTCTGACAAATGTCATCTTACGTCTATTACTGTGGACGTGGAGTTCGATCATTAAGTGTCTCTCTCTACTACTTTACGATGCGAACTGCGGCTAGTTCCACGATATACTCAAGCAACACTTCACGTCGAAATACTTACACTGGTTCAGCATCAACGGGGATCGTGGTGAAGAAGTGAGAAAAAAAGAAGGACATGTACGACTAGAGGAAGTTACAATAAAAACTCAATATCTAGGTATCACTTGTCGCGACGATTTACAAAGATCAGCCGATTTGGCGAAGTGGTAGTGCGACTGCCTGCGACCTAGAAGGTTTCGAGTTCGATTTCCACTTAGTAAATTTGTTCCCAGTCTGGGTAGGTCATTGCAGGCTAAACCACCTGGTTCTCCGTAGGCAAAATGTTTCCGTGCTTCGCAGGGCACGTTAAGCCGTGTCGGTCCCGGTTGCTGTCTTATTGATTACTTAGACGACGGTCGTTACTCAACCACGTCAGAGGCGTGCTACTTGTAGAAGGCGTTTGAAAAAATCTGACAAAAGAGTTTATCAGGTCATTGTACGACTCGGTGTCTTACTCGAAAAGAAGGACAATTTACAAAGATCAACCGCAAAAGCTAAGCTCTGGTACAGGAAAAGAGAGACAGATATAAATGGAATCCCGATCCACCTCGCAACTGGTACATGAACGACATATCGATTTGTGCAGCTTTTTACAACCGCACTTGCAGGAATCGATATCGGCATTTCAATCCACAGGAAGCGTATTGCTTCACAATGATATCGGCTCATATGAAATTCAAATACTTAATCGATCAGACGATAGATCTGAAGTAGAACGCAGACAAGAAGTTAAACGATTTGTATTTCAGATTCAACTCGATAAAAGCTTGGAAGTTCCGTTGAGAACAAAAAGTCCAGAACCAAAAGAGATAATCCATAAAATGAAATGTAATATGTGCCACCTTCTGGATACAGTAGAAGGCATGTTTTGTTTGTTGGTAAGTCAATAATGAAGGCACCAGGAGACGCTAGGGCGCCGTGAGAGACGCCGCGCGCCTGACCGTGTCGCATTACATGCTACACACGGACAGACGCAATGTCAAACCATAATTCCATTCACATGCAGACCTGCCATCTGATAAAAAGCAATCATTCTCGCCTGTAACATATCCCTATACTATAGACAAATCACATCCAGCAGCGAGAACCTTTTCCTGACTTCTCTCACCATTACACATTTTACAATTCAAGCTGAATTCCTTATGAATGTGTACCAACCACATCTTAAATGGATCTATGTTCTTCAAAGAGCTCGCGATATAGCTATTGCTGGCTTTCATTGCGTCTAACACGATCGTGTATGATAGTTGAAACTGTTTGAGATTATAAAAAAATAGGACCAACAACTTGCATAGTGATTCAAGAGGTACGCAGTAGACTTGTTTTATATAACATCTATTTATAGTGATTCCATAAATAGAAACAATCCATTTGCGTTGATTAGAGTTGAAACAGGTTTCACAAGTACGCGCTAATAAAGCTAAAATACCTAGGTGGTTTTGTTACAAATTCAACAAGGTTTTGTGTCTGTGTTTAGAGTCTGATTAGCGTTTGCTAAATAGTGAAAAACTTGGAACTGAGCGTCTCGTGGTTAGTAGTTGACCATTTTTGGCAACTGTGTGTCTGGTTGTTACTGTACACGCACCCAGGCCCACCTGTGCACAGCACTTGCGTCATATACGACTTAAAATAATAAAACAGGTTCCGATTGTGATCAATACGGAGAGGACGATTAATGTCCAGGCATCCAGCCACACCTGGGCACCTGCGACAAGCCACGACACCCGATACTCGCACACACTTTAAAACACATCAAACCGACTAAAATATACATTACATATTCAACTGATTATGCCACTATTATTTTAATATCTGACATAAACGTGCTTTACTAGACTGTGAGTCAGAAAATTGATGTATCTTAATTAATAATTGATTTAAATTAATGATGGAATCGCACACCTGGGAGAAAAATTGGATACTTGTAGTCATTTAAATATCTTCTGCAATAAAAAATATACTCTACCGTAAAAAAAGGAACAGAAGATAAAACTTAAAAGCACAACATTAAGGTTTTAAAAATATTGTTATTGACGCAGAACAAAAGGTTTCTCGAGTCAACAAAACGGTTGGTAAAATTAATGGAGAGTATTACAAAAAGCTTTAATTTCCTTGGACATTCATGCGTCTTGAGGCTTCGAGTGTTCGGTGCTGTTTAGGGCACATATGAGGTCGTTCATGAGAAGTAAGAGCACGTAAGAGGCAAGTGTTGTTTTTTAAACAAAGGGAGAGCAACGACCGCGGGCCGCGGGCTGCGGGCTGCCCTTATTCGAGGAGCCGACAGCCGAGGGCCGGGGAGCCAGCGAGGCGACATGCAGCGTGCGTGGGCGAGACCGAGCTCTCTGTGCGCATACGCACTGCAAGTGCGCGACACATATGCAGCACTATACAAGTGATTTTGTAGCTCAAGCACATAAACGACGATGAAAAAATTGTATTAGTCAATACCTACATTATTATAAAAGGAGTCATTTTCCGTGTTTCTCTGCTTCTTTGTCATGGACAACGTTACTACCAATGCCGTAGGCAGAGCGTAGACAGTTGTAAAAACAGCCGTTCTCACCATGTTTGGCAAAAGTTTGAGAGTCTTTTAGGAGACTGTTTATCACCATCATAGTGAGAGGTTGTCGGACTGTCACCTAAAATTGCAAACCACATCAACTCTCAAATCCCTTTTTCGCTTCTTACGTACGACACCCACGGAAAAGATATGGGGTGATTGTATTCTAAGTCGGCACCACACGGCAACAAAAGCACAGAATATCCAATAGTAAATAGTACCAAAGAATACAACGAGTAAATATTATGGCTCTTCGCTATAGTATAGTACTTACAAGCAAGGCAATTAATAAGTAATACTTAGACGCGACTTAGAAGTGAGAAGTAATTTCATGTGAGACTTATGGTAAAGAATTTTAATTGGCCGACACGGACTTGACATAACAGACAGGCTCTAAAGAAATACTTCCACTGCGCCCTGAAAACTGTAGATAGGTACTTTTATCATGCATCGCTTTTCCGTGTAGTGACGACTTAGAATAGCATCGAATAGTGTCGTAAGAAGGGACTGAGGGATTTGAGAGTTGATGTGTAGTGCAATTTTAGGCGATAGGCTGACAACTCGTCAGTATGGTGATACACAGTCTTCTGAAGGACTCTCAAAGTTTTGATATACGTGGTGTAAATGGCTGGTTTTAAAAGCCGCCGTTTACGCTCTGTTTACCCCGTAAGGGAAATAGGCGTGATATATGTGTGTGTGTGTGATTTTACTAATTTATGGAGGTCCTGCTTTAAAACACCTTTAAGGATCATGGGGGGTTTTTCCATTCCCATCGACATAATTCATGTCCCAGCTTTCCAACTGAGTTTCTGACCACTGTACCTATGGGCAAAATGGCCCAAAAAAAATTCTTATTACGATCTATGTTCCTTAGGGAAAGTTGTCCAGGTTCATGGGCTGATTAACCGTTTAAAACATTTGCATTTTTAAAATATCTACATTATAAGACATCCTTGGAATAGGATCAAATTTTAAGCGCACTGTGGAATTGCCCGCGTAAAGATGCAAACCTCACAAATGTACCGGTCTATGTAATTTATCTAAATGCAACTGATTGTAATAATTAATTTGTTGTGGGTAAAGCTATGTGCATTAACTTATTGATTTGCTGTGGAACCGTGAATGCTTATGTTAATAAGGAGTGGCTTGTCAGTACAGACACAAAGTAAACGTACCTACTATGGTATATTTTCCGCCTATAGTAGAAACCTTTGGCCATTTCGGTACATACGGAAATTAGGAATCTTCTCTCTTATTTGATTCTCTCTGTCTCTTCTTCATCGACCCGATGAACCCTGGTGGCCGGGTTTTTACAACCTGCTACAACCATTTCAGAGGACTGCTTCTTGTTATACAGCTGCAAGTAGCAGGTCTCTGATATGGTTGTTGATCGCCGTCTAAATATTGACAGACATAATAAATATAGACAGCAACGGGGCCGACGGCTTAACGTACACTCCGAAGCACGGAACCATCTTTATTTTCAGTAAATCAATCTAATGTTTATTAAAGAGTAACAAAACGTAGAGTAAGTACCTAAGTGTTGTGCTTATCTGTAGCCCCGTGGCGTAGATATTGACGTTATTTAGTCTGATAGCACAAAATAGAGAACTTACAGAAGGACAGCTCGTCCCTTTTTTGATCATTTATACCTACACACTTAGATTGCTACTTTTCTTTTGAATTTTTGAAATGATTTACCTGGGTTAAACATATTTGGTACATAATACATAGGTATATTTACTGTGCTTACACTATACTAGCTCTATAAGTACTATAATAGAGGTATAACACACTACAAAAATATTTTGCCCTACGTGCGCATCGAACGCCGTTGACACTTGTTTCCTATTTCAGTCTTTCTTCAGAAATCTAAATTGGCATGAAAAAGACAAAAGAAAAATCGTCTTCACTTGACAGTTGGCAAAAAGTAAATAAATGCTTGGAAAGATTAGGTATAGCTGGTTTGTGAACGATGACGGCGTGTTGTGATGTTTTCTTGTAGCCGAATGTCTGTATTGGACGCCCGCCAGTACTAACTTTGTGCTGATAGGTACTTAGGTACTTGATTATCTTAGTTTACATGTAAGGTCGGTAAACAATTAAGCAAATAAGTTGACATCATGTGCATAATAAGTGGTATATTGTACATGTTCGGAGAATCATAAATTGTGATAAGCTTATTGGTTAAAAAGAGATTCCACTGAGATGGAGGTAAGCGAATTAGATTTCAATTGCAAACAAATCCACACAGTCGTATTACCTACAAGTCTCTAAGTATCAAACGTGAACGTGAATGATGGTGACGCCTCCATCATGTACCATAATTCAGCAACATTCTTATTTGTTTTAGTAGGTGGATCACTAAATTTCTTCAGAATTCTAGTTTCTTGTGTTTCTATCTGCTGTCCTAAAGCCCTATTTTATTTTGCCTATCTTTTGAAATGCCTATCTCATCATGTACCACAATAGGCTAACTTTAGTACGTTAACTGACACGTAAACAAGTCGAAAGACGTAGGCACAAAGTAAGTATTGGCTAGCGCAATCCAGAGAGTCGGCTTCGAGCAAACGCGGCTAAACTCACTCAGACATCCACACGCGTCGTTTACGCGCTCTGTGGAACCGTGTCGAACCGGTAATGGTTGATTGTGAACGGCGCGTTCGGTGCGGACGGACGGAAACATGGCAAGTAAATAAAAATATTTTTGTGATGTGTTTGGGTGTAATAACTTTTCCGTTTCCCACGTGAACTATTTTATTTGATAAATAAATACCTAGATACCTACTTTAAACACAAGAAATAGACGATTTCTTTTTAAAAATCTTATTTTTCACTCGTAATATGTGCTTTAGCGTTTTAGGTACGTACGTGGAAGTAGGTAGGTTGCGCTTTAGTTTGATTTGGTAGGTTAAATGGGATCAGTTAGGTATCTACAGTAGATAGATACCTATTTAGTCAGCATTTAAGGTGAAGCGATGAGCACAGAAATACCGATAGCAAAAGGTCCAGGTTATTTCATCTCCATTTCCGATCATCAGGTAGGTACCCATGGTAGTCCAAATGGACTATAACGATTCTGGATATTTTTTCACTTTGTCGTCACGGCAGCTGGTGGGTGATCTTCGAAACTATGGTAGGTAAGTATACTTCAAAACTAAGGTAGGTAAGTATAGTAGCTATACAGCGCATGGTTTTACCATGGTTTTATAATTCTTCAAGTAGGCAGGAACCTACCAACTTACCTACCTACCGTTTTCAGCGCGCATCGCCCGCTTGCCAATACATTGGTAGGTAGGTAATCTGTGTGCGACTGACTAGTGACGGCAAGTTTGACTTACATGATGGCTTGACTCCCTGTTAAAAATACCTACCTTCCAACCATAGGTACCTAACCTATTAAAGTTCGTGAAGGCAAGATAGGTAGGTATTTTTTTAAGCCTTTCTTTTAGATAGACACTTGTTTTCCGTGGGAAACACCGACGAACGATATGAGGAACCCTTTCAGTGTCGTGTCAGTTATCACCACCGGCGGGTCCTCTACCTACCTACTACCTACTTACCTACCTGCCTACCTATGGGTCGCTTCGCTCACCACCTAGTCTCGTGACCCAAACCCATTGCAAACTACCGATTTAGGTGGGGACCTACTTATTTCCTATTAGAAATATGACTTTCTACTCAGGTAGGTACCTACTTCCATATGGTTAAAAAATATACCTAATTCATACCTACTTACAAACGATGAAAACAGTATAAATGTAATGTAACTAATAACTATGTCTAGGTAGGTAACTTCATTAAAAAAATCAGAAAGTAAAAGTAGCAACCCTAAAGAGTAGGCATAAGTGATCGAAAGAAGGGGCGAGCTGGCCTTCTGTAAATTCTCTATTTTGTGACGTAGGTCTGACAGAGCCAATCCTGCCGAAAGATGAAAATAATCGACATTTTTTGATAATTTTTCATTTGTAAAATTTATGTCTAAAAGTACCCGAATCAAAGTGCTGGCATCAGTTTACCATTGATAAATTATGTAAAAAAAAACTTGGTCTGCCAGTGCGCACTCTGCTGGAAGTGCTTGGCAGACCGCTCCAAAAGTGCCCTTCCAGCACCCTTAATAAATCTTATCATCGCACTGGCAGACTAAGTTTGGATTTTCACTGTGTTTATATTCATTTCTGTTTGACTGCTTCAGTTCACTCTTTAGTTCTATGCTATTTTTTGAAACCTTTTTTAAGTATAATCTTGTCGTCCTTTATGTAAATCATGATCTTTTTCTTAGTGCCTTAGAAAGAGAATGAGGTCTGCCCTGTGGCTCTACACTTCAGTAGAAGCTCTTATTTACCTGGGTTTAGGCAGACACAGCGTCGAACGCCTTATCATTTATGAGCAGGCAGAAACCATTAAAAGTACTGCTTCAGTGGAAGTGTGCATTAAGCTCACATTGTTTACCTATACATGTGTGTTCAGGCAGACATAGTGACGACTGCGCCTTATCTATCATCCACAAGCAGAGACCTTTGGCAATTTCTTCAACACTGTTTCTGTGGAAGCGCGCATTTAGCGCATTCACCTATGAGGAGAGACCTATAGGCATTTCTTTAGCACTGCGTCAGTGGAAGCGCGCATTTAACTTGCACTTTGTATAGGTAGTTCTGTATAGATATTCAGGCAGACATAGTGACGACTGCCCTTATCTTATCACCTACGAGCAGAGACCTTTGGGAATTTCTGTAGCACTGTTTCAGTGGAAGAGCGCATTAGATTGCACTGTGTAGAAAAGATATAGATAGATGTGTGTTCAGGCAGACTCACTGACGACTGTGGCTTATCAACTTCGAGCAGAGACCTTTGGCTTGGGCACCTCCCGCCACCTGCAGTCACGATAATAGCCAACATAACATCCCAGATTTATGCCGATAATATTAAAGTTCAACGACGAACTAGTGGCGCCGCTAAAAAGCAGAAAAATGACACTTTGGAAAAGCTTTGGTTGTCATAATCAAAAGGACACTAAATTATAAATTAGCGACAGTAGGGCCTTACCACGAAAAAGTTAGACGAGCGTTAAGGACAGGTGATTCGTCAAATTTTCAATATTGTAGCTTTTGAATTGTCGTTTTTCTATGAAGTTTTATTTTAAACACGCGTTCCACACTTGTCTATCTATTCAAATTCAAAAATTCAAAAATGCACTTTGAGCACACAACTTACAATATTATATAAGAAGCTTTCATTGGTTTGGTTATAAATTGCACTGCACATTTGCACTGCATACAAGTATGCAGCCACCGACAGTGCAGTAGCCATGCCAAACTGTTCTGTTGACTGAACGAAATAAGAACAACAAGAACGCTTATGCCCAACTTGTTGAGGAGATATGTCGATTTTAGTCTTAATGAGTATGTTTTGAGTTGGTGAATAATCTCTACAAATTGGCGGCGCTAGTTTTGCCAATGTTGCCCTTAAAATGAAATGTCTCTTTATTTAATCAACACTCCCCGCGGCGCGCAGATGCGAAAAGTAACCGCGGATGAATCATCTTGTTTTGCAGTCCGTTCTCGGAATCGATTAACAATTATAATAATTTATCTCCTCAATAAAATAATTATTAACAGTCAGTAGTCATATGAGACGTCGTATAAATTTCCTAATGTGAAACCTAGTGTAACCTGAGACTCGCCGTCGTCCACCTGGGCACCTGTTCGTTCTGATACCAGTTCAAGTTAAAAAAAATACCTATATATCCTAAAATAGCGATTACCTATCTCACCGCCATAAGACGGCCACTGTTGGACATAGGTTTGTGCCTACCCTAGGCACAGAATACATAATAGGTGGCTTAATTGATCGCGACTGAATCTAACGCTTGCCCTAATAAGAATACCGACCAATCCGCAGAAATTAATAGATATCTTCGTCAGTGGGTAGGTACGTTTGTTTCCACGAGGTTTGTTTACATAGTAGGTACTGATAAAATGATAACGTAGGGAAGTTAGGAAGCTAGAAATAGTGAAACATCAATTTGTTTGTCTTGTTAGTACAATCATATTACGACCATGCCAAATGGCTACAATATCTTCTTCAACCATTTGGCGGGTGGCCTGTCTGTCTACTTATTTTATTACGCTATCACGGTACTGTTTTTGATTAGCGATAGGTTTCCAGAACCACTTCGATCTTAACGAAATATTTTTGGAAATATGCCGTACCACCCACTATAGTGATACTATAGTGATACCTCAAAATAATGATTTTTGTGAAACAGTTCTCACATTCATAACAATAGTATTCATTCATACGGCCGTTAACGCTTTGCCTACCAAAAAAGTTTTCGGAACATTACAACTTGGACCTTTTCAAGGCAGGTGTGAATAGGCACTACCTAAGCAAGCATGCTCCAACATCTTCTGCATCATCACTTACCATCAGGTGAGATAACAACAAAGCGGGCCTGCCTTATTTAAAAAAATAGGTGTGATTTGTGTAAAAAAGCAAGTGAGTAGCTAATTTAATAATGAAATATCCGATTTTCCTGCTAAAAGATCCCGCCTGCGCGCAGTGCGGTAGCCGACCTTGCGGCGGGCTGCGCAGACGCAGCGGTGTCTAGTGTCGGCCGCATTGCTGCGCTGCGTTGCTCGCCATGCGTGCCGACACAGGAATGCCTGCATCCGACTATCCCAACGCATGTGATGTGATATGATACACTCTCCTTGCCGGGGATTCCTAGAGAGCAGTCTGCGTGACTGTTAGGTTACACCTAAGTATTTAATGTAGGTAGCATTCATGGTTTTGTTGGGCAGAGAGAATGTGATAAATTCTGAATGATGATTAATTTGATCAATAGGAATCTCTACCTCTAGGTGGTTCACTCCACCACCAGTTAAGTTTCTCCCAAGAAGAAGGGACAAAAGTGGAAAAGAAAAACAGCCTATAGGTATCTAATTATAACCTGTGTGCCTTAGGAGAAGTGGTTGTCATAAATTGATTTGGTCCGAGCCAAAAACACTTATTTAAACTTTTAGGTCTTCTAGATCTACTAAGTACTTATGATAGCAACAAATAGGTACAGTAGCGGTATAGCGGAATGTTTATCCGCGTAAAGGAGGTCTCCTCACATGATACAAGCATTCTGAAGTTAGCTGGTTGATTCCAAGGAATCTCAAACGCGTGGAATAAAGACTTAGATTCCGTGAAACTAGCCGGTGTGACGGTTGCTCCTTTTACGTTTCTGTTCTGATAAATAGGTCTCATCACATGACACCAACATTCTGAAGTCAGCTGGTTGATTCCAAGGAGTCTCAAACGCGTGGACTAAAGTCTTGGATTCCGTGGAACTAGCCGGCGAGACCGTTGCTCCTTTTACGTTTCTGTTCTGATAAATAGGTCTCCTCACATGATACCATCATTCTGAAGCCAGCTAGTTGATTCCAAGGAATCTCAAACGTGTGGACTAAAGTCTCGGATTCCGTGGAACTAGCCAGAGTGACCGTTGCTCCTTTTACGTTTCTGTTTTGATAAGGAGGTCTCATGACATGACACCAACATTCTGAAGTCAGCTGGTTCATTCCATGGCATTTCAAACGCGTGGACTAAAGTCTTGGATTCCGTAGAACTCGAACAAGTCACTATTTAACAGTGAAAGATAGTAGGTAGCCAACATTTTCTGACAGGAATTGAACAATTTGACGGCAAAACCTTTATTTCCAACTGTTGGCAACTTGTATGGGGAGCACCTTTCCATCTAAACGTGAATGTTACTATTTCGGATACAGTATTTTGAATGTTTAGTATTGTATTATTATTAGACCGGCAAGGTAAAGCAGTTAAACGCCACTCAATAGGCCATAAGTCAAGCAAATCGGTTCGATCAATGTGTGTCAACAAGTTGAACAAGTGCACGTGCAGGTTTTACACTCAATTCCACTTTACCGTCTAAAATAGATAACTAAGAATAGAACTGTAACTGCCATAGACGAGGATAAAGATGCTAGTGATTAAAATTTTCTGACTGTACACAATATTTTAATGGGCTTTATTGTCAAATTCAAATTTAAGTATCAATAGGTTGAAAACAGAAGACGAAGAGGAAAGATAATCATCCACTTGCTTACACACGACAACTGCATATAAAATATTAAGCAATGAAAAGGAGGTACAGGTAGTCTAATATATTTAATTCACACGAATAGAGGAGAATGTTGATGTCGTCTCTCAGGAGGAGGAAGAGGGAAGAAAGATTGGAAAGTTCTCCGCCGACAAGTCAAGAGTCTAGCACTTAAATTTGTAAAAGTACGGCACGAAAATCAAACATTTCAACACTTGGAAAATCAGTCAGCTGATCGTGTATTTTATATGCACTAGAGATAGACGTCTAAATTAAATTCTCATTTACCAACAAAACTACCTAGACCTACTTTTTCTTGGGAAAAATTTTTCAGATCGCAATGCGCAAACTTTTTGGTAGGTAACTACACCGTCCTCTACAATATCGGAAATTGTAGGTTGCACTGTGTGACAAACTGCACCCTACAGTAGTTTGCCACAAAATGGTTATATCATTATTACAACTGATATAGAGCAAGAGCTAGGTAAACGACAAATTTGTAATCAAAGCCTATCACAAGTACCACAAAGTATTCAAACTTATTAATATACGTCCACCTATTAATAACCTCCGATGTAATAGGCAGGTCGGTATGAAATACGGTGGCACTTACACGCCGCGTTGCCAGCAAGTCTAATTGATTCTTAACCTGCGAGTATTGTGCAAGCAGCTTTATAAACCCTTAAGGGCTTGATTTCGTATACATTGCTGTTTAGGAAGGGCTCTACGACGTTTTGTTTGATGTAGCCTGAAGCTAGAGCGCGGTCCAAATTTACTTGCATTAGACGGTGGCGTCCAAGTACACTCGGATTAGTGTTGCCACTATTAGGGCGCCACTAATTGGCGTCCAAAAAGGCTTCCAAGTTACTTGGTCCAAGTGTATTTTAAAAGTGTCAACGTTTTAACTGAAATAAAATCAGCAAGAATTGTTTTAATTGTATTTGCCTATAAAATAAATCCAACTGCTTAATTTAATTCAATTTTAACCAAAGGCGTAGACCTGGACTTGTCATATTTCTGCTACAGCAGGCAGCTAAAAGAATTTTGATGATTTTGCTAAGAGATTCGAATTCTAATTGTTTTTTCAATACTTGTATATTTAGCGAAGTACGAGTAAGTTCCATTTTACGGTTGAAGGTGATTTCCTTTGAGACTATTCATCTTTAGGTTTCTGGGATGGATTTTCGAAGTGGGACCTCTTGGATTTTTGTTATTAGTGAGGGGTATCGAAGTTCAGATTTTATGAAAGCGTTTTGTTTTTTAGACCTGTTTGTCATCAGTTTCACATATATCTAACGTCAAAAGCTATTTCTGGAATAAAATTTAGGTAAATGCATATTAAAATACAATTATTTATTTAAAATGAAAAACAAGAACAGGTGATAAACAGATGGTAACATAACAACGCACAGATAACCTAGGAACTTGAAAGTATATGCAGAGATTGTCAAAATAGGTACCTAGTATAAAAGCTCAGTTAGAACGGGGAACGAAAGTTTATTAGAAACTTTTTAGTCCTTTGATAAATGTAGCTGACATTTTGTACAATTTTTATACTGTGCAAGCTATGAAATACCTACATGCATTTAAACTGTTTAAAATTCATTCACTAAATAGTTCAAATAAGGGATGACTTTTATATGACTTAAAAAAAAACAAATAAAAAATTGAGGGGGCTCACTTCTAAAATGGTTTCATACGCCTAAGAACCAATCTTTTAGAAAGGAAATCTTGTTATCTGCAACAACCGCATTTTTGGATTTTCACTCGTGCACACACTCTGCTAAGTTTAAAGCTCATATTTTGTACGAATTTTGTTGTTGGTAAATAAAGATCTTCTTAGTTATTTGTTGAAATACAATAAGATATTCTGTGGTAATGTACACGAAACAAACGTCAAGTAAACAGATTCGAACCTCTATACTACTTGGTCACAACAATTAAGAATCCTGATATACGTACAACTCTGAATATTCTATGGCTGTTTAACTAGGCTTGCTATAATTAGTCTTTACCCTAATGCAGTTATTAAGATGCTGAGTTACTGCCTTCGCGAATATTACTAGGCAAAATTATGGTAATTCACGAACGTAAATATGCAAAATGATAGTTCATTAGTTTATTACCAGCATGAGCAATTATTGCTTTACTATATTACCGAACCATTGAAAAATAATTAGAACTATAATATTTTCCCCACTTTTCGCAAAGTCTAATAATAATTTATCTATAGTCAGGTTTTAAAGAAGGTGAGATGCCAATGTAGACGTAACTCACTATTGGGACGCTATTGTCAGCAGAATATCAATCTACATATCTCTTCAAGAAATTATTTTGATAAACTGTATGAAAAAACAGTTTAAAGAGTTATTATTAACCATTTATTGCACACAAGAAACATTACAAGAGACATACTTATACAAAGAAAGACGACACAACAGGTCAGCTTATTTCTACTAAGAAATTTCTTCCAGCTGACCTACAGCAAGGGAGACTTTAGTAAGATAGGCAGATTGGGCGTGCACATAATACTTAATTAAATTCAAGTTAACTAAAATATATACCTACTAACGAAATACCTACAAACTTATACATAAGATACCTATATATAACATAAAAATCCTACCTAAAAATAAATAAAATAAATACATACTACGTATAATAATATACATACTATAATATACCTATTTTAGTCGGATAGTGAAAGATAGTGCTCTCTTACTCTCTTCTTAAAGACGGCGATGGAAGGGCAGTCTCGAACAGTGTAGGGTAGTGAATTCCATAACCTTACCGCATGTACAGTAAAGGAATAGGAGTAAAAATCAGTATGATGGTGAGGAATGGCAAGAATTGTTCTAACATTAGAACGACAAGGCTTGTCCAATGGGCGAGAGAATTTAAAGCGCTCACGCAGATAGTTGGGTGCGCACGGGTTGTGTAAAATGTTAAAAAGTAAACAAAGAATGCGAGTATTCCTACGGAAACGGATCGGGAGCCACTTGAGCTGTTTGCGAAACTGGGAAACATGGTCGTATTTACGGAGTCCGAAGACAAACCGTATACACAGATTTTGGAGGCGCTCTGCTTATTTAAAAGCTCCTCAGTGGCATCTGGGAAGCAAGAATCGGCGTAGTCCAGTATAGGAAAGAGAAGTGACTGTACCAGAGTGATTTTAGTTTTCAAGGGCAAGAGACTTTGGAGACGTTTAAGCGAGTGGAAAGAATAATGAATCTTCCTGCTGAGCTCATTGACTTGTGGGATCCAAGTTAGATTTGAATCGAAAATAACCCCAAGATTCTTAGCAGTACTAGTGTAAGCAATGGTGGCTCCATTGTAAATGACAGGTGGGATACTGCGAATATCCAACTGCTTATACATGTAACTGCTACCCAAAATCAATACCTGCGACTTTTTAGGATTGACCAACAGACCAAATGAAGTTGCCCAACCGCTGATCTTAGTTAGATCAGAATTGAGTTCATCAACTGCACTATTAATATCAGCGACTTTAAAGTGTCGATAAATTTGCAAGTCATCCGCGTAGAGGTGGAAGTTAGAGGAGATTACTGAAGTGACGGTATTAATAAAAATAGAAAAAAGAAGGGGAGAAAGTACGCCACCCTGTGGAACTCCCGCAACAAGGTCACACCAATCAGAAGAAACTTCATCAGAGCAGACCCGCTGCGATCGACCACGAAGGTAAGAGTCAAACCAGGCAATTACTGGGGAAGAGATGTTAAGAGAACGAAGTATTGAAATGAGAACGTCAAAATCCACAGAATTAAATGCGCTACTAAAGTCAAGCAAAGTAAGGATCGTCAGTGATTTCTCATCCATAGCAGACCGGATGTCATCACTGACTTTGATCAGAGCCGTTACAGTGCTGTGACCAGGTCTAAAACCGGACTGAAATTGAGAAAGTAGATTATTTGACGTCACATATTCAGCAAGCTGCTTGTGGACGATGTGCTCAAGGACTTTGGATAGGAAAGGAAGTATGGATATGGGTCTAAATTCGGAAAAGGAAGTAGGATTGGACGTTTTAGGGAGAGGAATTATGTTCGCACGTTTCCATGCGCTAGGGAAAGAACTTGATGTCAGAGAAAAATTGAAAATATGCGTGAGTATAGACAAAAGTTCTGGGAGAAGTAAGGAGATCATACGGGAACATAGGTCGTCATCGCCCACAGCAGTCGAAGAGATGGAAAGCAAATGTTTCTTAACATCTTCCCCAGATACAGAACTGAAACTAAAAGAGCAACACGTAGGTAAAGTTTGGCAAGATAAATTGAATATGGTGTTGGACTTCACGGTGTCATCAATAAAAACAGGGGGGAGAGAGAAATGTTTATTGAGATCGTTCAGGTTTAAACCAACACTAGGGGAGGAAACTGTTGATTTGCCAATACCAATAGTTTTAAGGAAATTCCATACACGGGTAGGATCACAGGCCTCAATAGAGTTGTGTATGTGGCGCCTTCTCGCATCTCTACACATCCGACTGCAACGGTTTCTAAGGAATCTGTAACGCGCTAAATTTTGGTCTGTTGGACAATGTTTAAACCGCTTTTTTGCTCTGTCACGCTTCCCCATCATGTCTTTAATATCCTGAGTAAGCCAAGGAGCAGGAACGTGCTTTATTTTGACCTTCTTGATGGGGGCGTGAGTGTCATAAAGTTTTAAAACATGCTCGCTAAAAAGTTTAACCTTGTCATCGATTTGGTCAGCGTGTAGAACAGGATTCCAGTCGATACTGGAAGCATCTCGCCGCAACTTCTCCAAGTCAATGCCCCTGAAACTACGTAGGAACCGATACTTGGGTTTACGCCGGGGGGGTCGAATTTTGTATGAAAGATAAAGTAAATCGTGGTATGAGAAGTTAGCAGGGAACTGACCGTGCACTGCAACCAGATCAGGAGAAGAAGTTATTAGCAAGTCAAGAAGAGAGGGAACGCAGTTCGGAAAATGGTGTGTAGCTGATAAAGGAAGTGTATGGAGATTGACCGATGACAAGAGTGACTGTAGTTTATGCGTGCGGCTGTCATCTTTGATCAAACATGTGTTGAAGTCACCCAACAACAGCGTATGATCGTAGTTTGGACAGTGTGTGTTTAATAGGCTTTCTAAAGAATCAAAATAGTCAATGTGCAGAGAAGCACTATAATACACCGCAAGCAGAATCTTTTGGTGATGTAGGGTGACCTCAATAAACAGATGTTCCGCATTGTCCTTGTAGGGATTAGGTGAAACACTAACAACTTTGTGGACAATGTCGCTACGGAGATAGATGGCCACACCACCGCCACCCTTGCCGATTCGGTCATTCCTAACGAGTTTGTATCCCGGAAGAGGAAATTGTGAAGATAACAGCGAAGGCTTCAGAAAGGACTCAGATATAAGAATAGCATCCACCGAAGAATTACCAAAAGTTGCCAGAAGATCAGGGTAATGTTTAGGAATACTCTGCGCGTTAATATGCACGATATTGAAATTTTTACCGAACCTCGAAAATACTGATTTTACTTGGTCATGGACAGAAAGAAAAGAATCATTATCACTGTTGGCACTTAAGTATCCGTCTGATAGAGAAGAGCAAGAGTGGAAACTGTCGTCTAAAAAAGGTAAAATACTAGTATCATTCATATATATATAAATATATAATAACAAATGACATAAATAAATAACCTATAAAATATAAATATACCTACTATAAAACTGACTAAGAACTAAAAATGGCTTGGCTAAACAGTGCCACCAATAATTTGCCCAGTCAGCACTTGCCGTGGTAAGGTGAAAGAAATATTTTAACATACCATTCAATACAACATAAATCACAAAACAAAAACAAAAACAATCCAGAAAAAAAAAGTACAATACATAACATAACATTAGAAGTGAAATTTGAATAAGACTTACAAACGGAAACACTCAGAATAAGGACATGGGAGTTAGGCTGGGCGCACACGCCCGGAATTCTCGCCCGGACTCCGGGTCCGATTTCCCCGTTTGCTGCTGCTCATCGTTTTGTTTATTTTAGAGGGATAAAAGAATTTCACAAATGGGCATTCCATGATAATGCTCCGTACAGCACGCTCTGATTTTTGATATTTCCTTGCAAGTTACATAGGTTTCGCAAATACAAAGCTTTTTCGAAATGCTTTTTAGTTTCTCTCGATACCGTATTTGCGAAATCTATGTATTTCACAGAAAATGTTAGAAAGCAAAGGGTGTTCGCAAATACGGAACATAGGTACCATGGAATGCCCCAAATCGACATTTTGAGATAAGTAGTAATAAAATAGCATTGCAAGCGAGAAACACGTCTCTATCAAAATTTACAGCTATACCTAAGTGGCGTAACTATGTGCGACAAACCGCATTACCAACCGATTGCTTTGTAAATGGGTGCGGCTATTTTTAGCGCGAATTGTTATTCTGGCCCTTAGCAGCCTTTAGCCGATAAATAATGCAAAACATTCAGCTTTAGCGATCGATGTGGAGCGGCTATTAATGTTCCTAGTGCTTGCAACTCCAGGTTTTATTGTTTGGAGGTATATGAGCTGGGAAAATTTGCAGTTTTTAGTGAAAGTGAGCGGGGCCGAAAAACTTGTAAATTGAACGAAACCTAGGAAAACTTTGCCGTGTGCTGCCGGCTTAGAATAGTCCCATATCTACCCGTGGGTGTCGTAAAATCCGACTAAGGGTTGAATCCAGAGAATGGGCAACAGCGTTATCTGTAAATACAACACCTTGCGCTGCACTCGCCAATCCGCCTGCCAAGCGTGGTGAGCATGGCAAATATCCTCCTTATAGGGGGAGGCCCATATCCAGCAGTGGACTTTTGTGGCTGTTGTAGTAGGAAAACTTAGGTACTGGGTAGGTTGCTGGTGGAAGGTATATTCTTCATATATTATTGCCTAAGTATAGGTATGTACATTACTTAGGTACCTACTACCAAAAGTGTAACAAAAGAAGTCATATCTTCGTCATTTATTGTGCCTTTAAGCGAGGACAAAGCATCAGCACGATGCCACGTCGTCACTCAAGAATCCGAGGCAGTAAAGGCGCAACTTTTGACAAATTCAGCCACCTTTTAACAGGTACGGGAACCTTAAAGATAACGCGTGTTTTAAGAGGCCCGGAGCAGCACCGGCGATCGATCATTAGGACTTAGTTGTTTTTTTTTATAGTGACAGGACATTGGGCGGGTTAGCTCGCTTTTTGTGTGTTATGTATTGGGGAGTTTGCTACTCTTTGTGTGAGATATTTATTAAAACAATGTAAATGTGAAAGAAACTTGCGAATAGAAATATGAATTTTGTAATTCACGCATTGAGGAAGACATTTGTTAATACTAACTCTGGTTTCCCATTGGCATTCAAAGGAAAATATTAGACAGTAGGTTTGTATAGGGTCATATCCTGAATTTGCGTTTAATGTCATGTAAAAGGAATCAACTAAACAAGACAAAATATTCGGAAGAGCCGTACCTATGTGTTAAGGTACGACTATATTCCTTTTACAAACGATCTTTAAATTAAAGTGTTACTAATTGCTTTTTAACATTATTAGAGCTTTCATATTATAAAAATCTATCATTCAAAAAGCAGAGCATAAAACTCGTGTATTATCTATGGGTCGCATCGGTCCATTCGTCATGCTGTCAGTGGACAGAGGGAATGAAACAATCAAAGTTGCCGCGCGATAAGCCTGCGTGCGTATGCGCATGGCGTAAGGTGGTCGGTGTTGGTCTCTCTCTCTCTCTTCGTGTGGGACACCGAGTCGTTCGAACCAATGAACCCTGGTGTCAGAGTTTTTCAACCGCCTACTGCAAGTAGCGGGCCTCTGACATGGTTGTGTAATGACCGCCATCATAGACAGCAACCGGGACCGACGGCTTAACGTGCCCACCCGAAGCACGGAACCAACTTGCTGTGACTGGACGGCAGGTTAACATAGAAAGTACGAAAACTAGTGTATGAAAACCATAAAATAGGAATGGAACAATCAAAGTTGCCGCTCGATAAGCCTGCGTGCGTCTGCGCATGGCGTAAGGTGGTTGGGAAGCAAGCTATACCGGTCATTCCTGTCAAACTTATGAAAAATTAGAATATAGGTACTATATATACCTATGCGAGTTGTATCCAAGCTAAGCTCACTGGACAATACAAACCGATAGACATGTAGATAGATAGTAACAACATATTGAAGTGAACTCACAACAACGATGTTTAGTCATCCAATACAGTTGTAATAGAAAATGAAGCTAATTATAAAATCTAGAAAACTGCTATTGTTTACATAAATTATATAAATGTAGGGCGATATTTATAGATTGCGGTTTTCCGCGAGGATACCAACAATTTATTGATCTATTTTTAATACGACTAAAGGGATCACAGACTATAGATAAGATTTGCAATACCAACTAAGCTGCTACTAACAAATGCAAAAATAAAAATACCTAAAATAGAACATCGGGTATAAACACAGCAGGAGTAAAATTATTTAAATTAAATTAAATTTTAGACGCTCTAGATTCCTGCTCCTAAAACGACAGAGATAATTAATAAAGCCTAGAACAGACATATCAAAACATAATCATACAGAAATCTGTCATTACATCAGCGAATTATTATTATTAATCCATTTATTTTAAAAGTATACATATTTCTTACATTCTTTGCACACTTAAACTACATAAAAAAAAGGCCAAGAGCGTGTCAGACACGCCCACAAATAGGGTTTCGTAGTCAACGTTTAAATATCAGCTTTTTCAGCATTACAAACTTAATTTTGTTGCTGGTTTGTTAGCAGCAGTTAGATGACCAACCGCAAATAGAAAAACTCAATTTTTTCTGAAACCTTTTAGGGTACAATATCCGTTATAGTTTTTATTGTAATTTCAGATTGTAAGCTATATTTATATTTATTTCAAATTTTTAGCGTTTATACTTTAGAAGTTACAGCTGGAACAAATTATGGGTAAAAACGCCCTTTTTAAAACCAAATATCTCGTGACAGAAACATTTTATTGACTTTGTTTCAGAGAAACCTCACCTTAGTTTTAAAAGACCTATTCAACTATACCCTACACAATATTACAGAAGAAAAAAAAATTTTTTGCCCCCCTTTCACTTGTATGGGAGGGGGTCCAAAAAACATTTAAAATATTTTTTTCTTAACATTTTTATATTTGGGTCAACACGATCTATCTTCTAACCAAATTTCATGTCGATAGCTCTAAAACTGACGAAGATATGAGGGCGCGGCATACAGACAGACAGACAGACAGACAGACATGACGAAACTATAAGGGTTTCTAGTAGACTACGAAACCCTAAAAAGGTTAATTTAGTATTTTATTTAGTTATTGGAATCTAACTGTTAAAGTTGACGTCAAATCTTGTTGTGTTGGTTAATATCCTTCGAGATTTGAAACAATCAACTTGAATACAAATACGCTATTGGAGTAAAATGCGCTATCATATCTGTCAGCCATAAATACCTACCTTACTTAAAATAGCTAAAATAAAATGACGTTGCTGTTTTCGAAAAGAGTCGCCGGGACATGATTGACAACATCAATCTGGGTTTCCAGATAGTCTAAGCTTCCATTGACAAAGTCTTACCTAATAAGTCTACCGATTGAAAGTATGCTATAACGATAGATCGTGGGTGACCATCAGAAATCCTGGCAGTTTTTTTTATTCGACTTGTATTTATTTTATTTCTTAAAGGGCTTGGCTAAATGTTCATACAACAAAAACCCAGAATCGCCAGCTACGAAATGCATATAAATGGGTTCACTAGGGTATTGCTATTTAATTAAAAAAATATATCTACAGGGTCCTACCTCATCTAGTATAGAAAATATTAGATGAAATAGACAAACCTTATACGAGAGGCCGGTCCAGTGGTTATTAACCACCGAGTATATCTTGTTCTCAGTTTTAGGTAGTATGTCAAATAAATACATAAAATATAATCGTGTATCTAGTTAAATGACAACTAGGAAAAATATGTTTGATTCAAAGAGAAAATATATTATAAAATATCTTGGATCACTTTGCTAAATACACCAAGAACCCAGATTTGTCTGGAATAAAATGTATGTATACAGGATTGAAAAAAAAAACAACTGCAAATATTTTAAGGGGTGAACCAGCCCATGAAACTGAACAACTTTCCCCAAGGGACATAGGTCAAATGATGAAAAATAATTTTGGCTCTCCCATACAAATTGACTCGGTCGGCTGGTAAGTACATTTTGTATGGGATTTCCAAAATATTTTTTTATATTTCGACCTATGTTCCTAGGGGAAAGTTTTTCAGTTTCATGGGCTAGTTCATCCCTTAAAATATTTGCAGTTGTTTTTTTTTTACATTTTGTTCCAGACAAATCTGGGTTCTTGGTGTATTTAGCAAAGTGATCCAAGATACACATTATAATTACTTTAACGAGTCTTATCGCGATAGTTTTTTAGGTAAATAAGCGATTTACCTGGACACTCGACGTTTCGACTGGGTTGCACCAGTCGTGGTCGCGAGCAGACTGAAGTAGCAGCGAGTTGTCATCAGGGCGGTGGGCAACTAGATTTTCTGCTACCCACATATTGTCTTAATAATTTAAATTGATCCAAGATATTTTATAATATATTTTATCTTTGATTCAAACATCCTAGTTGTCATTATATTTTATGTATTTATTTGACATCCTACCTACAACTGAGTACAAGATACCTATACTCTGGGGTAAGAGTAACCACTAGACGGGCCTCTCGTATAAGGATTATCTATTTTATCTAATATTTTCTATACTAGATGAGGTAGGACCCTGTATATTATTTTAATAAAATAGCAATACTCTAGTGAACCCATTTATATGCATTTCGTTGCTGGCGATTCTGGGTATTTTTTTGGCCAAAACCTTTACATCACACACTTTTACCGTTCGAATCGTATACCCATCTAAAGAAACATCTTTGGCGATGAGAACCCGCTTTTTACTAAAGTTTTACTGAAGGGACAAGTATTCGCTGAACCCATGGATATTATCTACCCTGCTGCCTGTGCAGAAGCTACCTCTTCAAATATAATATCATGATAAGCAGTATAGGTATTGTTTACTCATAAATGCTCAATACCTAATTATGCAGGTATGTGATTATTCAATTAGACTTAGACAGTGTAAATAAATACGCTTGTTTTCAACACGACCATTTACATGATATAAATAGTACTTACTAGATGTACCTTATTTACTTACATAAATACCAACCTAAGTAAGCACTAAGTAAAAACTAATTATGGAATAAGCCAATGAATTAGTCACCATACAAATAGGTACATTAGCTTAGATTCTGGCTGACCCATTCTTAAAGCCAATTTTTTAAGTTTTATAGGAAAGACAACTTGTAAATTGATTCTATAAATACTACAAACATCAAGGGAGGTAAATTAAATAACTAAAAACATTTCACCACAACATGAAAACCATTGTTTTATTAAATCTAAATATTTATAGATAAGCACTATAAATGTAATTTTAAAGGTTTAAATATTTGTCTAACTATAGAAGCACTCACGATTACATTTTAATTATCATTACCTATACTTATTTATCCGGGTTAAAATTGAGTGAAAATAATTCGGGCTTTACTCCAAAAATGATGGACGAGTTGAATGCGTGAATATAGCATTATTATTTTTTGTATGAAATTTTATTTTAAACATGCGTTTAACACTCTTCGAACTATTTTGTGGTTTGGTGTTCAGAAGTTAATTCGGCAACTTCTCTTTAATGTGTCATCAGAATTAAGGCTACTAAGTTGAGTAGGTACCTAACTACTTCACGCACCATTACATAAAGCAAAGGGGATAGAGATGAGAAGGAAAATCGCGCAACTGCATTGGAATGCAAAAAGAAAACTGAAACCGCTATTACGCTAACCTGCCGTCAGAGCCCGACGTAGCATACATTGCCGGTTTTTACTGTTTATTGGAAGCCCTTGGAGAGCCGTGAAAGTTTCATGAGACAAACCTACCCGGAAGAAAATTAAGCCTTAAAGATGCGTTTGGAGCTCTGGGTAAGACTGTTTACCTTCACCTAAAACATCTCATCGACTACCTGCCGAGAAGTAACCATCTAATGGTGACCTTCCCTGGGTAGTCTGGAAGTCAAAACTGTCTCCGCCTAAAGTGTCTCATCTCCCTCTTGCCGTGAAGCTACCATCAGGTGGTGACCTTTCCTGGGCAGTCGCTAAACAGACTCCAGGCTGGTTTTGGAAGGTGCCACAAAAACAGGGTTAAGTAGAGTTTCTCGGCGAATGATGTGTTTGTGGTTCTGTCCAAACTATGTATGGACATTTGCTATCCTGTCCCAACTGCTCAAACATATGTATGCTTCAGTTTTTAATTTTTTACCCATCTTTCATGGGGAAAGTTGTTCAGTAACTGAAGTAACTGGTCAAGGTATTCATGAAACTGTTTCATGAATACCTTGACCTCCTTTCAGCTTTGTTGTTAGTTTTGTAATGTTCGGTAAAATTGCCAGCAACGAATGCCAAATCGAGCTCCGTAGGCAGAGTAAGTGTAATAGCCGTTTAACTACCGAGCGGAATTTTACGACCCTCTACGCGTTTTGTTTTAATCTTTTACCATCCAAGCTCTTAAGTGGCCTAAAGTAGGGACGGCCGATTGTTCCAGCGAATAACATTTTGGTCATTCAAATTATGCGCACCTTAACAACAATGCTATAGAGTATTGCTGAACCATAACTAGTACCTATTTGCCGAATTATCCTGGAAGTGGAAAGTCCTCAATCAAACATTTTTCAAAACGTTCCTTAAATAATGCCATTCTAAAGGAATAAAACTACCTAAAATTAATATGTAATAAGAAATTGTCAAGAGACTTCAAATAAACAAAGAGGTGATTCCCACACACACCGCATGAATTGCCGGCAGTTTGCCGGTCCGGTTTTACTGAAAAAGGGAGTTATATGAGATCCTGCCGTACGACGCGACGCCGCCGCAAACCGTGCGACTCATTTGTTTGCTGACTGTAAAATTACAAAACTATTGCGTGGTACTTAAATGTAATACTTATATCATAATAGGTATCTAGAGAGTACTATACATAATTATCTACCCAATAAATTAACGGCACTACTCCTTTTGAAAGCACAAAATCTTAATTGACATAAATTATTTGTTTACTATTGTGTCACTTGCAGTTATAGATAGCACGCAGTTTCGTAATCGATAACCCGGTAATTGAAATTAATGTTGTACATAACAACCGGCTATATATCAGCGGAATAGCACTACTCACGAGAAGTAAATGAAGTTTAAATCATAAGTAATCCTAGCACATTTGTATATGACACTGGAATATTTGCAGAAATAATAACTTATTGACGCGGGCCTCGAGACCTGTACTCGAGCTTAAGTGCATTATGAAGCTATTGGTAAAGAAAGATTAAGCTTTAAGGCTTCTTATTGCGTAGGAGTAAGGGCTAAGTTGCTGGAGGCTGTGAGATTCTGCTGGTAAATATACTTGTTTGTGCGTACGTGAGATTATCGAAGGCAAGTTTTGCATACCGCAGGTCGCGTCAATAAAATACAATACATTACGAGCAAACCGCGCGCTCCCGTGTTACGTGCATGTGCGCGGTTTTAAATTATATCAATAAACGTACAGCATTCTGCACCAGCGTTTTTATATGACAACCTGGTGCTGCATTTTTACATCAAGGAAATGAGCATGTAAGCAACCTGTTTCTAAAATAACACAAAACAATACAACAAGGTGTAATATACCTATACGTCAATTCATATCAAATACCTACCAAACTTAACAAGGATAAATAAATTAAACAACTTGTAGCTACTAAGCTTAACAAGGATAAATTAGTAAATCATCTTGCAGCTACTATGCCTGCCTACCTGGGTACATTAAGTAGGTAGATCGTTTGGTATGCGGGCAGCATGTGCTCATTCATCGCTGACTCCAAACATGGAATCCCAACCGAATCCTAAAACATCGTTATCAGCGTTCCCACTCTAATCTCGAGGCAATAAAATTTGGATGGCCCAAGAAAACGGGTCAGCTCGATAACCATAAATTTGGGCCGAAACGGATGGGACAAATTTTTATAATGGGCCTCCCCCATTTGGGTTGTGAGTCGCGTTAATGACAGGCTAACAGTTTGTTTTAACATCATTATAGGAGCGTATCGGGCATTCCATCGCGCGCAGGTAGGCACGGACATGTGTAGCCACCGTGCACCGTGCAGCTCACACACACACGACAAGATGCAGCGATACAGCGACATCCAGACGTCACAACGATCACAGTGATACGCATCTCAAGCCCAATCCGACGATGTATGACGACGAGGACACAATTAGTTCGAAAACGCTAAGTAATTATAAGTGTTAGGGTCGGGAGAAGGTATGGCGGATCGAGTTTATCGATAATCGGAGATGAGAAGACCGCTGTTTGGTCATTCCTTCGTTTGATGACTAAAGACCAGTTTCCATGAAAAGGATACTCTGAATGTGTTGTAAAAATGACAATCTTTCAGAACTCTATCTAGCTAGGAGGACATGCGGTCAGAATGAAAGTCATCAACCAACTTTGATTATAAGTTGCAACGGCTATACCTAAAAAATGTCTTTAGCTACTTACTCAAATTCGTATTACCTAACTATATGAAAAAAATACCTACACAGATAATCTAAGACGGTCAGATGATGGAAAATTATCGGTTTTAAAAGTCCTTATACGATGACTCTATCTTTCTGGAAAATCTGATTCACACTAAAGGAAAGTTTATAAATGCAGAAAATTGCAGTCCGCATCAATTATGTCGGTAAATAGGTACTTATTAACATATCTCCGAGAACTATAATCTGTATTAGAGTGCTTGATTTCTAAAAACAAGATGCGAACAAAACGTTCTAATAGATAAAAAGTAGGTTTAGGTATAGGTAGATAAACAAAGTATCTATTTAGAATCATTCCAAAGAATCAAGAAACGAAAAGACCAAAAGGTTAAAGTGGTTTCAGTAGCATCTGAGCCTAGCAATTGAAGAAATCAGTCTTCACCTCCTAGGTACAGATTACTATATTAAAATTCAGTATACCAAAAAGAAATTGATTTACCTAGGCGTGCGTTGAACCCCTAACTGGGTAACTCGTTTTATTGCTGAGTTCACTTATTAAAACAAAGTCAAACTGTAACGACTGTTAATTGCTTGAGCCTCTCCAGCCGAACGGAGTGACATATGAATAGCAAAAAAGGAAAGAGTTGCAGGATGGGCGCAAGGTAAAGGTGCAAGTTCGTCAGGTGTGGCCGATCACAACCGCATGCGGCTGCGGCCGATGCGGCTGTAGTCGTAGTATTAAATTGTATGGCGCCGCGTTCGAGAGGTGCGACAGACGCGTGCGACCGTGAGCTATGGAAATATCGGCTGCATGCTGCAGTCGCATGACCGTAGCAGCGTGCGGCTGCGTTCAGCCGCAAGGTACTACTATTATCTATTCTGTGCCGCAACTGACGAAGTTGCACCTTTAGGTAGCATTATAATATTATCTGTGGCGCGAGTGATTTGCTGCAGCCCTGGAGCCCTGAACAATCCGCGGGTCCCGTGGGAAGCCGGGGCCCCGCCCGCAAATATTGACACTACACTAACAAGTTTATATGCACTTAATGCATCGCGTACCTTTTTACATTTTATTTGTCGAGCGCGCGCAGACCGGCCGTCGGCCTCTTGTTTGAGATGTTTTTGTCGTAACTCCGATTATCAGGTAGTGTCTAATCTCAGTTATAAAATGATGAGATGAGACTTTAAATTTTGTTTTTGGACGTAAAGAATTTGTTTTAACGATGATCATTTTACCTAAAAGTAGAATTCAAATGTTACAATGTAAGCTCGACATCAAACAAAACTTTTAACCCGCGCAGGTTGTGGCGAGAAAATGTAACACGGGCGATGTGGCAGGGTATGACATACCCAGATATTTAATTGCCTATATTTGTTTTCCTAAATAGTCGTAATATTTTTTAGTAATACTCTATGCAAGTGGTATATGTTAACATTATAATAAATAAAAGTTAGGTATTATATCACTATTTCTTCATAGTATAAACCTCAAAGAAATAAAACCTGGTAATTTTAAGGTAAAAAAATAAGCACATCTTTTACTAGCTTCAAAATATTATAAAATTAAATGAAATATTATAAAACTTCATAAAACTCAAAAATATAATGGAACAAGTTATCAAAAATATATAACTTTTAAGATTGCAAAAATGATAACACCTTAATAATTTGAGTCCAATATAGTGCAATTTTTGCATACAAAATGTATGATCGATTTCATTCTCAGAGCTTGAGCCTACTGAAGATTCTTGCAAAACTTTGTTTAAAATAAATCTCAGTCTAATTTATAGTTGAGAATAACACAAATTTAATCAAAACTGTAAAAAAGAATACACAAAATAATCGAAATAATTAAATATCAAAGCAATCTTTTGTCAAAAAATGTATACGCCAACTATGTGGCAGGGTATTACATACCCGACAGCACTTTATACGTGATTATATCCGACCTTGATTTGTGTTACAGTACGATCACGTAAATATCCTTTTCCACACATCTTTAGCTGCAGCTACATGGAGCGACAAGAAAAAATTGCAGTAGTTTACAAAAATATACGCAAATAAGTAACAGTCTGGGTATGACATACCCTGCCACACTCTCGGCGGGTTAAGGAACTGGAAATATTTTTGCAACGCGAAAAGTTGTCGTAGGTGTTGTGCATTTGTGCAATTCTTATAAAAATCCATTAAGAATTAAAATTCCAGATGCGCTTACACTATAAAACACGAAAACGAATACAAGTATAATTTCATGTAAATTGATGTCCTTTTATGATAATCCAAAGGCCTGAGCAGGTTTCATAAAGTATTTTTCCTCGAGGCAGCGCCGCGGCCGCCCGCGCGGGCTGGGCTGGGCAGACACCGCGGCGCGAACGCAGGATTCCTACATATTTAAACTGAGATGATTAACTTACCTACTCACATGGGAGTGGCTGAGCAAACCCACCGAACAAATTATTTGCTGTTTGATTACAACTAAATGGATATGCATATTTATTCAACTAAAACCTACAGTCACCGACGATTGGCTCCAGCTATTTTATACCAAACCAATTTCCACGTCGAACAAGATTAATATCATCTAATTTTTCACCTCAAATTATAAAATTGAATGTCTTTTCAGTTGCTTAAGATGCCGGATACGACGTAATTATAGTTCGGGTTGTTGAAGAAATAGAATGGCATTTGATATATAAAAACCAATTTGGCCAATAATAAATGGGGTTTGGCCCGAGGCCGGTACGGTGGAGTGCTCGGTCCCACGTTTAGATATCGATTTGGTTGCTCGTGTCACACCGAAGTGTAACACAACTATTCACAAAAACAAAATATTAAATTGATTTTTTAGCGTCGGCCGGGGCTTGAACCCGGACCGTGGGGTAGGTACCGTCCCATTGTCCTGCCAACTGAGCTACAGGCGCCCAGCCGAACCTCACCAAATTTTCAACCTCTTGATGTTCTCAAATCATAAATTGTTCTTTGTTTATCTTCTGGATTAGAATTATTTTACTGCGATATAGGTAAGTGCCTAGAAAGGTAAATAAAAAGGAGATATTGTCACAACCAAAAAATATTGCACAGTTCGAGCCATAAAAGTCTAAGTTTTTTTTTTACGCTGTTTATCTTCTTCTTCTTCGACTGTGCTATTGAAATGATGACGATCAACCCGCTTAACTCTGATATCAGAGTTTTGTGGTACTTAGGTATATGTAACATCATAAGTGTTTAAATCACAAAGTTACCTACCTACTTGCTTTAGGTACTTAATTGCAATGCAAAACTTTTTTGTTGCGTGGAAAATTAACGCATTTACATGAATAACAAGTATTTATTACTCAATAAGTTACAATGATTCATTCAATTAAGTTGTGTTGATAAATGATTGTAATAAATTACAATAATGTTTACTTGGTATAATCCTTTTATGAAGCGTTTATTTCTTTACGCGTGTTTAAATAGGTAATGTGGTAAAGATCATTAGGTCAATATTACCTACTACTGGTTTATTAAGACTATTTTAATACTTAGTTGACGTGCCACGTTATTCGTGGGCTAGTTTAAGCAAATTAGAGAGACCTATTCGATAGAAAATGAAAAGTTTTTGAACTGAAATGTAGGTAGGTATAAATGAAGTTATATTTTTTTTTCAATTTTGAGAATGGTCCAATAGCAAAGAATACTAGCTATAAGTAGTTATCGTAGTAAAAGTTGTTTACAATTTATGAGTTAAATCACCGCTTAGAGATTGCGTATCTACAAAAAAAATCCTGTAGTATCCAGTGGCATAGTAGTAAACCTATAGTTCACCACCACCACAGCACGTCTACCCGCATCCACACGTGCAGTACCTACGTACCAAACACGTCTCCCAGCTCCCACTGCCATCCCCACACGTGCGTGCAACACGTACGTACGCGCTACCACAGTCCGCAGCGTCCCGTCCACATGCGCCTGCGCACCTAACACGGTGTGAGCATCGACAATTTGCGGTCGAAATAATGGCTCCAAATTACCAACTCTGTCCTTGCCGTGACCATCCGTTCCTGCAACCTATTTTTTTCCTTTTATTTCATTCTATTGCGTCACGCTCCCTCTAATTATGTGTCGATGGGATGCACAAATTATACCCCTGAGAACAAGGGTCCCGCCATTTGGGTGCATACTTTTTGGTCTGCCTACATAGCTGGAATCGTGTTCGCTCAGACCACCTGGCAGGTCGGAGTCGGCCATCGCAATTTGGACTGAAAACCTAATTGGGCTGCGTGGGTTTGCTTGTAAAAACATGATCTCGATATCAGATTTTATTGGATTTAAGTAGGTAGGACTGTTATGGGAATTGCTGATTATCCTTCAAAAAAGTGGTTATTTTATTTGTTTTACTTGTACCTATACACCTACTCCCTACTTCCAACATTCAACGTATCAGACCTACCTACTACCTCGTGTGGCGTAGGTACCTACTTAGTCAAAAACTTCTTAAAAATAAGGCTTTTGTGGAATAGCACCACTTAAAATTGCTAATTTTAATTTAGTGATTTTAGCTCTAGAGATTTAAAATGGCTAAAATGTAAAATTGGGTTCAGTATCTGCCTACCTACGGTTTTTAAAATACTACAATATTTTGGTCTCTAAAGGCAACTAACTCTTCTGAACAAATGTGCACAGAGATTTTTCTCCTCAGTGACAGATTTGGACTACTCAATATTTTATGTAGGTCTAGAAGTAATCCTAAGTCTTATTAATTAGCTACTAAGTCTTTTAAGTAGGTACAATTAATTTAAATCAGGTTCAATAGTTTTTAAGATGAGGTTTATTGACATTTTGTATCATCACTGATTTAATGTATTGAAACCAAAGTAATTCAATTTAAAGCAATTTTAATGTAGAGAACATAATAGGATTACCTACGCAGGTTGTAATTTTGTTACGTAGGACCTATAAACATAAGCGCGAGTGATTTTTCTTATTTCTTGCATCGTAAAACACAGGACAAGTTAATAAAATATTCAATCTCCTCAAGTCAAAATAACCATAAAATTCTATAGTGTAACCCTACATTACCATAAATATAAAGAAACAACAAAACAATAGCTAACAATAAAATATCTGTGGAGGCATCAACGTTAACGATATTCACGCGATATGTTTAAGACATCAGAATCAGAATCAATTATTTTCCAACTGGACTTATTCTTTGAGTTATTTATCATTATGATCTCGATCACAAAAGGAGAACAACACGGAATAACTTATTTAACATATGCAGTGGAAAGTGGTCTTTATTTTGGGGAATTTAAAGTAATTTGTCGGGTGGAGGCGGGGAGGACGATGCTCGGAGCGATTTCGATTTGGGATACATGAATGCGTGCAAAGGATTTGGACTGTTTACGGCTTCGTGGGTGGCTGTGGGCGTGGCGTCACCCATCTCACTCGCACTAGCACATTCCCGTATCTCTGTCTCACCGGCCGGCCGCTCCCACAGGACCGCTCTTGTTAACGTATTTTTTGTTCCTCTCAGCTCGGCATTAGGAATGGTCAGGCGAGCAAATATTTACTCACGATTTTGAAAATCTTGTTTTCATACTACCAGCTCTTAAGGGAAGGATGATGACTTGATAATTGTTGCTCTATCGAGTCTGTTTAAGGAGTTCTTGACGCTTGAGCCGCTCGTAGCTAGGTTCTACGACTATGTGAGTTTTACAGCTCCTAATGGATTATGTAACCAGAAACGATTTCCTGTCATTCGGAGCACTCTTCAATAGCCAAGACTTCGTTTCACGTCGAAATAATGTTATAATTTGACGAGGCCAAACTAGATATGTTTTAAAAGCTCGTTGGTTGTAAGCCGGTAGGTGTTTATGTGCTCGGGCGGCGCGTCAAAGGGAGGGTGGAGTGAGACCTCCCGCGTGCAGTCAGGTCCTTCTCGTACCGTAAGCAAACTTTTCTACTACTGCTATTACAGCCACAATAGTCCACTGCTGATCATGGGTCTCCCCTAATTGGGGTATTGTCATCCTCACCACGCTTGGCAGGCGGATTGGCGAGCGCAGTGCAAGGTGTTGTGCTCGCAGGGAACGCTGCTGCTCATTCAGCTGCCCTGGATCCATTATTCAGTCGCCTTGTACGACGATCCAGCTTAGAAAAGCATCACCCCATATAATTCCCGTACGTGTCGTAAGAAGAGAATAAGGGATTTGAGCGTTGATGTGTATTGCAATTTGAGGCACCAACAAGCTTACATCCTGTGTCTATGACGATATACCTACAGTCTTCTGAATGGCTCTCAAATTTCTATCAGATGTGGTGTAAATAGCCGTTTTCACCTACCCGATAATGGATATAGACGTGATATATGTATGTAGATATGTTTAAGAAAAATTATCAACTGAGAGCAGCCCTCACCAAAGCTGATGGAACTCCAAAACTGGATGAAGAAATTACCCATTTCTCATCTAACGACCCTCTTATGTTAGACTTATAACAACTCGCCGCCTAATTGGGCCTGTCGATCGCTGATTCATCGCGGCAAGGGAACAAGCGGAACATTACCCCGAAACGTGAGATATTTATTACGTAGGTACTGATAGACTTACCTATAGGTAAGTCAAGTTTTACGCCTACTCAAACGTTAGAAAAATAATTCGGCTAACGTAATACTTTTACGTGCCAAGGCAGATTAGGGTAGATACCTAGGTAGATTGTTTGATATATGCAGGAAAGATTCAAAGTCTATTAGTGAAAACTTGTAATTTGCTGATTGTCTTTATTAGTTTTTAAGCAATGTATATTTGATAGCTGTAAGTTTTCCTCATCAAATAAAATAAAAATAAAATAAATAAAATTCGTATTTGAGCTGATTAATTCTTGATTGATCGCACGATTTAATAATCTCTCGTTTCGTACATATGATATGATTTATACAATAAATACCTATCAAAGAAATAGAGCACACCTAAAATTCACAAAATAATATTCTACTTAAACATACACTCCTTTGACAATAAATTAAAATATTCATGTCAAAGGTTTGGTAAAATAAAAAGTTTGATAGGAAGTTTTTTACCCATACGAAAGACATCAACGAGCGCTACGGTGACAAAATAGGCCTACACGCGTAGTGCAAATGCAGGCCATACTTACACTTATAATAAGGCACTACGATATTTACTTCATAAATCTACGTTTTTATATTGGATGATTAATTTAATTCACTCAGCAAACATTTATAAAAAAGGTTTCATAAAATTACAAACATCAAGGAAGATTTTTTCTCCCGTACGAAAGACTTCAACGCGCGCTACGGCGACAAAAATAGGCCTACGCGCGTAGTGCCGGCCGGTTAGGTATACTTGCATGCACCTCATTTAGACTTGCAGGTTCAAACCAGTCGCAACCTCACTCCTATTTAGGTAAGCACAGATACATTGGCATTCAAAAAAGTTCTCTTGGGAAAGAAAAAATCCGTATGACTCACTTCAAGTGAATCACGATACATCAACCGCTACCTTCTAACGTTTCACTGATAACTCGATAACATTTAGTCCATGTTATTGTTAAATATAAAGAACTCGAGCTTCAGCCAATTTCCATAAAAGAGCCGCCAACTTAACTTGCCACTTTCCCACACGGCTTTCGACTTTAAGGCAGAAATAACTGAGTCTTAAAAAGATTTAAGGGAATGCAAAATAATGGCAAGAGTTCCGAGTACAGAAGCCTCTTACGATGCCGCTGGCGCTAGCAGGACAATGCATTATCTAAACGCAGACAAAAACAAACAGGGCATCTCGACATTACACCGCAATGGGCAAAAAATGACAGCTTTGCCCAGGGAAAGTTAACAGGTAGACAAAACGAGGCGGCAGATAGCGCGCTATTCACGAAGAAAAGGCGACGCCATTCAACAGTAACCGTCCACTACTGCACTATTAAACTAGCCTTTCAAACACAATAGAAATAAAGCAGCAATAGATAAGGAAATCAAAGCTATCTTTTCAAGTATCGTGTATTGTTTAGATGAATAGGATTCACTTGAGGAAGAATGCTAAGACGCTGGAGTACCGTAGCGTTGGTCAAGTGCTATTGTCCAGTGCATTGTCCTGTTACTTGGATGACGTCAGTATTTATAGCCCACATTTTATTGCCTTCAAGTAATCTCGTTATGTAATTTTTATTGGTCTGTTTTATGGTGTTTTATAAAATTGCGTGCTGAAAACTAAATACTATCTTTTAGCAAATCATATGTGATATAGGAACAATTGGAGTTATCTATTTAATTTCAGGGTAGGTTACAAGTTTTTCTAAATTCTCTAGTCTAAAGGGTCGGGCCCTTCACCATTTCTGGATATGGCTCAAACTAAGTATAAGTAGGTAATAATAAAACTTTTGGTACGTACCAGGTACCAAAATACAGGCATAGATATTACTAGGACCATGAACATGTAGGTATAAAGTGTTATTCCCATTAATATTACACCTACTGAGATTCTTAAGATTTAGAAAATTTTAAGAAGGAACCAACAAGGAACAACACAGTAAAAGCAAAGTGAAAATGTTACTACATATATGTACTTAGTTATTATTAAGTAGTTTGGTGTTATTGTATCCTCACATTCTTTTCATCTTTCGTTCCCTTAATTCTGAGGATCGCAATCACTTGACAGTTGTCTCTAAGGTTGTCTCCTATCTCTCATTGTATTTACGTAAACATTCCTCTACCTTCATCATGCGTTAAGAAAGTGACAATTGCTTTGAATATGCCGTTTCAGGCTCCGTGGGCGACATCAAATTGAAAACAAATGTGTCAACAGCATACCAATCACATGACGCACAATTTGTTTGCTCTCCTAGGGGGTAGCAGGGGGTGACAGGGGGTGACAGCGGAGCGGGGAGGTGGCGCTAAGGCACTATTTGGCCCCGCATATTACAGCTTTTGTGTCCAAAGTTAGCGCCACCATAAAAAAAGTACCGACGGAAGTAAGGCCACAAAGCGAATACCAACGAGCAAAAAGTCGACGAAAAAAACTGCATAATGCGGTCGAGAGGCCGTGTGGCCGGTCCACCGCTCTTGTTAAATTTATAACAGCTCTATTTTGTTTACCTGCTTGACTCCGCTTTATATTGTCCGGTAATTGGAGGTATTTGACGATGACTTATTAATTTATTGAGCGTAGTTTCGCTCGAGTTTTTATGGAGGTGCTAAAACGTTTCTGTCGCTGGCCCTTTGTGATGGCCCTCTTTGTGCAATAATGCTTTTGTTTCAACATTGGACGCCGAAATGTTTTATGTTTATTGTACGATTTACTGGGCTATTAAATTGGATGGAAAAAAGTATACTTCTTCATATAAGATGGAAATTAAATCAATTATTCTGAGAGCAATCTTCTTACTTTTATAAGCTTTAAAATGCTGGTTTTGTTAATCTTAATATATAAAACTCAAAAAAGACTGACTGATCATCAACGCACAGCCTAAACTACTGGACCGATCAGGCTGTAATTTAGCATGCAGATAGCCACTATGATGCAACCATCCGCTAAGAAAGGATTTTTCGAAATTTGACCCCTAAAGGGATTCAACAGGGGATGAAAGTTTGTATGAAACTTTTTATTCCTTTGATATATTTGCTTCAAATTTTTTATATAGGTAGAACTTTAGAATAAATGAAGGACGTGTTTTTGATTTTTCCAATTATTAACCCCTGAGGGGGTAAGAAAGGGGATGAAAGTATTATATTTACGCGCAGGCCGCACCTTTGAAGCTACAGTTTTGAAATTTGGCATCCTTATTCTTAATAAACATGTGATTTTATTTTGATTTAGGAGTATTCAAAATTCATCCCCTGATGGGTTAGCATAGGGGATAAAAATTACGCATTGTCGTAAAAACCAAACCCTTGGAACTAGAAGCGTGAAATTTGGCATGTGTATTTTTTTAAGTAACGTAAGCATCCACAAAGAAAGGATTTTTTGAAATTCAACCCCTAAAGGGGTTAAAACAGGGCATGAAAGTTTGTATGAAACTTTTTATTCCTTTGATATATTATTTGCTTCAAATTTTTTATATAGGTAGAACTTTAGAATTAATAAAGGACGTGTTTTAGATTTTTTCAATTATTAACCCCTCAGGGGGTAAGAAAGTGTTATATTTACGCGCAGGCCGCACCTTTGAAGCTACAGTTTTGAAATTTGGCACCCTTATTCTTAATAAACAGTTCATATTAATTTGATTTAGGAGTATTCAAAATTCATCCCCCGATGGGTTGACATAGGGGATGAAAATTACGCATTGTCGTAAAAACCAAACCCTTGGAGCTAGAAGCGTGAAATTCGGCATGTGTATTTTTTTAGCAACATAAGCATCCACTGAGAAAGGATTTTTTGAATTCAGCCTCTATGAAGGTAAAACGGGGGGTGAAAGTTTGTATAAAAATGTTTATTTCCTTGAAATATTTGTTTCAAATTTCGTTTTTAGAAATAACTTTTAAAATAATTAATGACGTGCCTGAGCATATTTCAATTTTAAACCCCTGAGGGGGTGAGAAAGGGGATGAAAGTATTATATTTACGCGCAGGCCGCACCTTTGAAGCTACAGTTTTGAAATTTGGCACACTTATTTTTAATAAACAGTTGATATTATTTTGATTTAGGAGTATTCAAAATTCATCCTCCAATGGATTGACACAGGGGAAGAAAATTACGCATTGTCGTAAAAACCAAACCCTTGGAGCTAGAAGCGTGAAATGTGGCATGTGTATTCCTTAAGCAACGTTGATATCGATTAACGTAGTATTTTTCGAAATTTAACTCCTAAGGGGTAAACACGAGGGATGAAATTTTCTATGAAACTTTTTATTCGTTTGACATATTTCTTCAAATTACGAATTTAGAAAGAACTTTAAAAATAACTAACTGCGTGTTTTTGCAACTTCCAATTTTTTACGCCAGAGGGAGAGGGAGAGGGAGAGGGAGAGTTTTATTTATATTCAATTATTCAATTCAACCCTAAAGGGAAAGGGGATAAGATGTTTGTATTTAAGTGCAACAAATCATAAAGCGCATAATACTTAGGTATCTTTGTTGTTTTTTATGAGTACGCGGGCGAAGCCGCGGGTTTAAGCTAGTGAATCAATATTAAAGAAAGTGGATGAGCTACGCGGTCTCTCAGGTCTTCAATCCACTAGTTTAACCGTGGGTACCAAATAACTACTCAAGTCGTGTAAACACATGATATACTGGCATTGCTGACTACGCATCTACTACTAGTAGTAAATAGTAAAGAATTACGTATCTACTAGTTAGTAGATTCGATATTTATATAAAATTTATGAATTATCAAGTTTATTACCTATCAGTCTCTTTCAAAATGTTTTTATTTACCTAAACACACGACGAATGTACCTACGTAGTTATAACGTTATATAAATTACCTAAGGTTAGGTTCAAACTTACACTCTACGGAAATTTGTCATTGAAAATTGCTTTTTTATTCTTCTAGTAAAAGATTTCTTAGGTAATTTAGTTAATCGTAGGTACCTATCACTTCTGAAACTCTACATTTGCGAAAAATAAACCATTTCAAATGTGCTTTGGGAAAACTTAAGGTATGCGAATAATCCTGAAACCATGCCTAATTATACGAGAAATGCAACAAAAAAGCCTCTAAAGAACAAACAAACGAGAGAAGCATTGATTTATAAGCGTCTAACACAATGCCCTTAGCGCGAGGACACATGGTAGGTGCCCGGTGTGATTCTCGAGGAATTTGTGCCTCCACAGTACCTACTGACATACAGGGTGTCCTACACAAAAAAGCATCAAAACATTTTTGGAAAACTTGCAAGGTTTTCCACTGCAGGCAGGATTTTGCAAGTTTTCAAGAAATTGTACAACTAACACGGTCAAGAGTTAAAAAAAATTGGTGTATATCAAAACATTAGAAACTAACTAATGCTTCTTTAATACCTACTTTTATGCTCTGCACTTGGTTAAGACTGTGATATTTACAGAAAAAAACGTATACGTCTATGAAGCAAGTCGTATCTATTTTTAACATCATATAGTTACGAGGTTGCCAGAGATTTTAGGTTATCGTTATAGATGTCTTCAGTCTTTCTTTTCATGTTGGGCACTGAGTCGCCCAACGTCCCTATGAACCGTGGTGTTAGAGGATTTACAACTTAGTTAAATCGTGGGACACCTGTATATTCCGTGCGCTCACTAAATGATTACTTTCTGTGTTTTCTTTTTGTCCGCGCCTCGAATCGAAACGTTAAAACATTATTATGACATTTATGACTTTTATATTATGGATGGAAGGCTCCGGGCCTCGGGCTGTCGTGTTAACACACATTAGACGTTGTTATGTGTGCGTGTAATGTGTCTTTGTTTTTTAGAACCTTCTATTCTAATAGGTATCAAGTTGTCATAGTTATTGTTCATGGCAATCATTATGTGTTTTATAATAAATAATTCAATAATATTTTTATGTTTGTCATGTTTTTGTTTTATGAACTCTGAGTTAAAGAAGTGTGCTAATCGAGAAATTATAAAATAGTAGGTATTTTGTTTATTTTGCTTAACAGAGATAGTCAATAGTTAATGGAACACCATGGAGATATATGACGATGGAGCGCGCCATCTATATTTTTCTTTTCAAGAACGTAGCCCTCCCTGGAGAGTTCCTCATTGACTCATCCTAGCCCCATGACTACCTATAGGTTCCTAGATCACGTGTCCGAAATTTACCTACGTACGTAGGTATAAGAATTCTCACACGCGACGACTTAAAGTAATTCGACGTATAAAAGATGAAGATAGGTATCAGAATTTCTACATCACCACTGTCGCCCGCGTGTCTCGGACTGCTTACACCTGTGACTTTACCTCCACCAGGTCGCATCATACACAACCGATCATACTTTCCTATCTCGTTCAAAACCATACAACGCCGCGTCCAAAACACAGCAAGTTCAAATAGTTCAAACACGCAGCGCAATGTACAATCTTTGAGTAGATAAAGTAGGAATACGATGATGGTCTCGGTATTAGAGTACACAATTCAGGTTCTGTACGGCACCTGTAGACGTATGTGCCATTTACATTGTAATGCACACGTAGGTACTGCGTCCAACCTGTTCGATTAGGAGGGGAATGCTGTCCACATACGCCTATAGATAAACTATGAGGTACTTCAGTGTACTTTACAGCATTTGAGAGTCCATCTGTATGCTTTCTTTGGTACTGTGGCTTGCGGCGATGGGACCCATTTATTTTTGAAACTGATAAGACCTATCTTGGGGACCAAGAGCAATGTACTTACATTTTGTTGAACAATGTTACGAACTGGTTTGGTATAATACATATCTATCTACCTATTAATGTCACCTCTTCAACAGTGAATAGTGGTGGATAGTTCCTAAGCATATTTTAATAGCAAAGGTTGTGGATGAGATTTCTTATAGAATAGAATAGAATAGAATCATTTATTTGCAAGAATACAGTTACAAAAGTTCTTAAAATTAATAGAAGACCGAGTATTCAACCTGCATGCAGGCGCGCAAATTTTACAAATGCCAAAATCAAATGTTAAAAAAGTTGATAATTTAAATATTACAAATGTCAAGAAAAATATTAATGAAATGATTAGATTGCCAGATAATAAGTAAATGTCAAAAAGCTATATAAAATAAATGTCAATATTATGTCAATTACATTTAAATAAAAATTAAATTAAATTTTACATTATAAATAATTTACGTTTTGAAGCCCATGTATTCTTCTATACTATAAAAACAGTGTTCAAGTAACCACTTAGTGATTTTATTTTTGAATCCGGATTTATTTAAATTTTTGTAGTCGTCTGGGAGGTGGTTATATAATAAAACTCCCATCATCATTGGCCTCATACGTCTGTGACAGACGATTTATTCAGTGTCTGAGGCAAGATTTTTCATGGCTGTATAAGCCGATACGGGAGCGGCATGACTTTCCGCACGCTCTACAAACGAAGGTGGAATTAGAGACTGGCACATGCATGTTTAGATGTCGTTTTTGCCTTTTGTTTGCGAGACCAGCGAACCAGGCATCGTCGTGAGCTTTACGCCCATCAAACACACGCTTTCTCCATACATCCCTATTCTCAGCAAGCTTCTCCCAGCTTTGATGGTCGATGTCAAACGCAGCCATGTCCCGTTTGGCGCAATCTTTGAAACGTAGCATCGGTCTTCCAACTCCTCTTTTGGCGTTAGCTACGGCGCCAAGCAGGACAAGCCGTGGTAGACGCGAAGGTTCCATGCGGTACACATGCCCTAGCCACCGCAATCGTCTTTGCTTAAGCAAAGCGGTAAAGCTAGGCAGCTGTGCAATTTCTAGAACTCGCTCGTTTGTGACTCTGTCCTGCCAAGTTATATGCAAGATGTTTCTTACGCAGCGCATATGAAATGTGTTGAGTCGACGTTCTTGTTTTGCGTACGAAGTCCAGGTTTCAGCTCCATACAAGAGTATGCTTAGAACGCAAGTTTGGTAAACAATTATCTTGGTTTTTGTGGTCAGGTGTTTATTATTCCATACTCTTGTACTGAGCCTGCCGAACATGGTCGCCGCTTTGCCGATACGAGTATTGATCTCAGCTCCCATATTATATACATTTTTCCGATACATAGTTTTGTAGCAAGGAGGTTGATACAATAAATCCATCTGTCGTTTACGTGTCTGTCGCTGAAACATCACAGAACGCTTTGTCCAGAAATAAGAATGCGAATGTACAAACACACAAACATCCTTTATGTACATAGAAGGTAGAGGTAGAATACCAAGCTTCCTAAAAAGTGGCTTACAGCTATCGTCGTACCAAGCATTGCAGATGACTCTTACACATTTTTTTTGCAACTTAAATAGCCTGTCTACTTCCACTGAGTTTCCCCATAGAATGAGACCATAACTGATAAGATAACAGATGCTACGTATCCATGATAAGCAGTCAGAGCTGCTTCTGCTGACACTGTTTGTCTCAATTTTTTGAGTGCAAAAACAAATCTATTTAATTTATTGCATGTAGGTAACATCTATATGTTCTTTCCAGTTCAGTTCTTAGTTACTACATTGGTTCCATCGAAAGGATCTTAATTGTTGCAAAATAAAGTGCTCAAGTATTCTATAGTTTCACAGACAAATCAACAGCTAACTAAAAGGTAGGAGATCTACTTTTATGCTAGAAAATTTGTTATCGATTAAATGGCTGGTCAAGCACCGAAAGTGTACCTAGACATTAGCACAGTTTTCTTATAGGTAGCAGTGGTAGCTGCACAAAGTAAGTATTGGCTATAGCTGTTTCAGAATTCAGGGTTGCAGTATGTGATTAAACAGCGCGTTGAGTTTGATCACTGGTTTGAAGGCAGCGGGAGATATGACAGTGTCTAAGTGGCTAGGAAACTAAGAAAATAATTTACTATTTTCAAGACAATTTCGATAGTTTAAGGATTTACGGTTCCAGTGCAGTATAGTATAGATATTGGTGTGATTGATCTGCGTTTTGACATTTGATCACTGGTTTGCGGAGGATAGCGACGAAGAACATACCTAGTTTTCAGTTTTTATGACACTTTTGAATTCAGGGCTGAGTTGATGTGATTGATCACCGTGTTAAGTTTGATCACTGCTTTGAGGCAAACGGGATGTAGCTACGGCAGTGTCTAAATCAGCAGTGTCTAGAGCACTAAGAACATAGAAGAAACTTTTGATTTTTTCTTTCAAAGTTCAGGGCTGAGTTTGTGTGATTGATCTACGTTTTGAGGTTTGATCACTGGTTTGAGGAGGGCAGCAGGAAGCTTGGCAGTGACTTATGCTTTTTTAAGCGGCTAGAACACCTGAAGAAATTATGGTTGTTTTTTTAAGATTTAGGGCTTAGTTGGTGTGATTGATCAGCGTGTTGAGTTCGATCACTGCTTCGAGGCAAGCGGGAGGTATATCGCTGCCAGGTGTGCGCGGCCATCGACACCATAAAATTAATAACCAGCTCCGAACCAATGCGTGTGTGCACTCGGCTTTACAGCGGCTGGAGGCTGCAGACAGTGTATACCACAGGTGTACACACTGCGCTATCGCGATGCTGCCTTACGCAATGTACTTATGATATGACCAGCAAATCTAATGGTTTGTACCTAAGTTTGTACCTGTTGTGTTGTTTTTCTTAATGTGATTGTTCTGTGTTTTATCTTGTGTGCAATAAACAGTTAAATAAATAAGTTTTTACTATCCCAGCTAAGATTGCGCTAGCCAATACTTACTTTGTGCAGCTAATCTTGTTGCGTCGGGAGACAAAATTTTACACAGGTCAAACCTAAACGATGATTTCTCTGAGGAAAATTGTGTATGGGACCCAGATTATCAATTGGCCTGAAATTATTCTTAGGTAGGTAATTATAGCAAAGTCTTAACCAAATTGTTTTCAATTAATATTTATTCCTAAGTGAAAATTGGTTTTCTAGACTACGTCGGTCCCTAGCCGACGTGTTTTTCATTTCTTTTTATAAGCTGAGCTCTAATTTACGTAATTACGGACTATCGTATAAATAGAAAGTATTATATGCCCAAGTAAAAGGATAACAACTTTCCATACCTAGATCCACTTTTCCATTTGCATTCAAATCGGGGATCACGTCGAAATACAGATTTAAAATAATCATAAAACGTTCCATTTGGATTCTCAAATTGAATCATCATAAATTGGGTCTTTCATCGCGGCCAGCTTCATTCAGGGCTGATGTTAGATCTGTATTTAATAGCGGCTAAATAAAGGACGTGGGAGGAGGGTCGAGAGGGGAAGGGAGGGGGGGAGGGGGTGACCGGCGCGGACGCAGCTCGAGACGGTGAGTCTGCCTGATAAAGGAGGATTTTATCCGCTCGATTTAGCATGAAATTGGAACACAAAGTGAATAAAGCCACAAGATTGTAAACATTATGAGGTTCCTCTTTTTTATTGCGGGCATTCGGCTTATTTAGGGTCCTCTTTTTATTGGTCACTAGTGTCTGGAGCGTACCCCTATTTATTGCCTTGTTAAACTCTAGTTAACGAAATGATCTCTGTACCATCAGTGTTCAGATGCATTTAATTTGAAAATTTATTGTTCAACCTGTGTAGAGCTTAATTGATTCGCGTTGTTATGTGAACGACTGTTTACTGGTGTAGGTACTTACCTAGTGTTTTTGGCACAACATTAAAAAAAATATTGTTTATTTCGTTAACACATAGTATATCTTAACTTCAGGCCGGGGCCTACCTATTAAGCATACAGATGCCTGTGGCAGGAGGTCCCGCTCTTCATAGTATAAATAGGTAAACATTACAGTATCTATATGAAACAAAATATCCTTTAGTTTAGAAATAGTACTCTTAAGTTAAACGCTAAGAAGTACTAGGCTGCCAAACACTTCACATAACGCACATGTGTGTGTGTGTGAGTTCGCGTGTATATATGTATGTATATAGGTATTTGCGTGTATTAGGTCTAATTATTGTGAGGTTGATTTTAATCTCTAGCCAAGACAAAATACCTAAATCCTCAAACCACCACATTAAGCTTTTGAAACTAAGAGCGATGGGAACTTTATATTTTGCCTGACTGTTTAGTTTCGTATCAAAAACGGTTTCGTATCTTTTTGAGCGGACGGTGCTGGCAACATTTTTCGGTCCGCCCCGTCTGTCATCTTTACGCTAGCGTTGTTGAAGCGAATTTTAGTTTTAAGTGGTGTAAAATTAAGGTGTTTTGGCGGTTTTCTCGTGTGCTATTTGCCACAAGCCATGGCTTACCTGTGCGGTGGGGAAGTGAACCAAGTGAATTTTGGTTTCGGCTTTTTGATTGAGGCCAACGTGGTCGCCGGTAACATAACCTCACTTTGAGTCGTCGCTCGCGTCGTGGCTGCCGATAGCTACGTATTTTAATTATAAATGATTGGAGGCCAACGGGGCCGATTTCTCATTCAGAGAGAAATCTTTTAGTTATTTTGTGTTAAAAAACATTATGTGATGTCGAACTGTGAACTATAGTGCAAATTGGAGGAAAGGAGTTCGAGAACGAGCGGATGTTCCAGTGCTGTGAGTTTAGGTTATTCCCTATTCCTGCGCTCCTAAAATATCCTGAATACCTGATTCCTGTCATACTTAAACTCACAAAGAAACGGCGTCATCGTTTGCTCGGTAAGCAATTCGTTGCTGGGCCCTGTTTAAGTAGATTTTGGAAACAAGAATTTCTCGGCCGGAAACTTTCCGGAACAAAATTCTCTCATTAAATTTATTTTATTTAGCTATAGTAAAGAGCACTACGAATCGTAGTCAAATGTTGTTCGAGGCTGATCGACCATTTAGTTTTAGATTTTAAGATAACTTTAATTTGCTTCCACTGCGCTAAGATCAGCTTCGGAATCAAACATTTTTGGTAGCAGAGCGTGGTTGCTTTATTGCAACATAGTTAGCCGTAATTTAGTATTAAGCGTGTTTTTATATTACCCACATATTTTATTAATTTTGGAAAATATTGTTTCGGTTTTTTTGTGACTGTATTGTTTGCCTAGTGAACGGTACCTTATCGGTAAGGTCTAGGCCAGTCAACTAGCATTTATTTTGTGGTATTTGTTTATTGGTTTTCGTTTTATTAAGTCGAGTGTGTAAAAGTTGGTACCATGGCTCCTCGATCGCCAGGTATAAGGCTGCTATAAAGACAGAATTAAGGTGGTTTACTACCACAGCGGCAATGATCGGCCGCGAGGACCGGGAGGACGCGCTCTTGAAAAGTGCACTACAGGCAGATGAACGGGTTCGGGTTGTGTCGGAACACCTCACAGAGTGCCTCATGCTCCTTGAGGAAGCTCCTAACCCTGAAGATAAGGAGCTGGTTGAGGGCGATGTAAGCCAGTGCTTGGAGCTGGCACAGGACATTGCGCAGGCAGCTGCGGACATATCTAGGCGACGTGACGGAAAGGAAAAGCCATTCCGTGGTAAAGTGGGACAAGGATTACAGGTGCCTCTTCCGCCTGTTACGGTTCCAGTCTTTGCAGGCGATTACGCCGACTGGCCGGCGTTTGAGGACCTGTATAGCAGTGTGGTCCACACACGGACGGACATAACGCCGGCGTACAAGATGGCTCAGCTGATGTCCAGGCTACATGGAGAGCCTCATGAATTGCTGACGCATTTGGCTGTCTCGGATAGCAATTATGAGGTGGCGTGGAAGATCCTTACCGACCGGTATCGAAACAAGCGCCTGATTGTAGACAGGCTGTTAGACCAGTGGCTGTCAATACCAACCATAACGCGAGGTACGGACCTCCGCGAGAAAATCTTCCACCCAGTCAGTGTCGCGGTCAGCGCACTAGAGCGACAGGGTTTGCCAGTGGCGGGCTACGGTTATATCTTGGTCCACACAGTGCTTCGCCGCCTGCCGAGCGAAATGGTCGCTCGATTCGAGCAGCTACATGGGGCAAGTCCTCGGACCACCTCCCGACCTACGAGGATCTGAAGTCGTTCCTCGAGGCCGAAAGCAGGCGAGTGGACGTCCAGGCTGGTGAAGCCCTCGCAAGGAGACCTCTGCCCCTCGCCACCCGGAACGGCCGGGTGCACCGGCGCGAGGAGGCAACAGTGGGCAACCCAGGCGGTACAACACCGCATTGGAATCAGGGTGTGCCTACTGCAGGGAGACAGGCCACGGGGTGGCAGCGTGTCAGGAGTTTGCTGCGCAGCGGGTTCAGAGGAGACGGGGTGTGGCACAGCAGAGGCGTTGGTGTTTTCGGTGCCTGGGGCCGCATCAGGTGCGAGTGCCCTTCAAGCACCAACTGTAGGTACTGCCAGGGTGCACACCATCCGCTGCTCTGCATGAATCGCTCCGGAGGCGCCGGGGCAGCGCTGGATCGGATCAGCGAAGGAGCCTGCCCACCAAGGGAGGGAGCAACGCTCCCACCCCCTCCAAGGAGGAGCCCACCTCCGCATCGGTCACAGGGACAGGCAGGGGGACGTCAACAGACGGAGCCCACTTACCCAAGGACGTGGGGACGATCCCCACCACGGCAGCAGGTGCCGGATTGGGGAAGAGCGGCACAGGAACGTGGCCAGGACACCCATCCCAGGTACGGGATTCAACGGGCGGGTGTCAGGGAGCACTAGGCAGCCACCAGGGTACATGCAGTATTCTGCGGGCTTGAGCCACCTGGTTGGGTCTCAAGACCCACGCATGCCCCGCCTATGCCTGAGTACCCGCGGCTACAGGCGCAACCTCGGTACGGACGTTTGCCGTCGGGGTACTATAGAACTCCAGCCATGGCCTTTATGGGCAGACCTCCCTACCAGCAGGAGTGGGACCCATACACAGGTTTGGGTAGTGAGGATACCCCGCGGGACGCGGCCTCACCGCGTTTAGATTCCCGCTAGGTAATCGCCGCCTACTCATCAGCTTCGGCTCCCCGTCCAATCACGGTACTTTTGCCAACGGCTAAGATTTGGGTATGGGGATACGGTGGCCGGACCATTCAAGTAAGAGCCCTACTGGATACAGGGCTCAGGGATGTATTGTATCGAGTAAGCTGGTGAGTAGGCTAGGCCTAAATGTACGGCCAAGTGAGGATGAAGCTGTAGGCATCGGGGGCCTAAATGTGCCTGACATTCGGGGTCAGACGAACTTTGAGTTCGCATTAGGTAGCACATGTACAGGGTCAGCTATCAAGTCTCAGCCGTGGTGCTGGATGAAGTGGTTGGGAAACTCCTCAGGTTAGGTTACCACCAACGGTACGAGGGTTAACCACAGGGTTGGAGTTAGCTGATCCTGATTTTGATACTCCTGGTACGGTGGACGTACTTCTCGGGTCAGACGTCCTCGGGAGATTATGGTGCGGTAGGAAGAAGGTACTCCAGGAAGCTGGTTTGGTGGCCGTAGATACCACAGGGGTATGTTGTTTTCGGCCCAGTTTGGAGACCTCAGGACCTACCAGAAGGGGATCCGGTCCTCTATGGTAGTGTGCTGTCAGAGGTGCTGCAGAGGTTTTGGGAGTCTGAAGAGCCGCCCACGGCGGACAGACGGAAGCCAGAGGATGACGAGTGCGAGTTGTTCTATCAATACAACACTGCGAGATGCCCGTCAGGCAGATTCGTGACCAGGCTACCTTTTCTCCCAAACCGCCCCGCTTTAGGTAGTTCGCGACAGCTCGCGGAACGGAGACTACTCGGAATGGAGCGGAAGATGAGGCGAGACCCAGCACTTCGGCAGAAGTATATAGAATTCATGCGGGAATATATTCAATTGGGCCACATGTCGGTGTCCAGCCTGAATTGGAGGTGTGTCGAGCATTATTACATTCCACACCTGGCTGTCTTGAAGTCACCTGAGGCGAAAATACGGGTGGTGTTTGACGGTTCTGCTCCTACCTCGAATGGTGTGTCTGTGAACCAATGTTTGCACGCGGGTCCTAAATTGAACCGGGACATTGTGGACATTCTCACAGACTTTCGGTTACACCAGGTAGCGTTCGTCGCAGACGTCAAAATGATGTTTCGCCAAACCATGATACATCCGGATGACCGTCGGTATCAGCTGATTTTGTGGCGTGAGAGCCCAGATGAGCCGATGGTCACATACGAACTTAACACGGTGACGTATGGACTTAAGCCAAGTCCGTATTTGGCAGTACGTACGCTGCGAGAGTTGGCCGCACAGGAAAGGGTAAGATATCCTCGAGCCGCAGCAGTACTGGATCGCGACGTCTACGTGGACGATATCTGCACGGGTGCTGATAGCGTGGAGCAGGCGCTAATTCTACGAGACGAGTTGATCGCGATCATGGGTTCAGGAGGTTACGAGTTGCGGAAATGGTTGTCCAGTTGCCCAGAGCTCCTGGCCGGTTTGCCAGGCGAGTTCCATCAGGACCCGCACCTCTTTGAGAACCCGGACAATCCAAACACGTTGGGCATCCTCGGGGTGCAATATAGGCCAACGCATGACGTATTCACGTACAAGATCGAGCCCGACCTTTTGGAGAAAACTTGGACTAAGCGGTCGGTACTGTCGACAATCGCTAGAACGTTCGATCCTAGCGGATGGATCGCCCCGGTTACGTTCATGGCGAAGTGCTTTTACAAAGGTTGTGGCTAGCCAACTTAGGATGGGACGACCAACTCTCCGGAGAGTTGTTGAAGGATTGGCTCAAGTTTGTGACCACCTTACCAGGGATTGTGCACATCGCGATACCCCGCAAGTTAGTCCCATCGGTGGGATGTAAGGCTACCCTACATGGGTTTTGTGACGCCTCGGAGCGAGGGTACGCGGCAGCTGTATACCTTCGGACAGCAAGTTCAACGGGAACTGTGCACGTGCGTCTGGTTATGGCCAAAAGTAAGGTGGCACCAGTCAGAACTAGATGGACCATCCCCAAATTGGAATTGGCAGGGCAGCTCTTCTAGCGCGCTTGCTAAATCATGTAACCTGCAATCTGCGTGGTACCATCAACTTGGATGAAACGGTGTACGCGTGGACTGACAGTCGGATAGTTCTGTGCTGGTTGCAGACGTCGGTACATACACTTGAGGTTTTCGTGGCAAATCGGGTGTCACAGATTACGGGGTCGGAAACTCCGTTAGTGTGGAGGCACGTACCGGGAGAATGGAACCCAGCGGACTGCGCTTCGCGCGGGTGCAGGGCACCTGATTTGGTGAGTCACCCACTGTGGTGGGGACCTCAATGGCTGACTGAGTCGCCGCAGGAATGGCCATTCAACGAGTGCAGGGCGCCGCTTGGGCCACCTGATCGAGGTTTGCGAGTGAACGTGGGGCAACTCGTACCGAAGCCTAACCCAGCTTTCTTGCTGGAACGGTATAGCTCCTCGACAAACTTCTTGGGGTGACAGGTTGGATCAAGCGGTTCGTGAACAACTGCAGGAAGCCTCAAGCAGAACGGAACTTTACACCTGTCCTCTCGCCTGCGGAGCGGAATGCGGCTCTATGCTCATTGGTTAGAGTCGTCCAGGCGGAACATTTTGAAGAGGAGGTCAGGCTGCTCAGGGATGGACGTGGAAAGCTGAAGAGAGGAATTGTGCGCCTCAACCCATTCCTGGATGAGCAAGGTATGCTCAGGGTTGGAGGCAGACTTCGGAACGCTAGCCTGCCCTTTTCGGCTCGGCATCCACTGTTACTTCCAAAAAGGGGACCCTTAGTTGAGCTCTTAGTCAGGGATCGTCATGAGAAAAACTCGCACGCGGGCTGTAATGCGCTATTGGCCATCCTACAGCGCAAGTTCTGGATCTTATCGGGACGACGAACGGTACGTAGCGTTGTGTTTAGGTGCTTGCCTTGTTACCGCTTGAAGGCAGCCACAATGCAGCCACAGATGGGAGATCTTCCACCGGACCGGGTGACGGAGGCCTGGACGTTTGCAGGTGTGGGAACGGATTTCGCAGGCCCTTTCATGGTAAAGGCATCACGCCTGCGGAACGCAAAGTCTATAAAGGCGTACTTGTGCGTGTTCGTGTGCCTGGCCACCAAGGCCGTCCACTTGGAGCTCGTGGCCGACCTTTCTACGGAGGCCTTTTGGCAGCGCTAGAGATTTACGTCGCGAAGAGGGCGACCAGCGCTGATCAGGTCGGATTGTGGTACCAACTTTAAGGGTGCTGATCGGTGTATGAAAGAAATTGTAACGTTCTTACGGGAGAACGAAGAAGCCATCAGCACGGGCCTCTCCCGTCAGGGCATTACCTGGGTGTTCGATCCACCAGCGTGCCCTCACTGGGGTGGTATTTTTGAAGCGGTTGTAAAGTCCGCTAAGACGCATTTGTTGCGCGTCGTAGGGTTAACAATTTTGACTTTTGAGGAGCTGGCGACCGTGTTTTGTAAAATTGAGGCTGTACTCAATTCACGTCCTTTGTGTCCGCTCAGCTCAGACCCAAATGATTTAGAGGCCCTGACGCCAGGGCATTTCTTAATTGGCCGCCCACTTAACGCCTTGCCGGAATATCCCTATACGGAGGTGAATAGCAATCGTTTGTCGCGTTATCAGTTGCTGCAGCAAATGACTCAAAACTTTTGGAAGCGTTGGTCGCTTGAGTACTTGCACATTCTGCAGCAACGCCTTAAGTGGACGGACAGGACTGAACCCCTGCATTGGGGATCTCGTTCTGGTTAAGGATGCCAACCTACCGCCACTGCGTTGGCGCCGGGGCGCATTCTCAACCTGTTTCCGGGTAGTGATGGCACTCCTCGAGTTGCAGAAGTTCAGGTGGGGGATTCAGTCCTTAAGCGAGCAGTAGCTACATTATCACGCCTGCCATGCATAGAGCGGACCGATGTGTCGGTCCGGGGCGGGTGAATGTTTAGTTTCGTATCAAAAACGGTTTCGTATCTTTTGAGCGGACGGTGCTGGCAACATTTTCGGTCCGCCCGTCTGTCATCTTTACGCTAGCGTTGTTGAAGCGAATTTTAGTTTTAAGTGGTGTAAAATTAAGGTGTTTTGGCGGTTTTCTCGTGTGCTATTTGCCACAAGCCATGGCTTCCTGTGCGGTGGGGAAGTGAACCAAGTGAATTTTGGTTTCGGCTTTTGATTGAGGCCAACGTGGTCGCCGGTAACATAACCTCACTTTGAGTCGTCGCTCGCGTCGTGGCTGCCGATAGCTACGTATTTTAATTATAAATGATTGGAGGCCAACGGGGCCGATTTCTCATTCGGAGAGAAATCTTTTAGTTATTTTGTGTTAAAAAACATTATGTGATGTCGAACTGTGAACTATAGTGCAAATTGGAGGAAAGGACTTCGAGAACGAGCGGATGTTCCAGTGCTGTGAGTTTAGGTTATTCCCTATTCCTGCGCTCCTAAAATATCCTGAATACCTGATTCCTGTCATACTTAAACTCACAAAGAAACGGCGTCATCGTTTGCTCGGTAAGCAATTCGTTGCTGGGCCCTGTTTAAGTAGATTTTGGAAACAAGAATTTCTCGGCCGGAAACTTTCCGGAACAAAATTCTCTCATTAAATTTATTTTATTTAGCTATAGTAAAGAGCACTACGAATCGTAGTCAAATGTTGTTCCGAGGCTGATCGACCATTTAGTTTTAGATTTTAAGATAACTTTAATTTGCTTCCACTGCGCTAAGATCAGCTTCGGAATCAAACAATGACCAAATGTAGAGCTAGGTAATTTAATTGGCATTAGCCTTAATTGCTGGCAACATTTGAAGTAGGTACCTATGTAGATAGGTATTTCATAGTAATTTCATTTTTGTAGAAATCTAGACAAATAACTTATTGAAATCATAGACTATCAGTTCTTTCACTTTCTAGACATGGTTAAATGAGTTTACTTAGTTTGACGTAGGTACACGAAAGAACTACGCAGGTAGATGAGTGAGACTTTTCGCTGCTGTGTAAGAAAGTCTTTTTATGAAGTATTTCGGGACAATTTGAGTACCTCTTAAATAAAGTAGTGTCGGGTGTTAATCACGCGTGATAGTTTCCCACGGGTCGGGCAGGCGGGCAGGTCGCTACTCGATGCACGCCACAACACAACCTCCGCCGGAGTGAATGACTCACTAAACTCACCTCCATTTCCACAAGTCATAGTGCAATTAATAATATGCGGCATCCTGTCGAATTATCTCTCGCCGTGGCAGGGGTCCGGTCGGCTTTAATTTACCACAATGGAAGTTCCGAGAAGCGTTCGCTCGTTCGCCGGCGAGGCGGGTCGATTCTTCGACGAAAACAAACAGAAAATAATTATCATAAAGATGAAGAGCGGCCGCTCGGGCCTCCGCTGCTAATGGGAGCCCACCTGGCTGCGCCCGCGCCGCGCTGCGAGGCCTGCCCCCCGGCACCCCCCCGGCACCCGGCACCCGGCACCCACCGGCTGCTCTCCGCGGCATTCCTCGCGCCCAAGCCCGCGTCATGCACTCACGGATAAACTACACTATAAGATCTAAGTACCCACTTACGTATTTCATAATTAATGTAACTACAGGAGATAAAAAACTTGCTGAAAATTTTTCATAAAGCAAACCAGCAGCCCATGAAACTGAAAACTATCCCCAAGAAATATCGCCTGACTTTGTAAAACAATTTTGAACGACACGTATGAAATTCAAAAGCGCGCGAGTAAGTAATTTTCCAAGTTCTTTCAGGATTTTTTTTCAATTTCATCGTTCAGGTTCTCCCGCTGAAACAATTTAGTTTTCTTTTGCGTTCTGTAGGTCTAGTTACTTACCTACACACGGTAACATACCTAGTACCTACAAACTGATAGATAAATACACCCTAAACACATGTAGGTATGTGAAATCTCCCCAGCCTCACAGACGTGCATGCACCTGACTAATAAACACTTAATTGGGTTTTAATTGTGACTGTTAAAAACTCTCGTCAATGATCTCTGATCATGTTAAGCGCTAACGAACAGAAATGCGTTTAGGTTTCTTTGTGAAGCATACAATACGTACCTACAATAAAAAGAAAACGCTGTTTAGACCATGGTAAATATCTACCTACATAACTTAGTAAGTATTAAAAAAAAATTCATAGCGTGCAGTAAACTCTCCCGCTTAGTCATGAACAATCCAAAATGTAAGGTTACGATCATTTTCAGACTAAAATTTTACAGCAATATTTGTTACTTTTCTAAATGCAGCAACATTTATATATTGAATCGTACAACATAGGTTTTGTCCGGCTGGTCTGTATTAATCACACGAAAATCGAAATGTCAAAAATAGAATTGTTCATAAGTTAGCGCAAGAGACAGTACCAGGATTTGATTAGGTAGGTATCTTAACAGGCTAATTCATATGTGACGCAGAATAATTATGTAATCTTTACAACTAAATGATTAGGCAAATCAGACACTAAAATTCATACCTATATACGGGGTGTAAGGGACAGCTCTCCGAATACTGATAGGATGCATTTAGACCATGAAACTGAATAGCTTCCTATAGGAAAATATTTCAGGAGACGTAAAAACAATTTTAACCTCCCATAAAAGATGCCGATGCATTTATCTACTACGGGAAGTCAATTTTTTTACGTCCCCGAAATATTTTCTAATGGAAAGTTGTTCAGTTTCATGGTCTGTAGGTATACGGGTGTATTCAGACCATGAAACTGAACTATCAGTATTCGGAGAGCTATCCCATACCTACATACATCCTATATATTATATACCTATGCCTAGTTTAGCGTGTGGCTACCTAGAAACCTCATCGTCTGGCTAGGAAAATAACTGTCTCTTTTATTTTGTTATTAGTGCAGTCGCGTAGTCAGTACAAACTACTGGACTGGGTGGCTCGCGAGCCAGATAAGATAGATGGATAGGTTTTGTGTCGTCATTTTTTGCTATCTACACCACTATTTCTGACACAATTGCTAGTGTTATCTATTAATTTACAATAACCGTTAACCTATTCAACTCGATAACTTGGCCTTTGACAGTGTTACATTTCCTAGTAGATGTATCTATCGGAATCCTAACAGTAGAGAATAGATTTTCCTTCTTGTCTTATCTCGTAGAGTCTTTAGGCTGGCGACGATTTTTTTCAATCCGTCTGGTATGTCGGGCCCTTACGGTACTTTCTCTTGAGAAATATGTACACATTGTTGCAAAAAGTTAAGAAAAAGTTAGCAAGTGAATAAGATTCCTTGAAATGCAGACTTAACGTAACGAAACATAACGTGCTATGGAGGCTGACATAGGTACCAAACATCCATGAATACTGTAACTACCACTGGAAGAAACACAGAACAATAGCTAAAGAAGACATGTCAAATGTCACATCCAGTACCTACCTACAGATATGGCTACAGCAATAGTCTAAGAACTGTATCTGCCTCTACTGAATTTCCCCATAATAATAATCCATATTTCATAGAATCACTGAAAATGCGTAGCCGCGATAAGCTGCTGCTGTCTTTCTACTTGAGAATAGTAAAATAAGAGTAGGCACTATCTATTTTCATTCCATACCTACCTATACTTATGCCCGACTGCTGAACTTAAGTTGGCGGATGCCTAATAAAGTTACCGTAACTTACAAAACATTACATCACATCACACAGGAATGGATATTAAATCGTAACTCCATATTTATGAGACATTCGCTCATTCATAAAGATTTAGGAGAAATCAAGACGATTTTCTTTATTTTCATGTCGAAACGAGCATTGACGGCGTCTCACTTTGGTGAGATAACTCTGTCTGCAATAACTCAGCGGGGACCGCCGGCGAACTGTGAAAGCTCCAGATAAAACCGCTGACGAATTCTTCAGTTCACCTCAATGAGATTATTATGAAGATTAGAATCGCGAACGATTCGTCATCCATTGCCTCCTTGTTCTTAGAGTCTTTAAAGGTCTTGAGTTGCATCAGTAAACGTATGTTAAAGAAATGGGAAATGGTGATTTAGCGTCGTCGGAACGTGTGTCGAGTGAGGAGGATCGCTGGCGAAATACGTCTTGGTATTCTTTTTCGTTCGCCGAAGGAGAGCAGAGGCGTTTTTGCGCGGATGCCGATAGCCGTATCGGTCGGTGGTCCATTAAACGTGGAACAATAGCCCACTCAGTTTCTATTACCCGTTTTATCTAAGTTTGACGCAGATTATGTGAATTCTGTCGGGACCGCCTTTTTTCGAGGGTGCCTAATGACGTGTCCTCATTAGATGGACGCTGCAGTAGGTAAGGAGATGAGAAGGGATGTTTTGGGGAATTGGTTTGTTGTCAATGTTTTTTCGACACTATCACATCGTAATATCGTACTGTAGCGATTCCTAAGCCAACATCATTAAGGGTACTTTTGCTGTTAGCCTACTCATGACAACTTGAAGATAAAGCCACACATAATAAGCTATCTAGGATCAGGACCCGCCCGAATTCCAAAAATTAATTCCCACCTAATTCCCACGAGATATCATCGACGGAATAAAAACAAAAGGATCCCTGACAACATCATCAATGGCTATAAAATCATTACGCATTTTTGTCTGTTGGAAATGAGTCATTGGTTGAAATTGGGGAATGCTGGGAGGCCGTTGAGAATTTTATCAATTATAAGATAGCTCTGCCCCGCGGACCGCCCCCCGCTGGCTGACTACAAGATTGGGAGAAGTGTGGAGCTGGCTTTTGTTACAATGTAAGCAGTTTATTTTAAAGCTATAATTAAACTTTCGCGGCCATGCCGCAAGTTGCGCTCACGTTTTAGGGAATCATATTAATTATTATTAATCGCGAATTAAATATAGGTAGGTAATAATTAGGATTGAAAGGATTAGCGAAAAAGGCCAACGTGTATTCACAAGTGCATCCACTTGTGAAGAAAAAAAGAACGTTGCTCAAAACAATAAAAAACAGAAGAAGAAACATGTTGGGACTGGGATATATTTTAAGTACGATATGACTAGTTTAAGACTATTATCAAGTGCAAGATCGATGGAAGGAGAGGGAGAGGAAGGCCGAAAAGTAGTTATTTAGTTAGACCAAGTGAAGCAGAAATTAATAGTCATGTCATTTAGAAAGGTCAAGGAAAAGGCTGAAAACAGAGATACCTATCGGTTACTCCACCGATAAGAGCAATGAGCTCTTAAATATTAGAAAAAGAAGGTAACTGGGATTAAACCCACTTCTAAATATATTTTTGTAAATACCTGATGGTTAAAACCGTTTTTGATATTGAGCATTAACATCTGATTAGAACTTTCGTAGTCTTTCATAAGCAAACTACCTCGATTAATTGAAGTTATTTTAGTATTATTGTGTTAGTATCATGGTGAAATTAATAATATCTAACTTATTTACAGGTCGGTACGTCTAAATAAGAATACTTATTTATAATTAGTTTGATACAGTTTCGATTTTATAATATAATTTCAACAGAAAGATCAACATACCTATGTAATAGATTTAATCAGTTAATAGGTACCCATGATAGTAATTCCCTAGAAATGCAAACTAATCAAATTAATAAGTAGCCCGGTCAATATCGACATCAAACATTGCAAACGCGCATGTAACTACGATTTTGTTATATATTGTTAGGTCCCTTGAGAGTAGTTAACACCCAAGTTTGCAACACTGAAAACCCTATGCTGCCAATGTCAACGTCAAATCAAAATTTGTTCAAAAGTTTTTGCGCGTGTATCTCATGAACCGTGATAGCTAGAGAGTTGAAATTTTTACAGGTGATGTATGTCTATTGCTGCTATAACAACAAATACTAAAAACCAGAATACAATAAATATTAAGGGGGGCTCCATACAAGAAACGTGATTTTTGCTCATTTTTGTGGATAATGTTTCGAAGGCTGTTTCTCGTGAACCGTGATAGTTAGATGGTTGAAATTTTCACAGATGATGTATGTCTATTACCACTAATACAACAAATACCAAAAACTAGTCAAGTGCGAGTCGGGCAACAGATATGATATATCTGTCAATTTTATAAATGATGGTACGGAATCCTTTGTGCGCGAGTACGACTCGCACTTGGCCAGGTTTTTTGTATTTGTTGTTATAGCGGCAATAAACATACATCATCTGTGAAAATTTAAAAGATCTAACTGTCACGGTTCATGAGAAACAGCCTCCGAAACATTATTTACAAAAACCAACAAAAAAACACGTTTCTTGTATGGGAGCCCCCCTTACAATTTATTGTATTGTGGTTATTAGTATTTTTTGTAATAGCGGCAACAGAAATACATCACCTGTGAAAATTTCAACTCTCTTGCTATCACAGTTCATGAGATACACGCGAAAAAACTACTGAACGGATTTTGATACCTATGCATCATCTGCAAAAATTTCAACTCTTTAGCTATCACGATTCATGAGATACAGCCTGGTGACAGACGGATGGACGAACAGACAGCGAAGTCTTAGTAATAGGGTCCCGTTTTTTACCCTATTGGGTACGGAACCCTAAAAACAGGCTAAGTGCAAGTCGGACAACATAATATGATTTTTTGAAAAAAAAAAAATGTAACAAGAGCTGTTACATCGGAAATTCCGTAAATTCACAGCTTTCTTAGCACTGCGGAAGAATTGCCCATCTTTGACTTGCTGTATCTTTGCAACCAAAAGACATAGTGTGCTCAGGTTGCGCTGAAATTGTAGCAAATTTAGTTATCTTTAATAAAGTTCTATGAAACGTACTTGAAAAAATCTTCGTTATGGTTGATTTTTATAAAAAACTGAAATATGGGCCAAAATTTCGCAGTTTATTGAGCACCGTTGAGGCAGCACAAGGTTTTCAGTGTTGCAAACTTGGGTATTAACTACTCTCAAGGGACCTTACAACATATAAAAAAATCGTAGTTACATGCGCGTTTGCAATGTTTATTTATTTTTATGTCGATATTGACGGGGCTAAAGCACTTACAAGACTTTATAGATATTCAAATTTTACATCACGTTTTCGTATTTTCAGTAATCACTAATCAGATTAGTGTTTCACGGGTTTTCAAATTGGTCATACAAAGATAACGACTGAAGATTTGAAAATATTTCTTGGAAAAATTATATCATCAAGTATTTATTTAAGTAAGGTACATCGGGGGTATAAGGCCCCCAGTCTTCGAAGGCCCAAACGCAGAAAACCGTTTAAAATACGTTCGGTTGACGCCAAATTCATAGCAAGCGTAAAATGAACCAATAGAAGCGCATGGACGTGGAAGCGGGCCGCGTGAGGCCGCTATTTTGCCAGTGACGGCTGGTTGTTTGGTGACCTCGGGCACAGCCAGTGTTTTTGCTATTTTGCGCTCCCACTAAATGGTAGTTTTCAATAGTTAATACTGCAATTTATTAGTAGATTATTGTTGAATGTGTTTATTTATTTATCATTCCATTGTTATTCGTGTAGGTATGTCTGGTTTTAATGCTATTTTATTCATAAATTGTGAATACGGGTTGCAAGGCACCGATCGGTTAGGAAGGCCCCACAGGGTTGTTGCTTGGGCCTTACAAGCCCTGTTGGGGCCTCTCTACACTGTTGCTGTCTTATAAGGCCCATAATTTTTTGGAATTTAAATTAACTTTACATCTACTTATGTTATTAATAAAAATAAATTTTTACACCACATTATTATTTTGGGCCTTGCAACCCGCAATCGGGGCTGTCCAAACCAAATACCGGTAATAAGGCCCAATGTATGAAAATTTAAAATTAAGTTATTTTAATAATAAATACCTTTTTCTAAGCTAAACAAAAATACTTTTGGGATTAATGGCAATTTTTTTGCACTTAGCTCCTGAAATTTCGATTGCCAGGATGTTTTCTTCCTCACTGAGGAAGTGAAGTCTTTTTGAAAAATAATGATGATTTCACAACTTTTTGCTTTTATTTAGGTTCAATAATATGTAAACATTCATATAAGTGCCCCTTTTTTGGTAATTAATGCTTACTTTAACTCCAAACGTAATAAAATCGGCAGGGGCCGTATACCACATGCCCAGTTTAGGAAAGCCAAAATACGATGTTTTGAAAAATGATCAAAATTGTAACTTTTTATTGTCAAAATCATAAAAAATACATACAGTGTGAGTCTTGATAAAGTGTACATATCAAAATCAGGGAAACTGCATCCAAATTTATCGATGAAAATAATATTAAAAAAAATAAAAAAAATAATTTGAATTTTTTATGATTTTTTTAAGATTTCGAATTGTACCTGTTGACCCCATTTAGATAAATCTTCATAACTTTTAAACTAAGTGTGTTATCAGAGTGGAATAAATTTTGTGATGATTGCTAATAATAAGCAGTACTCATGAAGTAAAAATATCCCAGAGAAATAACGTTGTTAATTAATAATTAATAGAAACTTGAAGAAAATCTTGTTTTTTTGTCATAAATTTTACTATTATTTTACAATTTCTTAAAAAGTCACCCCGTAAACCCTACTTTTTTTTATTTATGCTTATTCTACATGGCATTAGCTTTCTAAAATTAAAAATTGCACGTTTACAACTCAAATACAACAGTTTCTATGAGCCTTTATAAGTGTCCATGTGCCTGCGAGGCGTGTTGTTTTTACTTCACACCATTGTTTTCAAATTTCATGCATTAGGTTAATGATAATTTTAATTTTATTTAAGAATAATAAATGATTATGCAGAAAAATACTTATGTTTTAATCATTATCCAGTATTTAACTAAGTTAACTGTTTTTAAACGCTGATTTAAGAAGTTGTAGTTGAGTTATAAACATGATTTTTTACTTTTAGCAAGCTAATGCCATGTAGAATAAGCATAAATAAAAAAGTAGGGTTTACGGGTGACTTTTAAGAAATTGTAAAATAATAGTAAAATGAATGACAAAAAAACAAAATTTTCTTCAAGTTTCTATTAATTATAAATTAACAACGTTATTTCTCTAGGATATTTTTACTTCATGAGTACGGCTTATTATTAGCAATCATCACAAAATTTATTCCACTCTGATAACACACTTAGTTTAAAAGTTATGAAGATTTATCTAAATGGGGTCAACAGGTACAATTCGAAATCTTAAAAAAATCATAAAAAATTCAAATATATTTTTTTATTTTTTTTAATATTTTTTTCATCGATAAATTTGGATGCAGTTTCCCTGATTTTGATATGTACACTTTATCAAGACTCACACTGTATAGTTCAATTAATAGTAAATTTTGCTATACGTTGCAAACGTTGTTTTATCTGAGGGTGATATAATAAAGGTTTTATTTCGGTTCCTTGTTAGGTGGGCCTTATTACCCGGGTCTACCTTACTTAGTTAAAACATTTTAAAGAGGCAAGCATATCTATAAAAATATTATTTTTGCTTGCTTATCGTGTACCATCGAGTATGATAAACGAAACCTGATTATACCTTTTATTAGAGTGAAAACTCAACTATAACTATCGTAGGTAACGCTACTAGGTAAGTACCTAAGAGATGGTAAAGAAACTTTATTAAATCAGTCAAGTTTTGTGGATACGCTGGATGCGTATGGCGTGATCTTTAAACAAACAAACAAACAAACATAACCCGTCCACTGCGTACAAAAAAACATGGCGGCGAACTTGACATAAGCTGTTCTGTGATTAATGGCGGCCACTTGAGATACTTAAGATATCCGATAACATAAACAAAAAGTTCTCGGCAGTTATCGAAAGATAAACATTATAACTTGAGTGTATAATTCGTGATTAAACAAGCTAGCTGGTTGTAAGATAATATAAACATGCGAGTTGCGTGTTTATATACACTTTTACTAAGAAATGTTTGTTTAAGTTTTTTTTAGTACTTTTTTGAAAATCATCGTATTAACAAATTAAAAAATGGTTTGGTGATTTTATTGGCAATTATACATAAGAAAAAAACATTTAACCGGAAGAAAAGAACAAAACCAATATTAATTCATTGTGCTTCCTACATGAGGCCTGCGAACTTTGCGCCGAGACCGCAAAAATTCGAGCGGTCGAAAAAAATACAGATTTTGTTGGAATTTACTTTTGTGGTGGGTTATTTCGGGCTCTTTTATAAATTTTAGTCTTATTTCCAACATTTCTTCGAAAAAACTAAGTTTCTACGTCGAGAAATAAGCCCAAAACACCCGCATGTAATCCGACACCACTTTAAATTACGTCATCGACTGATTCAGTCGATTCCGCAGGATAGCCTACCTAACCAAGATGGCGGCTGTCAACTGATGCAGCTGATACCGCAGTTCAGTCGAAGGCAACAGTCTCAAATTGTGTAGCGATAAGATCCACACTATTCTCGCCACAGGTGTCCCCAGGCAGAGGTCCACCTCTTCGCGTGTGTTCCGAGCTTTACATTCCAATGCATAATGGACACAGCCTACCATTAATATCTTCAGAGAGCATGTGTTCTAGCCCTTATCTATAGCCACAGTACCCCATGTTATGACTCCATCGTATCAGCTTGTAATTTAGACTTTTACAACCCGGTCAAATGACTAGTAAAAACTATACGCCTCCTATTTTAGCGAGCCGATTGTGGACTTTCCTGAATCCCAACTTTATAAAAACCTATACGACCAACACAAAGTTGCAATTGCAAACCATCTGAACAATGTTGTAGGTATTCGGTTTTCTGGCCAACAAGTTTACAAAACAATCGGTGCACTTGCTGCAGATTACAGACATTTATTTCTGGAACAATAATTAGATCACGGAGTCAGTGGGCTAAACAGCCAAATCTCAGCGTGTTTTCGTACCACCAGCCAATTTAATATAAACATGAAACATCTACTTTGTAGCGCCGACACGTGCTTACCGAATTCGGTGGAACAGCAACGTGGAAACAACACTGTATTTACTTTCGTGGGAATTATTTAATGTTACATCTTGCGGAACAAGAAACAGCACACGTGTGTTTGTAAACTGAGGCGAAGACGGCCGGGGCCGGCCGAGTTGGCGAGTGCAGCACACACGCTCCATCCTTCGTCGATAAACCAACTCAGTATACACAAAACTCCACCTTGGACCACGAGCTAAAAGCAGCCAAATTAGAGCAACGGTTTTGCACCTATCAACACTTTAGGAAGCGGAGCGCGGTCCGCCACAATCGACTGTAGAGCTTATTCTTTTAAGATGCTTTTTACATGGCTCGTGGAAACTTCAAGAGCGGGCAGCTGAAAACTGTTTACCAGTAAATCACGGCGATTGTTTTCGTAAATTTCTATTTCGATGCGTTACCGTGAAGCAGCGGACGGCTAGATTCGCACGTAGCCCCGTTTTCCTAGTACCGCACCACGCTAGAAAGCTAACTGCGCACTCTAGGAAGAGCTTTCCAACAAAACAATGTTAATAGACATGGACAGGTAAAACATAAGTGATGCAAAGCTCTGCCCAACAATACATTACTGAAATTTATACGCTAGTATATCTTTTACGATAATAGAACATAATTTAGTAGAAGAGCAGCGTAGAATAGTTTTCCTTAGAGCTTTTGTTGTCGTAAAAATATGGTGGAAAGTATCTCATTTTCTTGAAGCGGCGCAGACTAAAAGGATCATAAATATCTAGTTGTAGCTAAAGAATAATTATGTAACGTAAAATTTAGACTTATAGGTGGGTTGTGATTGCAGGAAAGAATGCGAGGCACTTGGCATGAAAGGTTGGTTGTAAAATTGTCTATTTTAGTTTAGTGCTTTTCTAGATGAAGTCCATAAAGTTGTGAAGTCGGTTCAATTCCTGCACACTTCATTTTTTGAGACAACCATGTTCGGACTAAATCGACTAAGTACAGGTTTTTTCGTTTGATAGCAAATTCTTTCGATCCCAGTATCATTTGATGGTAGAATAGTATGATGGCAGAAAAGGTTTATATTCACGAAAAAAGACAACAGCCATAACCGGTATAGCGCAGTGGTACGCGCTACTACGATTTCGATTTCCCACTGGGAAATAGTTAGGTATTTATTATTATTATATCAGCCTAGACTGTCCCACTGCTGGGCAAAGGCCTCCCCTTTCTCTTTCCAGACTTTACAGTACAAGGCTATTCGAGACCAGTTTGGATCAAAATCGACCAGATCATCTTGCCACCTTTTCCTTGGTCTCCCCCTTCGCCGGCGATCTTGTGGGGCAAAATCTGTGCACAGTTAGTAACGGATACCCAAAAAAATACAAAAATGGCTGGCTATACCTATTTGTTAAGTCTAGATATATAGGGTGTTCGGCAGAACGTTGAACATACGGAAAAGGGTGTTAATACTCGTGATTCTGAACAACTTTTACTATGGCGGTACCTGCGAATTCGCAAAAAAAATTTTGAATTTTCCATAGAAAAATTCATACCTAGTCGGCAAAGATGTATGGAACACCTAAAATTTTTTATGCTAATTCGCATGTGGCCTCATAGTAAAAGTTGTTCAGAATCATGATTAGAAACACTCTTTTTCGTATGTCCAACGTTCTGCCTAACACCCTGTAGATAGTCTTGGTTGGTATTTCTTTGCATTCGATACAGGAACTTATCTCTGTGGGAGCTGTAAATGCGCACATACCTTCATGCGTGGACGTCTTCAATTTGTTGCGCTTCAACCTGTAAGGTCATCTCCATACAAAGATGGTCTTCTCATTTTTCTTTAAACCATGACCCAGGCTTGTGCCGATAACACTTAGGTGCTGTTGGTTTATGTCCGAGGAATACAGGGTGTTAATTTAAATGCGTGCCATAGCTTCAGGGTAGGTTTAGTATCAATGAAAGATGCCGTAAAAATATTAAAAATAACCCGGTCACAATTTTTTTTGCTGACATTCAAATTCAGATTCAAATGCCTATATCTCAGCCGAAATTCGTTCAATCTTTAAGTTGTTTAGACGAAAGTCTAAACAACAACAGAGTTAAAAACAGATTTTTCAAAAAAAAGTTTTGACAAATCCGAAAAAAGAACTGGGTAAGAACTGGGATATTTATCAATATTTTTTACGGCATCTTTAATCGATACTTAACTTACCCTGAAGCTATACTCTACCTGGCGCTGAGTTTATGTCACCAGCACATCCTTTTCATTTAGCTATGTGCGTGCCATGGATCATCAGTGCAAGAAATTCGTAGCAGTGTCATACTGTTTACTCAAGTAAAGGCCCGTTCACATTACAGCGGTATCGCCACGGTACGCGGTATTACAGTCTCAGTGGAAGTTCCGTCGCTGTCGTAAAACCGGGGGTAGTACCGCGTACCGCGGCGATCCCGCTGTAATCTGTACGGTACGGGCCTTAAGAAAGGTATCTAGCAAAAGAAACATAGAAAATAAATACTGTATAACTATCTTTATTCCTAGACTACAACATACATCTCTACCAGGTCTCATGAATAAGGAATTCCTTGACACTCTTGTTGTACCGCTCCGGCAGAATGTCCGTCAGTTCGTTACGAGTCAGCCAGTGCGCTTTACTCTTGCCCGCGGCGTTGCCTGCCTTGTAGTTCGCGTAGTAGAAGAATACCTACAACAACGAAGTAGAAGATAGGAAATCATGGAATACAACGTGTTACAAAACAACGAATAAAGCTCCCATACAAACTGAGTTCATTTTGTATGAGAATTCCATTTTCCTTTTTCTTATTTCGACCCTTGTTCCATGGGCGAAAGTTGTTTAGTTTTATGGGTAGGTACCTTGACCTCTATTCAGGTTTATTGGTTGTTTTGTAACACTCAGTATAATAATCATAAATTGTTTACATAACGATAGCATATAACCATTTACAATCGCAATGCAAAATTACAGTCTATACTACCAACTAGATTTCACCTGAGTTTTAGAAATGTTAACAATTTTAAACACAGACTTACTTACATATTATAGTATCCTTAATCTTACTTCTTATGTTCTGACACATTTGGCAGGTTCAGTGATTTCATTAAGTAGTTATTCTTTTTGTTATTTGCACACTTTATACCGGGAGTAACAGAAAGGGTATAACAAGCTGAAAGGAGGTCAAGGTACTCATGAAACTGAACAACTTTCCCCATGGAACATGGGTCGAAAGGTGAAAAAAAAAAATTTGGACCTGCCATACAAAATCGCCGATCAGCTGATTGATTTACTATGAGAGGTCCAAATTTTTTTTTCATGTTTCCACCCATGTTCCATGGGGAAAGTTGTTCAGTTTCATGAGTATATTGACCTCCTTTCGGCTTGTTATACCCTTTCCGTTACTCCCTGTAGAGCTACATGGAAGATTTGTTACCTTTCATTTTGAATTTTATTGATAGTCCAAATATTCTTAACTTTATTAGTACGAGTGAAGGTATAATTAGTAGGTAACTACTTCATAGAATATCATATGCAGACGTTAAGTAGAAGTATCTACATATTGTGCGACACGAAGTCTATCCAGATTGGTAGCAGTAGGTACATTTTTAATTAATACATCTTTTGTTTTAACAGAGGCAGTGATCACTCTTGAAGACGAAGGAAAAACGTAGGTAATTCTGTGATGTAGGTATTCAGATAAAGTTGGGTATTTCTTTGTGGCTTCGTTGCTTTGTACCTTATCTTCGTGGTTCTACGAACTGACGTAACTGCTTTCAGCAGGTTTCAGATTGGCAGCGATTAGAAAATACAATTATTTACATTGCTCATTTAGTAGAAGCTAATGAAATGAGTGAGTAAATGCTTATAAGTAGAGCCGTGATAACACACATTTTTTTACCGCTACCGATCTGTAGCCTGCTAAAAACCCGACCCAAACAGCCAGGGCCAACCGTACGATGGCAGCAGCTTCACTATGACAGCTGTCACTATGACTAGGGCCCACCTTAGCCCCGACTTTGCCGTTGATCTCCGCCGGGTACTTGTACTTGTAGAAGCCTCCTTTACTATGACAGCTCTCCTTTACTATGACAGCTGTCACTATGACTAGGACCCACCTTAGCTCCGACTTTGCCGTTGATCTCCGCCGGGTACTTGTACTTGTAGAAGCCTCCTTTACTATGACAGCTCTCCTTTACTATGACAGCTGTCACTATGACTAGGACCCACCTTAGCTCCGACTTTGCCGTTGATCTCCGCCGGGTACTTGTACTTGTAGAAGCCTCCTTCACTATGACAGCTCTCCTTTACTATGACAGCTGTCACTATGACTAGGACCCACCTTAGCTCCGACTTTGCCGTTGATCTCCGCCGGGTACTTGTACTTGTAGAAGCCTCCTTTACTATGACAGCTCTCCTTTACTATGACAGCTGTCACTATGACTAGGACCCACCTTAGCTCCGACTTTGCCGTTGATCTCCGCCGGGTACTTGTACTTGTAGAAGCCTCCTTTACTATGACAGCTCTCCTTTACTATGACAGCTCTCCTTTACTATGACAGCTGTCACTATGACTAGGACCCACCTTAGCCCCGACTTTGCCGTTGATCTCCGCCGGGTACTTGTACTTGTAGAAGCCTCCTTTACTATGACAGCTCTCCTTTACTATGACAGCTCTCCTTTACTATGACAGCTCTCCTTTACTATGACAGCTGTCACTATGACTAGGACCCACCTTAGCTCCGACTTTGCCGTTGATCTCCGCCGGGTACTTGTACTTGTAGAAGCCTCCTTTACTATGACAGCTCTCCTTTACTATGACAGCTGTCACTATGACTAGGACCCACCTTAGCCCCGACTTTGCCGTTGATCTCCGCCGGGTACTTGTACTTGTAGAAGCCTCCTTTACTATGACAGCTCTCCTTTACTATGACAGCTGTCACTATGACTAGGACCCACCTTAGCTCCGACTTTGCCGTTGATCTCCGCCGGGTACTTGTACTTGTAGAAGCCTCCTTTACTATGACAGCTGTCACTATGACTAGGACCCACCTTAGCTCCGACTTTGCCGTTGATCTCCGCCGGGTACTTGTACTTGTAGAAGCCTCCTTTACTATGACAGCTCTCCTTTACTATGACAGCTCTCCTTTACTATGACAGCTGTCACTATGACTAGGACCCACCTTAGCCCCGACTTTGCCGTTGATCTCCGCCGGGTACTTGTACTTGTAGAAGCCTCCTTTACTATGACAGCTCTCCTTTACTAACACAGCTGTTACTATGACAGCTCTCCTTTACTATGACAGCTCTCCTTTACTATGACAGCTCTCCTTTACTATGACAGCTGTCACTATGACTAGGACCCACCTTAGCTCCGACTTTGCCGTTGATCTCCGCCGGGTACTTGTACTTGTAGAAGCCTCCTTTACTATGACAGCTCTCCTTTACTATGACAGCTCTCCTTTACTATGACAGCTGTCACTATGACTAGGACCCACCTTAGCTCCGACTTTGCCGTTGATCTCCGCCGGGTACTTGTACTTGTAGAAGCCTCCTTACTATGACAGCTCTCCTTTACTATGACAGCTGTCACTATGACTAGGACCCACCTTAGCTCCGACTTTGCCGTTGATCTCCGCCGGGTACTTGTACTTGTAGAAGCCTCCTTTACTATGACAGCTCTCCTTTACTATGACAGCTGTCACTATGACTAGGACCCACCTTAGCTCCGACTTTGCCGTTGATCTCCGCCGGGTACGTGTACTTGTAGAAGCCTCCTTTACTATGACAGCTCTCCTTTACTATGACAGCTGTCACTATGACTAGGACCCACCTTAGCCCCGACTTTGCCGTTGATCTCCGCCGGGTACTTGTACTTGTAGAAGCCTCCTTTACTATGACAGCTCTTCTTTACTATGACAGCTGTCACTATGACTAGGACCCACCTTAGCTCCGACTTTGCCGTTGATCTCCGCCGGGTACTTGTACTTGTAGAAGCCTCCTTTACTATGACAGCTCTCCTTTACTATGACAGCTGTCACTATGACTAGGACCCACCTTAGCTCCGACTTTGCCGTTGATCTCCGCCGGGTACTTGTACTTGTAGAAGCCTACTTTACTATGACAGCTCTCCTTTACTATGACAGCTCTCCTTTACTATGACAGCTGTCACTATGACTAGGACCCACCTTAGCTCCGACTTTGCCGTTGATCTCCGCCGGGTACTTGTACTTGTAGAAGCCTACTTTACTATGACAGCTCTCCTTTACTATGACAGCTCTCCTTTACTATGACAGCTGTCACTATGACTAGGACCCACCTTAGCTCCGACTTTGCCGTTGATCTCCGCCGGGTACTTGTACTTGTAGAAGCCGCACGGCGCGTTTGACAGAAAATGCACTTTGAGATCGGGACCGCAGCTCTCCTTTACTATCCTTTCTGCAGTCTGAAACAAAGGAATTTGCTTAGTACCTAATTTGTCTCATAAAGTGTTGTATTAAATGTTGCACTGTGCTCTTGCCTTGAACATGATGTCAATGCTTTCCACATTTCATAAAATATAAGAATATCTTCTAATTTTTTCCGTTATGTTTACCTATCCATGATATTTGCAAGATTGTGATAAAAATATCAATCATAATTTTTAGTTTCAGTATGATATTCATACAATACCTACCTTTTTCGGAATTCGGCAAAGTCGAGGTGAGCCCAAAATTGATTATTACTTTTACCTTAGACACCATAAACGACACTCAAAATTAAAGCGATTACTTTTTTCAAAATGGATTTAAATAATTCAGATCAGATAAGTGAATCTTAGGTTCTTACTTGTCTAAGAGTTTCCCCCTCCTTCCATAGTCCTTGGGGCAACAATGTTTTGGAATCCTGGCCCAGTTTTATCGGCGTCACAAGCACCAAGTGCCTTTGTAGGTGCCGCTCTGTTGATGATTTGTCCTTTTTCTTGTCAGCCTCTGAAATTGAGAAAAGTAAAAAATATTATATTATTATTAGGTACTTGATTTCGAAGATGTTCCTATAGTAAAAGTTGTTCATAATGACGAGTATATTTCCGGATTGAAATGACTGAATTCATGATTTTACCCTACTGAATCCAAATATGGAATATTAACTGGTCTGGAACTGGTTGCTGAACCATAGCAATACATTGTATTTAGTTTCATCATTATCATCCATCTCCATGCTCCATGCCTTAATTTAACGGCTGAATCAGTCCATGAAACTAAACAAGTATTCATAAGAAAGAGGTCGAAATATGAGAATAAAAAATGGTCCTTCCATAAAAACCGACCCAGCCGGTCAATACATTTTGCAAACGAAGGAAAGCCTATTTCTTTTTTCATATTTCGACCTATGTTCCTTAGCGAAAGTTGTTTAGTTTTATGGACTGTTTCAACCCTCAAAATATTTGCAGTATTTTTTTATTAACCTTATAGATTACCTGTTTCAATGCTGGCGAACTTAAACTGTGCATATTCCTCATTAGCCGCGTCCTCCATATCTTGAGCTGTGATCTTGCTTACAGCATCCATGTCCACATCAGATGACTCGTTCTTCAGTAACTCTGCTTGTATCCTGGAAATAATCGAGTTGGTATGGTAATGGTGAAACAGGCTATTTCTGCCACAACTGAACATTAACATATTTGTACCCTTATTTATAAGTATTAATAGATGGAAACTCTATACTTGGCTCATCCTGGAGGAAGCTTGAGTTAATTTGGTAGGTAATTTAAACATTTTGACCTATCTAGGTACCCTATCTAGGTACATTCAAAACATTGGCAAAAAATAGAAATGAATGGAAATTGCTCCACCGATAAGAGCATGGCTTTAAAATTGAATATGAAGCAACAATAAAGAGATGTGTGTAGGATATGAACGACAAAGGTGCTGGAAAATATACTGCATGTGCCACTACTAAAAGATAAATTCTAGGGACCGACCACATAAAATCAATATTATGTTACACTGAGGAATAAAACCTGTTTTGGGAATAAATGGATTTCCTTACTTGTCCTGCTCGTGTCGTAGTTCATGGTCTGATTTCAAGCTCTTCTCGATTTCCACAGTAGACAACAAATTTTTGTATTTCTTCTGAATTTCGTTCATCGGCGGTGTCACCACCGGCAGCCTCTCGACGCATACGCCTGTCACTATATCCCATTGCGACTTTGTGCTCACTCCTGAAATCATTTTCATTTATAATATGATTTGTATATATCTTTGCACATTTATTCTTGCAAGATAGAAGTAAAGTAATTCCTACCTCGTAAAAAGATCCTGTTACACAACTTTAGCTCTGTTTGGAGTACGGTCTTAAAAAGCATAATTAATTTTATTTATTCAGTGTTATAATGCTAGGAAACTCGAAAATAAGAAAATTTAACCCAATTTGTTCAAAATAACCTCAAACAAACAGCTGATCGATGACACGCTCGCTTTTTAGGCAGAGAAAAAGCGATTATCAAAATCATAAACTGGTAGCGATTTCATACATTTTTTCAATACTCTCTTTTGCTCTATGATTTCAAATAACTCAAAAGCTAACCAAAATAAGCGCATCGCGTAGATTTTGTTATCTGTGGTTCTTTTTGATTGGTTCAACAGTTGTCAATTAGACAGTAGAATGACATAACATCCACCAATGAACGCGGAGGTATGTGATTGTTTTGCTTCATTTTTGCTATTTATGAAAGTTTAGACAGAGAAAGAAAATGTAATTTGCGGTTCATTTCTCTAAGTTGGTCTCTCTCTGTTATTTCGCACTTAGCAGTTTTCAGTCAAACAAAAAATATAGCATTGCTGAAAAATGTTCGTGAGAACAGTGTGGATGTAAAAATTTCGATTATCGTAGTGCTAAATCATTGATAGGGGTATATAAGTGATAACGCGCTGAAGTTTACATCAAGTAATATCACAGTCAGTCGACTTGTGTCCTGACCGGCAGTCCCGCAATTTACCGGTTTCCTGCTTCTCTCCATACACCGTCGCGATGGAGATCTCTGGAGACCAGGGTCCCAAGCTGGACGAGCCACCGAAGTACGGGCTCAAGTTGCCGCTGAATCATGTGTATCCAGAAGATAGTAAACAAATAATCAAACCAAAGTCAAATCAAATAATGGAAATGCTGCCTTTATCATTCAGGTAATTTGGTCAGAGTATCCTTTTCGGTTTTTATATGTTCTTTACTTCATATCATGGTATAATAAGATACTCCGCCTGGTATTTCTTTCCGAGACTCGTGAACCACGTGACCAACACATGAATACGTCATCATGCTTGTGGGTTACCAGAATTACCCACTCTTATGATGTTTTTTGTAAATCACATAAGATACTGTTAACTAATAAATAAAATTTAAGTGTTGCTGTAAAGTTAAAGTTAATACACACTTAAATCTAAATTATAAAATTATTAGGAAATATTTTAACCCATTGTTCTGAGATTGAATTTACCCCATAACGTATTTTATTGAAATAAAGTGGCAATACTAAGTGACGTTGACTTGTGTTTGTCTGGGAAGGAAAGACCATGTTTTATTAGACTATGCTTCATATGTTATGTTATAACCCTGCAGTATAGAAATACCATGCACATAATACATAGAAGTAATTTTATCAAAGTGGGTGAATAGAAATATTTTTTAATTTATTTTATCTTTGTTTTCTAGGTACATCAAGTATTACATGGGTAGAAAGATGAACAAGAAGCGACCTATTATGGACTTTATAAATTTGATTTCTGCACAAAAAATGTATGGTAAGTAATCCATCCAGTTTTTCTGAAAAACATAATATAGTGGCTAGATGTCTGATTAGTGGCACCCCCAAACTGAAAAAGAAGCCCTGGCTGAAATTGCTGATCATCTACAAACCAATTTATGAATTACTGGCAATAACTAACTACAAATTTTTTTAACAACTAATAAAAAAGATATGTATGCATGAGTTATGTATGCCAAAATTGCTAAAAGTGGCCAATTTTGACATTATTGATCATAAAAAATATTTGTTGCTAGTAATTGTTGTAAAGTCATAATGTAATTTCCCAATCACTTGGGTATTCAGGCAGAGTTTTTTTTTTCACAAAGCTCTCTAGCTCTGTAAAATAGTCTGATAGACATTATTCATTAATACAGGGTGGCCCAAGGAGTGATGTCCAAATACAATTTTTAGGGTTTCGTAGTCTACTAGAAACCCTTATAGTTTCGGTAAGTCAGTCTGTATGCCGCTCCCTCATAACTCCGTCAGTTTTAGAGCTATCAACATCAAATTTGGTGTGAAGATAGATTGTGTTGACCCAAATTTAGAAATGTTGAGAGAAAATATTTTAAGAGTATTTTGGACCCCCTCCCATACAAGTGAAAGGAAGGCAAAAATGTTTTTTTTTTTCTTCTTTCTGTTGAATAGGTCTTATATAACTAAGGGGAGGTTTCTTTGAAACAAAGTCACTAAAATGTTTCTGTCTCGAGATATTTGCTTTTAAAAGGGGCGTTTTTGAGCCATAATTTGTTCCAGCTGTAACTCCTAAAGTATAACCATAACAGCCACAACAGTCCACTGCTGGACATGGGCCTCCCCCTATTGGGGGATAGTCAAGGGGATAGTATAAACGACAAAATTTAAAAAAAAATATGAAGTATACTTCTCAACTTGAAGTTACCATGAGAACTATAATGGATACTGCACCATGAGAAATTTCAGAAAAATATAAGTTTTTACCCGACTGCCTCAGAAGGAGGGTTATGTTTTTCGAGAGTATGTATGTATGTGGACAAGAAATTTCTTTTTCACGGGCTACAGCCCAAACGGATAGTCGGATTTTGACATATGAGGTGTCGTAATCATAAATTCAAGATGGCAGATTTTGATCGGTAATTACAAAATACAACTTTGTAATTACTGAAGTGTGGTTTTTGTTTTGCTAATACATCAGCTTGTTCTATTTGCGGTTGGTAATCATACACCTGCAAACAAACCAGCAACAAAATAAAATTAACTTTGTAACACTGAAAAACCTGATATTTAAACATTTACTACCAAACTACAAAGTAAGTATTGGCTAGCGCAATCCGAAAGCCTACTTGTGGGCGTGCTTGACACGTTCTTGGCCGGTTTTTAAAGTTAAAAAACTTCGAAACTACATAAAATTGCAGAACATACATGGGGGTTATACAAAAACCCCTCACTACAAGGCATTCAAATTTTGTCTTTGTGCATCACTGCTTGAGCCACCGCTTGATAAAATAATTCAATAATTAATAAAATAATGTAATTCAACTAGATTTGTATTATTTGTACCTAAAGGTTTTTTATTACATGAGCAAGCAAGTCATTTTTATTAGGGCTCTGATTTATTTGCATTTTCCTCAAACTTCAAGGAAAATAACAACATTCTGAAAGTACATGGTGAGATTAACCTTCAGATTCACTCAAAAAATGGACATAGGCTACTTTTGCTACCACTCGAGGGTCTGGTGTACCTGATGTAGACCACCAGAAGCACAAACAGGAGCCCAGCTAAGCTACAGAAGATACAGATATGACTTCAAAGCAAAAATTGTTCAGTTTGATGGGACGCTTCTGCTGACAAATAGACATTGAAGGTTTGGAGTACCAGATGTAGACCACAGGAGCCCAGCTAAACTATAGAAGATACAGATGTGACTCCAAAGCAAAAGTTGTTTCGTTTAATGAGGCCCTTCTGCTGGCCAATATACATCGAAAGTTTGGAATACCTTATGTAGACCACCAGGTGCACCTCTAGAAGTCCATTTAAACTATTGGAGATACAGGAGAAATAGATATTACTTCAAAGCAAAAGTTGCTGGCCAAACCAATAGATATTGTATGTTTGAAGTACCTGATGTAAAACACCAGGATGTGTTGTCAAAATGTCAATAGTTACTCGTCGTCCATTTTGTACAGATTGCGCGCATTTTACGTCAATTATCAAATTATAAGACACATCTGATAACTTTGCTCCATTTGGTTCCTTATCCCCTTGAAAAAATGTTATTAGGCGCGTCCACACTGACCGCGGCAGCTCGCGTGCTCAACGCCTCGCGCGGCATACGCTCGGGGTCACCCAAGATCATGCTCGGGCGAGCGCGCGCAGGCCGAGCCAAAATCAACGCCGCTCAGGCGGTTGCCTCGCGCATAGACTACGCTCTTAGCGTGTTGGTTTTTTTTTTCGTTTTCGTACAGGCGAAGGTCTTCAGACTGTACTGCCGGGGAACCACAATGCACGACATACTCAATGCACAGCAGGTTAATGCACGGCAGCGTATTGTACAGCAGATCATTGTACGACATGATGGATGGATGGTCTTGAAATACGGGCCCGGACGATAATGTACAGGGGTGGAAATGGAATCAAAACAAATGACGTCACAGCGGATGTAGTGATGTGACAGTGTTGACTTTGATCCACTTATCGATTAATTATTCGAACATGACATGCAAGGCAACCCACGGAGGGGGTTGGCAGTAAAAAAACCACATTTAAGGCTCAACGTTAGCGACACTAAAAAAATTCACTGACTGAATACGCAAGTGATTGACAAACCACATTATGAATTACCGACAATAACTCACAACAAAAAATTTTTAGAATCAGTAAAACCTTGGAAAAACTGTGTACTTTAGTTATGTAAGCCGAAATTGCTAAAAGTGGCCACTTTAAATAAATGGATACCATTTTTAAACATTTTATTGATCTTTGTGGTTATTTATTGTCGGCAATTCATAAATTGGGCTCCAGATGACCAGCGTGTTCAGCCAGGGATTTTTTTCCTGTTTGGGGGCGCCACTAGTCTGAAGTTTAGCCTTAACGCAAATCCGACACAGTAGGTTAGGTTAGGTTAGAACAGTGCCCCCCTGGAGCAAACGAAGTGAGCGACCAAGCTTACTAAAGAATATCCTACTAATATTATAAAGGCGGATGTTTGTGTGTGTGTTTGTTACGACATCACGCAAAAACGGCTGATTAGATTGACATAAAACTTTGCAGTAATATACAAGGGCACCTGGAATAACACATAGGATACTTTTTATCACGGAAAAATGTCTCATTCCCACGGGATCACGCATTTTCCAATATTTTTGAAATAAGTGCCGTGACTGAGCCGATTCGCGTTTTAAACGTTTTCGCCGAAAACTAACAGCGACATCTCTTGGCGAATAATGCTTTCTTCCCGCGGAATAATAGGTTGCAGCGGGTGAAACCGCTGACGGGCCGCTAGTATTTAATATAAAAACAATATCGATTAAGTTAGAAATGCATATAATATTATCGATCTAGTCACATCACTATTCTACCACAACACGTGATGTCGCCAACCATCATGTCGTGCAATCCACCCCGTGCAGTTTCGGTACGGGGTGATGGATGGCGACATTGTTTTGATTCCATCCACCATGTCGTGCTTCATCACGTCGTACATTACTCTGACGGCCAGTATTATGCTGTACAATACAATGTCGTACAGTGTAGGGACTTGTCGTGCGAAACAATGTCGGGCAATGTCGTCCATAGACAACAAAAGAGGAATCTACCATCTTGTTTTGACTGTCAACTAGCTAATCAAATAGCTTGTTTGAGTGCTCGGCTGCCTCGGTGCTCGTTAGTTTATCTAAGCGTCCAAATGGGCCGAACTTGGCTCGCCTGTTTGCTCGCCTGCTACCCGAGCGTATGCCGCGCGAGGCGTTGAGCACGCGAGCTGCCGCGGTCAGTGTGGACGCGCCTATTTCCACACCAGCATCCTAAAATTTATACTTACTCTAGATATCCATCACGCTAGCTATTGTTGGTACCACATTTCTCAAACCTGCATTGCCAGCAGATGCCAGCAGAATCGTCCCATCAAGTTAAACAACTTTTACTTTGAAGCCATTTCAACATCTTCTATAGTTTGGCTGGGCTTCTGATGCTGCTCCATTAGGTACTCCAAGACTACAATATCTATTCGCCAGCAGCTTTTGCTTTGGAGTCATATCTGTATCTTCGATAGTTTAGCTAGGCTAGGTGTCTACATCTGGTACTTCAGACCATGGAGTGGGGTCAAACTAGCCTATGTCCATTCTCGGTGTGCGAGAAATCCAAATCCGTGTGCCAAATTTCATCAAAATCAGTTTCATTATTTAGGCGTGAAAGCGTTACAGACAGACATAGTTACTTTCGAGTTTATAATATTATACACTTCCCATCAGAAAAATCGAGACGCTTTGCAACTTTACGTTTTGTACGGATCACATCATCTAAGACATGTGTTTATTTTGGAATGAATATCTTATGTCGTTTAATAGTGAATATTACGAGGTTTCTAAATCATAATATCAATGTTCGCTATTCAACTTTTAGTTTCATAAATTTCAGATTTTGTTTAACTATGTAAACGAAAGTGTCTCGATTTTTTTGATGGGGAGTATATATTAAGCATGGATTAGTATGGATATGGAAGTCTGTCGGTCGTGGAGTTGGCTTACTCCCCCTAAACTATCCAATGGATTTTGATGCAGTTTTTCTAATAGAGTAATACAAGAAGAAGGTTGAAATGATTTTCAGCGGGTGAAACCGCAAACGTGCTGCTAGTTCATACACAACTACATCTTTTATTATATCTTATCTGTTCATGCTACCTAATTTTATTATGAATTTTAAATTACTTATATCTCATAATAACATACACAAGAAAACCCTTAGACCTAAGTTATGATTCATACTTTCAGGTTGTCCTATTGGAGGCATAGGGGGAGGCACAATAGGCCGAGGCTTCAAAGGAGAATTCTGCCGGTTCGGACTGTACCCCGGCCTGTATGAGTATGTCACCGTCCCTGAATGCCAGTTCATCGTGAACATTAGAAACGCCAACAATGAAACCATTTTTCAGTCAGTGCTATCTACCTATGAGTAAGTATCGATAACCAAGGGCATGCCAGTACTTAGCACATTTGATTAATACATGTTAATACCTATATGAATGAGTGGTGTTCATTGGTCAATTTGTATAATTATAGCAAACCGAAAAAGGCACCGCAATCATGGGAGTGGAACTTGAATGCAGCAGAATGCGAATACACCGGCTTGTACCCACGTGCATGGACCACTTACGATTTGACCAAATACGGAGTGAAACTCGTCTGCAGACAAATATCGCCTGTAATACCTCATAATTATAAGGTTAATATTTCCTGAACACTACGTTTAAATTTATTTTTGGCCTGAGCATGCTACCTATAGGAAATAGGGTGGGTGAATCTATTATTAAATCTCTGTCTATAATTATCTTTCTCCAAAAGACATGGGTTACCAACCTACACAAAATCTCTTGTACTTACAAAGTTATAGCCTCAACTTTGTAGGATGATTTGATTATACTTTACGTCTTATCAATATAATCACATTTTACTAATTAATTCAACCAAAATCTCTAGAGTAGAAGGATTTTTGTCGTGTTTTCGTTCAAATTGATAAGCAGCGGTAGCGGTAGCAGTAGCCGAGCATTGGCAACATTAGGTGCCAATTTTGATCATATTGGATGAAAAACGTATACCGGGAGTAACGGAAAGGGTATAACAAGCCGAAAGGAGGTCAAGTTACTCATGAAACTGAACAACTTTTCCCATGGAACATGGGACGAAATATGAAAAAAAAATTGGACCTCCCATAGTAAATCATTTAGCTCATATTTCGACCCATGTTCCATGGGAAAAGTTGTTCAGTTTCATGAGTACCTTGACCTCCTTTCGGCTTGTTATACCCTTTCCGTTACTCCCTGTATACGGTTACATTTAATTAAGTACAAATCTCTTGAGGGCGTAATCTACTCACAAAACTGAACAACTTTTGTTAGAAACTTTACTTCGAAATATGAAAAAAAAATTGCGCCTCCCATACTAAGTGACACACTTTTTCAGCATTTTTGTATAGGAGGTCCAAAAATTTTTTCAAAGAAAAGTTTCAAACAAAAGTTGTTCAGTTTTATGAGTAGATCACACCCTCAAGAGATTTGTACTTAATTAAATATAACCCTATATACGAGATACGAAGAAGAAAAACCAAATTAGTAGAATTTACCTACTGACTGAAAATAACCCATACTAATAAAACCGAACACTTTTGGTCTAGTATCATCTTATGTAAATATTATTAGGTAATCTTGGTTATGCTGATAAAATATACCCATAAAATTAACATAATTTTGGTATAGTCTACGTTTATTTACTATCAATGCATGCTTGTTGTTGATATGGTTGCCTGATAATGATTATTAGATTTGATAAAAATACGATACGTTAAGAGTCGTTATATTTCTGTTACTATTGCTTTCATTTCACCCCAAAATGCTTTGAAAAATAGTGCAAACGCGCTATTTTCGGTGTGCGCCGAAATTCTTCATTCTACTAGTAGCTAGTACGCTCATAAAGCTCATAAAACTGATCGTTTCGACAAATACAATAGCGTTTTATAAAGTTATCAGGTCTTGGGTATTGGTGGTAGAACATCATCATCTTCCTGCCAAATTACTTGGGGTCGGCGCAATACGTTTTGTTTGAACACAAAATCCTGTTAGTACGCAAGATCGCTTAAGTGAGAGTTCCCGCGCGTGTAAAAGTTTGGCCCCGCCTTGGAAACGAATCTTTAGGCTATTCTTTAGCTATTCCGAGCCGGGGCCTTGCTAGCATACTTACAAAAAAAAAATGGCAGCCATTTCAAACTTTTTTTATTGGCCAAAATTTTGTTATTTTGTAATAACTCAAAACTGGTAAGTGCTCTAAATGAACATTGTATAAAAGAAATGTTACGCGTAAATTTCTGCACAACCTTGCTCTAATAACTTTTTTGTGATAGTAATAGTTTGCGAAAAAAACGCTTTAATACATGGCAGTTTTTTCTAAAAACTCACCAAATATAAAATATGAATTAAGTAGTGAAGTTGAGGATTAAGAATTACTTACTGTGTGGGTAGACCTTGCTACGGTATCCTGACTGATACTTAGTAACAAGCTTTCTGTCCAGAGGTTTTACCCGCTAATATATTTTCAAGTAAACAAGCAAATTTTTTGCCAATTTACACCCTGAGTTTTACCAGCTTATGAGATGATTTTTTTAAATTCCTTTCCTGGTGTTAATTCACCCAACCAAAATAACCTCTGCGCAAAATTTCAAGAACCTAGGTCCAGTGGTATTGCCTGTGCAAAGATTTACAATTTGTAAAAAAAATATTAAATTTGTTCGTAGTTGCCACATTTTTATTTTTTTGCAATCCCTTGAGGCTGTTCTTTAATAGTTCTGACCCAAGGTCCTGTTAGGATAGCAAAAAAGAACAAAATGTGGCAACAACGAACAAACTCTACTTTTTTCATACAAATTGTATACCACGCACAGGCAATACTACTGGACCTAGGACCCTGAAATTTTGCACAGAGGTTATTTGAATAATCTTAATTAATATCAAGAAAGGATTCCAAAAAATTCATCACCTAAAGTGGTAAAACAGAGGACGAAAATTTGTATAAAATTAACTTGTTTACTTCAAAATATATCAGCGGGTAAAACCGCTGGGCGGAAAGCTTGTTACTAAATATCAGGCAGGATATTGTAGCATGGTCTACCTACACACCGAGTGACTCTTAATCCCCAACTTCACTACTTACTTTATACTTTCGAATTTCTGAGTTGTGCTACGTTTTTCTCGCAAACTATTGGATTATGAAAAAGTTATTGATAACATTCATATGCAGAAATTTACGCTTAACATATCTTCCATACAATAGTTATTTGTAGCTCTTGCCATTTTTGAATTATTACAAAATAACAAAATTTTGCCCAGTGAAAAAATTGTGAAACATTTGCCATTTTTTTTTGTAAGTAGGCCAGCAAAGCCCCGGTTCGGCATAGGTAAAGAAAAGCCTAAAGATTAATTTCCAAAGCGGAACCGACCTGTAACACGCACGGGAACTCCCAAAATTTTTTTGTATAGAAATTCTAACCTACTATGTTGCAAATACATACATACATAATATCACGCCTACATACCTTGTGGGGAAGGCAGAGCGTAAACAGCGGCTGTAAAAACCAGCCATCTAGACCACGTCTGATAAAAGTTTTAGTCATTTAGAAGACTGTGTATCGCCATAGTGACAGGTTGTCAGCCTGTTGCATTGTATTGTAGCCTACCTACCCGACACTTACAAGAACGCGCACACGAAATTTAACGGGGCAGTGGCGACGCGGCGACTGCATACAATGCGCTATTTTATTTAAAATGTATTTGCTCAAATGTTTGCCGCTGTGGCGCTGCCGCCCCGCTTTTTTCGCTTACTAACCAGAAATAATAACATTCCATATTTGTGTTTCAGGATAGCAGCTTGCCTTGTGCCGTTTTCGTGTTTACAGCAGAGAATGTGTGCAATGAACACAGAGACGTGAGCATCACGTTCACTTGGACGGAAGTACTGGCCGGGCCTAATAAGAAGAAAACTCTTTGTAAGTATCGCTGCTCAGGTCGTTCGTAGACTCGGTGTTCCACAAAAAAGAAGAAACTTATTGTACTTAATAGACTGCAATACTACTCATGCTAGAATAACGTCACCCCATTTCTTTCTTGCGAGTGAAGTAAAATAAGCGACTACGGACAAACAATGTCGTGTGAGATTGTTTTTTTTACGGCTTTTGACGCTCTGCTTTCCCTAGAAGTAATAAAGATGTGATTGGGTATCTGTGATACAATTCTTTAAAAAAACTATCGATAATGGTTTTGAGAAAATCCAAAGTGTTAGGTACATGATATCAGTCACAAACATAATCAACACATAATCATTTTGATATAATAATACTTTCGATCACCTGTTTTGTAGATTAATGAATTACGATATTACATAGAATTACGTTACAATAACTTTGTATTCATAATCAGTAGCTTGTCAAAAGTTTAGATTAGTTAGTTTTAATTTTAAGAAACTAACAAACTCTGTGGCTTGTGGTGCCGGCTTAGAATAGCATCACCCCTTATCTTTCCCGTGGGTGAATTAAGAAACGAATAAGGGTTTTGAGATTTGATGTGCACTGCAATTTTAGGCGACAGGATGACAACCTGTCCCTGCGGTGATACACAGTACACAATCTTCTGAGAGACTCAAATGTTTGTCAGATGTGAAGACCATTTTTAAGGCGTTTACGCTCTGCCTACCTTTTAAGGGATACCTATAGACGTGATATATGTATGTATGTAACAAACTTTCTTTCATTTTCAGCAAAACTTGATCTCGAAAGGTATTCAGAGGACCAAACATGCGGAATCACATTGGAACAGAAAATCATGGATACTCCTTGCACGTTCACAATCGCAAAGAGGAAGCAGGACAACGAATCTATTCACGAGAGCTATTGCCTGTGGAACGCAGCGAAGACTTCAGGCTACATCTGGGATTGCCTGAAGAAGAATGGGAAACTTACGCCAGACCCCAGTCTCACTCCGCCGCCGCCCCGGGTGCCAGATAAGGAGCATAAGAAAGAGGAGAAAGATGCCAAAGATAAACCAAAGAAAATTTATAAATGTGAGTTAAAGGTGTCTGTTCTACTGAACTGACTTTAGGGTTAATGGAATGTTACGTTACCCGACCTAACCCGGAAAACCCCCACAATATTATCTTCAGATTGTCAAATAACTGAATTTGCTTTTTGGTGATTTGAGTCCGTCCGCTGCGTCAGGCAGACCGTATGCGCGTACCGGCCCGCGTGCGAAGTTCACTTTATTCCTAACGGTGCAGATGAAGTGAGTGAACTTCGCACGAGTCCTTACATTGCGGGTACGCGCGCACAATACGCGTCATGCAGCGAAGAGCTTGATCATCTGAACATCTAGTAGAAGCGCCTGTGGGAGATAAAAGGCCTGCATTGGACGTCTCATGGCTGATAATGATAATGATTTTCTCTATGTTTGGTGCCTTAGGTGATTCAATGGCGCTGTCGAGCACGATATCTCTAGACCCCGGCGGGGTGGGTTCCACGGAGTTTTGCCTGGCGTGGGACATGCCCGTCATTAAGTATAAGAAGGAACAGAAAATTAGAAAGAGGTAAAATGTACAAAACACCGGAAAAAAGTAAGATAAAAATATACACTATTTTATTTTATTTTATTTTATTTTATTTTTTTATTTTATTTATTTAGGAAAACCAACAGCTATATATACAGGTATACTTAGAACTAATACAATTTAGAAAGCCAATTATAGGTTTTCACCAATACAAAACAGAATATATATACATAAAGAATCACACATATAACACGCTTGAAGTCCAATTGGTAAAGTATATGGTTTTTACATAAAGAAATTAAGCACATTATATATAACGAAGTAAATGTTACGTGTTGTGCTTATAATTAAAGAGTCATAGAATTTACTATAATCTATTTTAATCTAGTTTAATCTAGTCTCCATCAAAAAACGACTGGCTAAGAGTACGTCTAGCTAATTCACAGCTCGTGTTAAACAAATCAAAGTTGTACTGATCAGATAGCATATTAAAGTTGTTGCATGCTCGCCAAATAAAGGTGTTTTGCCTATAATTAGTGGATGCAAACGGAACTGCAATAATTGAATTGGATCGAAGGGTTCTACTGGGAGGTTTAATGCATATTTCAGCTAACAAATCAGGACAGTCAAGGCTGCTAGAGGTAATTTTAAGAAGGAATGTTATGTCTGCAATTTCACGCCTATTTATAAGTGGTAGTAAGTGATGCTTTTTACAAAGTTCTAAATAGTTATTTGAATCATACCTGTGGTGAAGTCGATAACATAAATACCGAAGAAATTTTTTCTGTACGTTTTCTATGCGTTCTATGTAAGTCTGGTATCGAGGGTTCCAGATTTGTGATGCGTACTCCAAATTACTTCTAACAAACGTACAATATAGAATTTTTAATGTTTTTGCTTGGGTAAAATCTTTTGAGGTACGCATCACAAAACCTAAGGCACTATCTAATAATAGCTTTTCCAGAAGAGGATTGTTGTGGCTGTTATGGTTGGTGGTGATAGCTATTCTATACTACTATTCTTAGTTACTCAGTTATCTTGTGTTCAATATGGTTCAGTCAACGTGGACTAAAGATCTGGCTTATTTTGTGATGTGATTGTGTGAGATCAGCAACATAGCTACAGAATAGGATATGTCATAATTTATTTACTGCATTTGTAATAATGTTGTTTTTCGTAAAAATTGCTTACCTACTTATATTTTCTTCAATCACTATGATTATGACTTAGTGAACATTCTCTGTAAACTTGTTACGAAAATATATTGCATTTCAGGTTTTATACGAAATACTTCGGTAGCGACGGAATAGCGGGTGCGAGCATCGCCGCGTACTCTCTTAAGAACTATACATATTGGGAGCAACAGTTGTCCGAGTGGCAGGACCCTATATTTAATAATAGGTAAGCTTGGAAAAGTGCCCTTGACATATCTCTAACTAATTTGCCCTTACTTGCGAGTATTTCTTTATACAAGCAGGATTTTTTAAAAACTAAACAGGACTGCGATAAATTTAAAATAATATTTTGTGTTTTAATTCCGTCATTTTGAATTATCTTATACCTATACATTCTGTCACTTTTAAACTGGAGTATACTTGTTCTAGGCTTCTTTTATTCACTTGGTGTATAGTCAAGCTCAGACTTGGAAAAAAAGTGTAGGTCTAAGGACAATTTGAACTGTCCATAAGACTCGGCGTATTCGAGTGTCTAGACTTGAGATTGAGTAGATAAATATTCGCAGTACTATTATGTTGCACTAATAGCTAACTATTGCCGCTTTCAGTAACATACCAGACTGGTTAAAAAGTGCCTTAATGAACGAGCTTTACTTCATCGCGGACGGAGGGACCATTTGGTTCGACGCGCATGACGACTACCCTGACAGCGATCCGAGGTAAAAAAAAAAACAAATATCTGTGAACGATATTAGAGTTTTGTATTTTTTATCAATAATAAATCCTTAATCGAACAAAGATAACTCATAATTTATGTAGTAGAACAGTCGACGTTTCATCATCGGGAGTCCGACAGGTCGCTCGCGCTTGGTAGTAGCGCCCGCCGGGTACTAAATCAGCATTATCAATATTTGTAAAATTATTATCATTTCAAAGGCACACTTTCTTTTGGTAACATTTTTGTTTCGTGACATCCTTTCATGGCAAGTTCCCGAATGTTTTGCGACACCAAAAAACATGTCACGTGACAAAATATTCCGGAAACATGATTTTGAAACAAGCCATTTTGTCACTTAACGTGTTTCTCCCGAAGCAAATGTTTCTAAATGAATACGCGCCTTTATTTGTTATTGTCTGAATATAGAATAATACTATTTCAAATTCTTTTACGAATAATCGTTTTGCACGTTTCTTTTCAGGCATGACTTCGGGCTATTCGGATATTTAGAAGGACATGAATACAGAATGTACAATACTTATGATGTTCACTTCTACGCTTCATTTGCTTTAGCACAATTATGGCCTAATTTACAAGTAAGAACTTTTTATACCTCCTCAAGCATTTTTCAGTAGACATAGGAGGTCAGAAATTGGAAAGAGGTAGTGGACTATTAGTACAATAACTTTTTAGTAGAGAACTACGCGGCTCTATGAGATAGCCGTCAAAGTTGGGACGTTGACATTTTGTCAATAGTGTACATTATACAACGTGTTACAAAACAACCAATAAAGCTGAAAGGGTGTGGAAAGGTCCGTTGCAAAGAGTCAATTAACAAAAAATTAGAGCCGTAGTATCGTTTTTGAAAACTATGAAAAAAACATTTTTTTATTAAATTACACTTATTTTTAATCGTGGCATCGCAGCACTAATTTTGACAGCTCAAAGTTCAAATGAAGTTACCGACGCGGCGAAGCGCAGTTCGGTCTACATTGCTGGGTATTACATGAATGTCAACAATACAAGGAACTAAGTCAACCAGCAATGTATGCCGAAGCGTACTTCGTTCGCCAGGTAGTGTAGCACCTGACCTAGACTAGTGATGTGATTATTTTATCGACTGATGATAATAAAAAATATTCTTTTTTTTGGTTAGTTGTGTAACAGGTTGTAAATATGTCAAGAAAAGAAATTATTTACAGATTTGAAGAAAAATTAATAGAATAGCGCAAATCGCTAAAAGCTTGATACCTTCTGGAATACAATATACTGTAAACTGGAAAAACCTATGGATTGCAAACAAAACCATTAGTATAAAAAAACTAATGAACTTTAAGTAGTTTTAAACAAGGATTCACTGTTAACTTGGAAGTAACTTCAATCAGAATAGGGGGTTGCTTTTAGTTAATAAGGAAACTTAGTTTTGCGATTTCGGAGATAACCCTTTAGTAAAACTTGTTCATAATCGTAACTCAAAATTCAAAATTACTCTACAAAGTTTGCCTACAAACAAAAAAGTAATCTAGTAAACGTGATATCTATTTCAGGTGGTGATACAATACATGTACAGAGATACGATTGAATTTGAGAGTGAGAAGTCTAGAACGTCACTGTACGACGGAAAACACGTGAAATATAAAGTAAAGAATTCCTTGCCGCACGATTTGGGAGATCCAGGTATGTTCAGCATTCATAATTTTGGACTGATAGCTTATTACAACTAGTGCCAGACACATACAGGGTGTAAGGGACGGTGTACCGAAAACTTTGCAGGTATGATCAGACTATGAAACTGATCAACTTTTACTATAGAGCCAGAAAATTTTTCGTTTACCACCATATTTTCCATGGGGAAAGTTGTTCACGCCTGTGGTTTTGTTACATCGTTCCTTATATCAGATCATTGCGCGTACATGTTGCCCTTTTTCGTATTTAAATATTTAGGTACCGATCTGACATATTTTTTTATGATCAGCCGTGTTGCGAAGGCAAAGATCCTCTTTGGGTCGCTGAGTAAGCGGAGTTAGTTAGTTAGTTAGTTATCCGTGTTGCGAGTAACAACAGTTGCTATAGAGATACTTTTTATTTTCAAATTTTGTATTCTGATATTTCCTAGAATCCTGTATTAATTATTTGACATCATACTACTTTGTAGAGGCTTTTGAATCGTAACCCAAAACGTATCCGTTACCCAGACGACGAGCCGTTCTCAATAATTTTGTAGTCTGATAGTCCCCAGGATCTTGTATTTATTACCTGACATCATATAGTCTAGTAACTAACGTCAATAGCTGGTTATAACTATTCGGATTAACCCATGAAGCTGAAAATCGGCATGTAGGTACTTCTTGACCTCCTGATCAAAATTAGACATGGAGCCCATGAACATAAAATAAAAACTACCCTCCAAGTCAATTACTTCAAAAGTTAAGGGGGTGGTGCCCGCTGGGCTCCATGTCTAATTTTGATCAGGAGGTCAAGAAGTACCTACATGCCGATTTTCAGCTTCATGGGACAATCCGAATAGCTGTGACGTTAGTTACTAGACTAATACAATTATTATGTAGAGGGGTTTTGCGATCGTAACCAAAATTGTTTTCGACCTCAGACGACGAGCCGTTCTCGCGTATAAACGCTTACAACATCCACGACGTGAGCGAGTGGCGCGACCTCAACCTCAAGTTCGTGCTGCAGGTAGCGCGGGACCTGCGCGTGCTGCGCGCGCACGTCGCGCCCCTCCCCCCGCACAGGTACACACACACACACACACACACACACACACACACACACAAGTTCAAGTGCAGGTAGCGCGGGACCTGCGCGTGCTGCGCGCGCAGGTCGCGCCCCTCCCCCCGCACAGGTACACACACACACACACACACACACAACCTCAAGTTCGTGCTGCAGGTAGCGCGGGACCTGCGCGTGCTGCGCGCGCACGTCGCGCCCCTCCCCCCGCACAGGTACACACACACACACACACACACACACACACACACACACACACACACACACACACACAACCTCAAGTTCGTGCTGCAGGTAGCGCGCGACCTGCGCGTGCTGCGCGCGCACGTCGCGCCCCCCCCGCACAGGGCCACACACACACACACACACACAAGTTCGTGCTGCAGGTAGCGCAGGACCTGCGCGTGCTGCGCGCACATCGCGCCCCTCCCCCCGCACAGGTACACACACACACACACACACACACACACACACACACACAACCTCAAGTTCGTGCTGCAGGTAGCGCGCGACCTGCGCGTGCTGCGCGCGCACGTCGCGCCCCTCCCCCCGCACAGGTACACACACACACACACACACACACACACACAACCTCAAGTTCGTGCTGCAGGTAGCGCGCGACCTGCGCGTGCTGCGCGCGCACGTCGCGCCCCTCCCCCCGCACAGGTACACACACACACACACACACACACACAACCTCAAGTTCGTGCTGCAGGTGGCGCGCGACCTGCGCGTGCTGCGCGCGCACATCGCGCCCCTCCCCCCGCACAGGTACACACACACACACACACACACACACACACCTCAAGGTCGTGCTGCAGGTCGCGCGCGACCAGCGCGTGCTGCGCGCGCACATCGCGCCCTCCCGCACAGGTACACACACACACACACACACACACACACACACACACTCAAGTTCGTGCTGCAGGTAGCGCGCGACCTGCGCGTGCTGCGTGCGCACGTCGCACCCTCACACACAGGTACACACACACACACACACACACACACACACACACACACACACACACACACACACACACACACACACACCTCAAGTTCGTGCTGCAGGTAGCGCGCGACCTGCGCGTGCTGCGCGCGCACGTCGCGCCCTCCCCGCACAGGTACACACACACACACACACACACACACACACACACTCAAGATCGTGCTGCAGGTGGCGCGCGACCTGCGCGTGCTGCGCGTCGCGCCTCCCCACAGGTACACACACACACACACACACACACACACACACACACACACACACACACACACACACACACACACACACACCCTCAAGTCGTGCTGCAGGTAGGCGCGACCTGCGCGTGCTGCGCGCACGTCGCGCCCTCCCCGCACAGGTACACACACACACACACACACACACACACACACACACACACACAACCTCAAGTTCGTGCAGGTAGCGCGCGACCTGCGCGTGCTGCGCGCACGTCGCGCCCTCCCCGCACAGGTACACACACACACACACACACACACACACACACACACACACACACACACACACACCTCAAGTTCGTGCTGCAGGTAGCGCGCGACCTGCGCGTGCTGCACGCGCAGGTCGCGCCCTCCCCACAGGTACACACACACACACACACACACACACACACACACACAAACACAAGATCGAGCTGCAGGTAGCGCGCGACCTGCGCGTGCTGCGCGCGCACGTCGCGCCCTCCCACAGGTACACACACACACACACACACACACACACACACACACACACACACAACCTCAAGTTCGTGCTGCAGGTAGCGCGCGACCTGCGCGTGCTGCGCGCGCACGTCGCGCCCCTCCCCCCGCACAGGTACACACACACACACACACACACACACACACACACACACACACACCTCAAGTTCGTGCTGCAGGTAGCGCGGGACCTGCGCGTGCTGCGCGCGCACGTCGCGCCCTCCCCGCACAGGTACACACACACACACACACACACACACAGTTCGTGCTGCAGGTAGCGCGCGACCTGCGCGTGCTGCGCGCGCACGTCGCGCCCCTCCCCCCGCACAGGTACACACACACACACACACACACACACACACACACACACACACACACACACAACCTCAAGTTCGTGCTGCAGGTAGCGCGCGACCTGCGCGTGCTGCGCGCGCACATCGCGCCCCTCCCCCCGCACAGGTACACACACACACACACACACACACACACACACAACCTCAAGTTCGTGCTGCAGGTAGCGCGCGACCTGCGCGTGCTGCGCGCGCACATCGCGCCCCTCCCCACAGGTACACACACACACACACACACACACACACACACACACACAACCTCAAGTTCGTGCTGCAGGTAGCGCGCGACCTGCGCGTGCTGCGCGCACGTCGCGCCCCTCCCCACAGGTACACACACACACACACACACACACACACACACACACACACACACACACACCCTCAAGTTCGTGCTGCAGGTAGCGCGCGACCTGCGCGTGCTGCGCGCTCAGGTCGCGCCCTCCCACCACAGGTACACACACACACAGACACACTCACAGACACTCACCCACACACACTCAAGCGCGCGCCCGTCGCGCCCCTCCCCCCGCACAGGTACACACACACACACACACACACACACACACACACACACACACACACAACCTCAAGTTCGTGCTGCAGGTAGCGCGGGACCTGCGCGTGCTGCGCGCGCACGTCGCGCCCCTCCCCCCGCACAGGTACACACACACACACACACACACACACACACACACACACACACACACACAACCACAAGTTCGTGCTGCAGGTAGCGCGGGACCTGCGCGTGCTGCGCGCGCACATCGCGCCCCTCCCCCCGCACAGGTACACCCCGTCCGCCCTCCTTACCCCGTTCATGGAGGAAATAAACAAGACAAGATAACACAAGTTCGGCCCTCCGCTGCGTCAGGTATACCGTACACGCGTACCGGTCCACGTGTGAAGTTCACTTTACTCAAAGCGGTGCAGATGAAGTGAGTGAACTTCGCACGAGTCGTCGCATTGCGGGTACGCGCTGACAATACGCGTCACGCAGCGGAGGCCCTACAGCGTACTTTTGTGAACGAGCGAAAAAATATCAAGTTCGTGCTGCCCACGATCTGTCCCCACAGCACAGAATGAGCCCACAGGTAGTATTTATATGTGAACATTTCAGGATACATTTATTGGTGTGTTCAAAGGGGCTATTCCGCAATAGGCAGGGCACACAAAAAAAGATATTTAAATTTTCCGAGTTATATTACACAGGTTTTGTATACTCTGTTCACGATAACGAGCTAGTACTTGTCCAGCAAATTGTCATTTGTCCTTCTTACTCACATGTGATAACGCATTTGAGATGGCGCTATGTTAGGCCGTTATTGTGAATTGTGTAAAAATATTACAGCATAGTGTAAAATTTATTGTAATGTTTGCATCGTACACGCATCCTCCATTTTCGGGTTTATTGTAATGTGCCGTGTACTCTCATAGATCATTCAAAAGCACTATTCACAACAGATACCGCTCCAGATTTCGTTTGAGATGTCGCTATTGTGCGTGTGCATACTCTCATAGATCATTCAAAAGCACTATTGACAACAGATACCGCTCCATGGCGTATATAGACGACGTGCGAGCCGGTACCGAGGACGACCTGTACGTGCGTTATAACTAGCTTGTTGTTATGAATACAGTATAGTGTAAGATTTATTATAATGTTTGCTTCGAACACTCATCTACCATTTTTGGGTTTATTGTAATGTGCCGTGTACCCTCATAGACCATTCAAAAGCACTATTCACAACAGATACCGCTCCATGGCGTATATAGACGACGTGCGAGCCGGTACCGAGGACGACCTGTACGTGCGTTATAACTAGCTCTTTATTATGAATACAGTATAGTTATTGTAATGTTAGCATCGAACACTCATCCACCATTTTTGGGATTATTGTCATATGCCGTGTAACCTCATAGATCATTGAAAAGCACTGTTCACAACAGATACCGCTCCATGGCGTATATAGACGACGTGCGAGCCGGTACCGAGGACGACCTGTACGTGCGTTCCACCGGACAGGACCCCGCCCGGTCGCCGGCGGTGTCGGAGGAATAATGATATAAAATTATTGTAACATTTGCATTGAAGGAACACTCATCTACCATTTATAATGTGCCGTGTACCCTCATAGATCATTCAAACGCACTATTCACAACAGATACCGCTCCATGGCGTATATAGACGACGTGCGAGCCGGTACCGAGGACGACCTGTACGTGCGTTCCACCGGGCAGGACCCCGCCCGGTCGCCGGCGGTGTCGGAAGAATCGACCCCGAGGCAGATTCCGGCGAACGGGGTCGCCAGGCCAACGCACGTTGGGGATATACTCGAATTGCTGTACAGGTGGGACGCTTGCTCGGTTCATGCATGGGTGTTGTGATTCGTGTAGTGTATAATACTTTTCTTGTACTAAAACTCTTCTTTTTCCAGCTTTTCATTGATAGTTTAATTTAACAACTTACGCTATCTTCTTAACACGTATAATATCCATTTAAATCCTTGCAAATCGATGTAGCGTTCTGCCTGGACATAAATTCGTATCAGTGCGCGTATCTCGCGCATTGTTTATTACATTGTATTCAATAGAGCAAAACAACAAGTAATAAAATATGTCGAAGAATCGACCCCGAGGCAGATTCCGGCGAACGGGGTCGCCAGGCCAACGCACGTTGGGGATATACTCGAATTGCTGTACAGGTGGGACGCTTGCTCGGTCGATGCATGGGTGTTGTGATTCCTGTAGTGATTAATACTTTTCTTGTACTAAAACCCTCCTTTTTCCAGCTTTCATTTGATATTTACATTTAACAAATTGCGCTATTTTCTTAACACATTTTAAATCCTTGCAAATCGATGTAGCGTTCTGCCTGATTAGCATGCGCGCCACGGCAGAATTTTGTACGGACTATTCTGCGAGTGTTGTTTATTTCAATATCCAATAGTAAGTTGCGCGTTCGGCGTTTCCAAAACAACAACTAATAAAATATGTCGAGGCGAGTATGTTGAACGGTTGATTTAGTGACGAAATTATTATAAGTAGCGCATGCATTTCAAGTCGTATAATAATGTGAACAGTCTCTGTTACGTTGGAAGATATCATTACACGGAAAAGTTCGTATTGAGTTTCCAAATATACTTACTTACCTACTAGACACTTTTTTAACGCTACTAACCCAAACAATATAAAAAAAGTCTCCTTATGGACATGACGTGCGTATCTTTAGAGTAGTTGTGTGAAGTTGCCACAATAATGTCTTCTAATTTCAATTTCCAAGAATGCTTGAAAACATAATAAACAGAATCATCTCTTTTGACCACAGAAGCACAGACGTAACCGCAGACGAACTAGAAGTGAAACACGAGCCGCGCGAGCAAGCGGTGCAAGTGTGGGACTTCGGCCGGTACCTCAACGACATGTACCAGTCTTGCTGCGTGCTGATACGCCGCGCCCAGCTGTGGGACCAAGATGGCGACGGCTTGATAGAGAACAGCGGACTGCCTGACCAGACCTTCGATGCCTGGGTCATGACTGGACCGAGGTAAACTGAATTTACATCTGACATAGTTAAAATATAAGTTGTTCTATACTATGTATAAGAATGACATATACCAGTCTTGCTGCGTGCTAATACGCCGCGCCCAGCTGTGGGACCAAGATGGCGACGGCTTGATAGAGAACAGTGGACTGCCTGACCAAACCTTCGATGCTTGGGTCATGACTGGACCGAGGTAAAACATATGTACTTGCAATATAAGTTGTTCTGTACTGTGGTGTGTGCGACGCCTCTTTCCCACTTAGGTTAGCATTGCAGTACAATATACGCCGTACTAGAGAACGCACGTTGTTTCATTACCAAGCTCCCAACGCGCCGCCAGTACATGGCGGCCCTGCCAGGATGCTGCCTTTTGGCAGTGCTGAGCAGCTGGTTGAGTTAAAGTAGATTCGCGAGTGGAACTAAGAACATGTGAAACAAAATTACAGAGAGGAAAAGACATTCAGTTTTATAATAACTTCAACAAAATGGACAGTGCAAATATGTGCATCGCGACTGAACGTGATGGAGGAGGTGTCGAGTTACATTCCAAGTAGCTCGACCGCGTGACCGCGTGGAACCTGATCGACGAAATGAGGATATAAATAGAATTTAACACCTTCTTCTTTCGTGTGGGACGCCGAGTCGTCGAACGACCCGATGAACCCTACAAGATCAGAGTCGTAACACGGATGTGACTAATCTCAGCCTAGGATGAGCAACGTAAAATAATGAGAGAAAAAAAAATAACTACCAATGATACGATAAAACGACAAGCATATTAAATAAAACAAAAAGAAAATGGAAGCAGACGTGATGATGGATGACGAGGCTTTTGGTTGCGGCAGTTGCTGGGCGCAGGGAGCTGTTGGTGTCCGATGAGGTAGCTGCAGGGTTGATTTGATTTGATACTCGGGTGATAAAATCTTTAGGTTGTTCCCTCAGTGGTTTCATTACGGTAACGTCAGCAAATAAATTAATAGGTACGTGTGTTATTTATTGCGTAAGCAGAGTACGTGAAAAAAAAAAGTTGAGGTTGATCAGATTATTTATTGCAAAGGATGCCTCACACATATTATTATCAAATCTAATTCAAAAATGTATGTACGCATATTGTATCAAAATCATTGCAAGTAAATTAAACAATAATTTTGCAAAATGGTGTATTATCCAATTATGTAATCAATAAAATAAAATTATTAAATTAATAATGCCTGAAATATTATCTGTAATGTAAAATAATGATGTTAAAATTCAATTATTTGAAATTATTGCAGTAAATATAATATTTTCCCTTATTAGAAATTATATTGAAAAAGAACCATAACTGGAACAAACTGTAATAGCTGTGTTGTCTGAATTAAATTTAAAGGTATAAGAACCACTCCCATGTTTGTATACAGTGTAACTAGATTATATAGGTAACTAGGTAATTAATTCCAGAAAATTAGTCATTGATAGATAAGATAACAACAGAGGAAAGTACCATAAACTTCACTCATTTATTTTTCTTTCAGTGTCAAAATAGAGATACATATTGCTTGTAAAAAAAAATAGGACATCTTGTATCAGAATGCCCCAAAGTTTCATCGATAGTGTATGTTGTGCTAGTTCATTCAGACTTCATAATGTGGATCTTGAAAATATATTTGAAAACCTTAGCATAATGATCTACCGTGATTTTGTTTAGATAAGTGTACCAAGTACAAATATGTAGCATCATTGTTATGTTATGTCATACATATCTGAGAAATAAGTAAGTACCTACCTACCTAGATATGGTACCTAACGAATATGGCACCTCACTTTATTTAGCGATGATTCCATTTTATTGTACTTATATTATAATTTCAATAAAACAAAACTTTTGTAATATATTGGTCAGATAGCAAGTGATCCACTAAAAAATATGTGGAAAAGTTTAAAATAATGTTGTACCTAATTCAAATAGAAAAAAAAAACCTACTTTTGCTGTGTAAACACCATTACTCTGTCATCTTCTGCGATAAGAAAACCATATAACTTTCGATATAGTTATTAAAACTGCGTACGTATGTGAAATAAAATGTGAGACGTATGTTTGTGATCTAGATAAACCGGTCGCGACGGTTTGTTTTGTGTAAGTGCATTGATAGTAGAGCATGAAAGATAGATGTATGAATTAAGTGAATTTGAGCGAGAGAGTGCCCGATTTTTAACAATCAATAAACACTACTAACTACTAAAATTATGTAATTTGGCAACCTAAAAGCATTATTGTATTTTTTATTGTGTAAAGTAAAGCTCATTCCTAGTGCTAATGATAACGAGTAAGAATCTATTTGATTTGTAACCTATAATTATGACAAACTCTCCTGATAGAGAATAATTGTACTTGATGTGACATTAATATGTGAATACGAACTATTACGAATTTACTATTATTTGATAATTTTATTTAGTTGACTTCTACAAAATATGGCTTGACACAGAAAACTAATTGAACTTTTGCGTAAAAGAAAAATAACATTGTTCGCTTATTGGTGTTAATCGTTACTTTGTAAAAAAAGAGTAAAGTCAATCATGTCTATTAACAAATGTAAGAAAAAATAAACAATAGGTAGCAACAGTTTTTAATTTAGTAAGAAATTGTTAGCTTTCTGTTTATTTAATATTGGAGGGTTAAAAACTTGCCTTGTAAATAATTTAAGAGATAAACAATAATTTGTGTTCACATACTACTTAAATTATGACTTACTATTAATACTAATAAATAATGGTTAAATACATTTAGAAGAAAGTGTAAGGTTTTTGGATTAGTTGTATTATGGATAGAAGAAATATATTAAAAATCTTTTGCTGTCACGAGCGCATTAGGTATATTTCTGTAAGGAAAAGAATGTAGGTAACTTTGAAAAAGTGCCTGATTGAGATTGTTATGAGATTGAGTTATTTGAAGGTGAGGTTTAGATTGAAAGAAATTGATTTTGTTGCTTGGAAATAATGGAAATATTTAAATTTGTAGTAAAAAAAAATGTTTTGGTTTTAAATTGTTATGATTTTATGCATTATTCTATATTCAAGAACAAAATTTTCTAAATATAAAATAAACATTACTTTGAAAGCCTTTGTTGATAAATTATTACGAGTAAGTATGTGTTAGTGAAAGAAGGATATGTTTATGCAAAATGGAGATGGAAATGAAAAGAAAGAAATGTAGATATAAATTGTGCATGTAACACAAATGAAGAAGTGTATAGATTTCAGATCCTTCAGAATAAGTTGATGTGAGCGAGCCTCGTCACTGAGAGCTGTTGGAGGCAATGTAAATGTTCTTAAAACTGAATCTATAAGGTAGTAGGTATGTAGCAAAATGCTACAAATAATTTAATGTAAATAGTGGTACATTGAGTGTCGTTACCTTCCATTCGACCATAGTGTGACCGAGCGTCCTCCGTGGGATAAGTTGGTGTCCAATATGACTTAAAATATGACCTCAATTAATAAAAGTATGCATACGTAATGTGTTTATAAAATGTATAATGTTGAGTCGACAAAATAAATAAATAAGTACCACTAAAAAGTTATAATAAAGTAAGGATCCAAAGGCACAAAGATGCCAGTAATATAAATACCAAAAATAGGTATAAATAAGCGCAATGACTAAAAATAAATCTAAATACCAAATAGGTATAAGAGGCGCATGAGAAAGATCGATCAAACATTAAATACATAAATGTAATTTCTACTGATACTAAAAGTAAAAAGTTATATACTTGTACTTAGTTAAACATCTGTAACAGTATTATAACGTGATTATGGCGACGCGTCGAAACCGGATTATGTAAAAGGCCTAACTAAATTGTAAAAACCAGGATTTGACTGTCTTGAGATACACAAAATGTATCAATATGTATAACTTCTAATAAGTGAGTCAAGTTAATTCATTTAGTAATACGTTAAAAATATATCTATTTAGTATATTCTATGTTTAAGATTTATAGCAGTAGCAATTTTCTACATGTAAGTTAGTTTCGAAATAATATACTTTATGAATACATATTGTAACATTGTCAGATCCCTAGCAGTAAAATTAAAGAAAGTTGAAAGTGTTTATCCAATGTATGTGAATCTGTAATTTTGCGAAACAAAAAGAAAGCATAGTAAGTTGTATGACTTTTGATGAAATCAATGTTCTATACAGATACTAGCTGGTGCCCGCGAACTTCGTTTCGCCAAGAGAAGTTTTTGAGCCGACAGAAGCGGCACATCATGCTAAACAAATTTTTCAATACAGACATTTTCGTATCTCTTAAGTGCGCCACACACAGGGCGCGTATGCTTGACGTGCACGTCATCACGCGCGTAGAGATGACTTTGTATCGTATGGGATTGTATGAGAGGCCTGCCTATGTATGCGTGCACGTAATCACGCGAGTAGCACGGTGTGCGGTGCCTCATACAATCCCAGACGATACAACGTCATCTCTATGCGCGTGATAACGTGCACGTCACGCATACGGGCCCGGTGTGTGGCGCCCTTTAATATTTTGCCGAGTTCATGGTGTTCCGTCACGTAGGTAGACAGAGAGTACCTCCAGTGCTGATAAAGGTTCTCACTAATCATAAAATATGATCAGAACGTTTATCTTCCACCATACTAAACATCTAAAAACATCGCTTAATTTTTGAGTGATTCATGCACAGTTTTTACACATAATGGTACATTTTCATTTTCGATGTTTGTCTCATGGTTATTATTTTATGCGTGATTTGTACGATTAGGGCATGCAAAGATAATGGTGATGACGATGATGATTGAATAACCTGGAGAAACCCCAGACTACCGCCGATGTGAGTTTGTTACTTGACTTTGAAGGGGAAAGCCCACTTCGATCCCTCCTGTTTCAAAGTCTGAGTGCCTGAGTTAGGTACATCTTGATGATATAGGTAGTTGGCTACAGTACCAACACCGGTGTTCTTTTATTATTTTTATGTGAAGAAGCAAATCCGAGTTGACCCATGTCGAAGGATGCTTGTTTTTCTCTCTATTTCTTCTACTTACTTATTTCACTTCTGTTTTTGTTTTCTTATTAAGTAGTTGTGTAGGTAATAGGTATGTACACTTTTTATTTATTTAGGTACCTACCTACCAAAGTGATAGGCCTGCAGGAGCGGCCCATCAAGCTGTGCATATTTTTTTTTGTAGCTGTTTCTAAGACACGCTATCGAAATGTTCTTTTGAAAACTATTGCAGGGGTACTTGACACCGACCTGTAACAGTTTTAATACATGTACATACAGATTTCTGTACTATCGCCAGCAAATCCACCTACCCATTTAAGACACAAACTAACTGTATGCCCCGCCCTCATAACTTCGTCATTTTCAATCGATCGACATCTTTGATGTGAAGATAGATCGTGTTGCTTGACACAAATTTAGAATGTTGGGAAAAAAATGATTTTATTTTTTGGCGTAGGTACATGTGAAAGGAGGATAAAAAAACCATCTGCTATATTAAGTAGGGTATCGTTAAATAGATCTTTAAAAATTAAGGCGAGGTATTTTAAAAAAAATCACAAAAGTGATTCTGCCTCGAAGTATTTGCTTTTATGGGGAGTTTTCTCTTCCTAGAACAAAATATTTAAAAAAAAAATTGTTCTTAGTCTGAAGTTACCATAAAAACTATATCGGATACTGTATCCACGCAAGTTTTAAGAAAAATAAAAGTTTTTTAATTTGTGGTTCGTAAGCATACTGCAAACAAACCAGCAACGAAATTAGGTAACTTCGTAACGCTGATATTTAACATTGACTACAAACCCTATTTGTGGGCTTGTCTGACACGCTCTTGGCTGGTTTTTTATTTTGCTTTACTATTATGTTGGTACGTGTTCGAATCTCGACTCCAATATGGGAGTAAAAAAAAACTGCAAATATTGTAAGGGGTGAACCAGTTCAAGAAACTTTTAGTAGAGATCATAAGGGCGCAAAACAACACTTCTACGGCGAGGGCGCTTTTTTGAATTCAGAGCGAAGTAAGGGATTCTAGAGTAGAATCCCCGAAGCCAAAATATATTTTGCGCCCGAGTAATTCACTCTACTTTTCATCACCCTCTATGAGAAAATAAAAGGCGCCTCATATTTTATTGCAATACTTTTACTGTCACTTGAACAAATTTTTCAAAAAGTTAATAAAAATTCTAACATACGTGTAATTTTTGGTGAAAATTACGGACTGTAATTCGCGCGTATCTTTATTTTAGTTCTATTGGGGACGCGCGACTATGGGCCGTCGTCCCATACAGCCTTTATTCGAACAATATTTGCGTTCTATTTCTTTGGCGCTGACTGAACATCAAGATGTTCTAAATTCAAAGTAGTTTTATTCGCATTTGTTGAGTTCTTTATTTAAAAAGTGCAAATAAAAGAACTTTGCGGCGCGTTCTTTTCGAATAGATAGGATGAAAACAACATTCCCCAAGAAACATAGGTAGTTCAAAATACGGGGTGTTAGGGACGGTGTAACGAAAACTTTGCAGGCGTGCTCAGACCATCAAACTGAACAACTTTCACTATGGAGCCAATGGTGGAAAACGAAAAAAAATTTCTGACCGCCCATACAAAATTTACGATCAGCTGACTGACTTTGTACGGGAGGCTGAAAAAATTTTTTCGTTTCCCACCATTGGCTCCATAGTAAAAGTTGTTCAGTTTGATGGTCTGATCATGCCAGCAAAGTTTTCGTCACACCGTCCCTAACACCTGTATAAGGAGTAAAAAAATTAACTGCAAATATTTTAAGGAGTGAACCAGTCCATGAAACTGAACAACTTTCCCAGGGAACGTAGGTCGAAATATGAAAAAAGAATTTGGACCTCCTATACAAAATGTTCAGGCCGGCCGGTTCAGTTTGAATGGGAAGGCCAAATTTTTATTCGTATTTCGACCTATGTTTCTTAGGAAAAGTTGTTCAGTTTCATGGACTGGTTTAGTCGTAAAATACGTGCAGTTATTTTTTTACCTACTGTAGGAAAAAATTATTGTACCTCCTATACAAAATGCTCCAGCCGTCTCGATAGCCGACCAAGTTAAATTTGTAGGGAAGGGAAGGAATTTTTTTTTCATTATTCGACCTATGTTCCTTGGGGAAAGTTGTTCAGTTTCATGGACTGGTTCACCTCTTGGAATAGTTTGAGTAGTTTTTTTTACATCTTATAGTAACTTATTCCTCTACCGCACGCAACGCACGCAATATCGATTTACGTGCAAACTTATTTCAAGTATAGTGGCAACCCCCCCTTTTAGGGGCCGAATTTTTTTAGCCTATAACCTGGTCGGTAAAGTTCCCGACATTTTGGTATAATTTGCATCAAAATCGGTTCAGTCGTTTTTGCGTGATGCTTTCACATACAAACAGATAAACAAATAAACAAATAAACAAATAAACAGATAAACAGATAAACATCTAAACAGAAAAAAAATCTAAAAATTGCTGAAACGTGTTCTGTTATCAATTTTAAGTATCACCAAACAGTTTTTTTTCGAAAATCTTCTATGTACAGACTTTCGACCCTCTACAACTTTATTATATGTATAGATAGCAAATAATTACTTTGTATTATTCAGATTAATTTGAAAGTAGTATTGAAAATATTGTTAGTTATGCGGTTATGTTACAATTATAAAAAAAAAATAACTATGATTGACTGTTCGGATTGTAATACAGAAATATATTTTTTTGGCAATATAAAAATACAGTTACAAATATTACTCAGTTCATATACTTTAGAAATATAAAGGGGATTGCATAGTAATAAGAAAGATGAATGTAGAAAATAAGGTTTACATTAATAAGTAAATTTAGTTCATTTTAGTTGACTATGGAACAGAAATGATTGGAGAATTTAAGAAGTTATTTTCAGTATGTTTGATTGTTTTGTCTTTTGGAAAAAGTAGATTTTATTTGGTAAAAGTTAAATGTGAAAAATAGTTCAAAATTATGTAAAAGCTAAAAGTATCAAAATTTAATTCGAAAATAATAAATGTTAAACTAAAATTGAAGAACGAAATATTGAATACAAAATTAGAAAAACAATTGTAATAGAATGTTTTACTTACCTATATATTGTAATGTAAAAAAAATGAAAATCTAATGATTTAATTTTTTTCCTGTAAGGGGGGAGGTGTGGTGTGTGCGACGCCTCTTTCCCACTTAGGTTAGCATTGCAGTACAATATACGCCGTACTAGAGAACGCACGTTGTTTCATTACCAAGCTCCCAACGCGCCGCCAGTACAGTACTATATCTATGAATGACTTGTACCAGTCTTGCTGCGTGCTGATACGCCGTGCCCAGCTGTGGGACCAAGATGGCGACGGCTTGATAGAGAATAGCGGGCTGCCTGACCAGACCTTCGATGCCTGGGTCATGACTGGACCGAGGTAAATCATAGTTAAAACAGTCTTTACATCTGACATGGTTATAATATAAGTTGTTCTATACTATGTATAAGAATGACATGTAAAGTCTTGCTGCGTGCTGATACGCCGTGCCCAGCTGTGGGACCAAGATGGCGACGGCTTGATAGAGAATAGCGGGCTGCCTGACCAGACCTTCTATGCCTGGGTTATGACTGGGCCGAGGTAAATCATAGTTACAATACAATATAAGTTGTTCTGTATTATATCTATCAACGACATGTACCAGTCTTGCTGCGTTCTTATACGTCGCGCCCAGCTGTGGGACCAAGATGGCGACGGCTTGATAGAGAACAGTGGACTGCCTGACGAGACTTTCGATGCTTGGGTTATGACTGGGCCGAGGTAAATCAAAGTTACAATATACGTTATTCCATACTATGTATAAGAATGACATGTACCAGTCTTGCTGCGTGCTGATACGTCGCGCCCAGCTGTGGGACCAAGATGGCGACGTCTTGATAGAGAACGGCGGGTTACCTGACCAGACCTTCGATGCCTGGGTCATGACTGGACCGAGGTAAATCATTATTACCATATAGTGTGTCAGGATACATACTGCGTTCTTTTGAATGGGTTTTGGGCGTTCTTTCTTTCATCCCAAGAAATTCTGAATTGTAAATTTATTCCTCCAGAATCGTCCATCCTTTCCTTATTTTCAAAAGACTTCTTGACATTCTTCGTCATAGGAATGTAGAAATTTAATAGTCAGTTCATAATTTATTTTGCCACTTGGCCACTTTCTACATTATTGACACATCAAAAACCAATGGAACAGTACTCCATCTTACATCATTTACATGTATCCGTTTTCCAGTGCCTACTGCGGCGGTCTATGGCTGGCCGCGCTATCCAGCGTCAAGTACATGGCTCACCTTCTAGAAAAAGAGGCCGACGAACGTGAATTCAGCAAACTTCTAGAACAAGCCAAGCATTCGTACCATGAGAAGCTTTGGACGGGGAGCTTTTACAGCTTCGACGCGCGGCCTACTAGCAAGAATGTCGTCATGGCTGACCAACTCGCTGGACAATGGTAAGAAAAACATTATTACTTACTAAAATTTTCCTATGTTTCGTTTATGCTGGTCAATTTAATAAGCATAAGACTTAGAAAAGTGCATAAGATAATACTAGACGTTAGCCAATACCACAACACAATCAATATAAGCATTATTGATATTTATTTTTGTGCAATATAATTTTGAGTAAATGTAGATTCATAAACGTAGAATTTTCAATCTTTCCAGGTATCTCCGCGCTTCAGGTTCAAGCGACGACGTATTCCCAGAAGTCAATGTAAAGAAAGCCCTACGCACTATCTACGAGAACAACGTACTGAAATTCCAGGACGGTCGCATGGGAGCGATCAACGGATGGGTGACCGGACCCAAGGGCCATGTGGATCACACCGCGGTGCAGAGTATGGAAGTGTGGACAGGGGTCACTTACGGACTCGCTGCCTTGATGATTTTTGAAGGTAAGTAGTTGACAATTCGCAAATCAAGAGACAACAAAAATGGAAAAAATATTATCTTAACGTTAAAATTTGCCTAAAATCTTGCTATATTGTAAGATCCAGTAGTTATTTTGGCCCCCCTGTAGGCTAAGAATATCACAAGCAGGCTAAAATTATGCTTAAAATCTAGAATCGGTGGCTCCTAATATGTCCAACATCACTCCTAAACCCGCTTGTGAAGCGTCGCAAAACAATGGCTAAAACAGCTAACAGGTCGATTAGTTGTTTTTTGCGATGCTTCAGAAACTGGTTGGGGAGCGGTATTGGATACCGATATTATAGTAATCGTTGATCTAGTTTTCTCATATCACACGTATATTCCAGGCATGCACGAGGAAGCCTTTACCACTGCAGGCGGGATGAACAAGGCGCTCATCAAAATGGGGCTCTCCTACGAGACCCCCGAAGCCCTGTTTGAGACCGGGCACCACCGCTCCATCGCCTACATGCGCCCGCTCGCTATATGGGGCATGTACCAGGCGCTGGTGTCTAGGCCTCCGCCCCCCGCGCCCGTAGCCAACGGACAGCCCAACCACGTCAAAGATAAGTTATAGTGTTTGCACTTTATAGTAGTTTATGTGGACGACTTACAGACTTATCTAGCATTTATAGTGGTAGTGATTAATTTTGACGAAATTACGTAACGAAGGTGTAAGCCTAGGAAAGGAACTTTGAACTGGCAGATGTGAAAAAATAATGCAATTCCAAAATAATTATCTAAAAATAATGAAATAAAATGTAAACTGTTCAAAATACATCCTTAACGTTCAATCAAAACATCACAATCATTTTACTAATTGTTATGGACTGCTAAGATATGTAATGTAGGTGTAAGTTGTTATAGTGCATTTAGTATTTTGATAAAATAACCAAGGGAGGCATTTTCCAAAAGCGATGTTTGCTTATTATTATAAATTCTAATCTAACGCAACAGTGGCAATATTAAAATAGTCTTGTTATTTAAATATAGATGACAATTGTGATATTTCCTACAAAAAGTTAAATTATGTGTTTTATATAAAAAAGCATGAAAATTTTGTCTACCTAATTGTTATACCAATGAGATTGTGACTAAAAACTAGGCAATAAGTACGTACCTATTTAGACTTTAGCCTTTCGATGTTGTGTTATTTATTGATCTTATTATTATTCATTACATCTATAAAGGGTGTCGGTGATTATTATAAGGGATTTTGCGTTTTTCTTTAACAGTATGCGCTCAAAACGTGCATATAAAAAAATATGTATGTACAGATCAATAATGAAAAATTCTTGTTATAGTATTTATTTTAATTATTCATTAAACGTTTTTTTTATTCCAAAGTTGATCAAAAACACTATAAAGAACGATAATATGTTGTTTTGTCACTCTCAGAGTTTCAGTACTTAAACGTAATTTTTAATTCCTATTTATTCTTAAAACCAATAAAGGTGCAATTAAAACAATTATAACATTATTTTATAATTTATTTCCATAATTCGTATATTTTAAATGCATTTGGGAATACAATTCATATAAGTATTTTGAGTATCAAATATTTTAATCTCAAAATTTTTACTACAGTATTAAGTTCTACCATATTTCAAGTATCAGTAATATATTTTGTACTATTTTAAAATTAAATATCTGTAAATCAATGATGCTACAAAAATAAATTAAACTAAATATAAATTCCATTCAAATACTTATATTTACACATTATTTACATCAACATTCATTCAGTCTTGTTTATTGATGATTTGCCTGACTTTTCCAAAATATCATGTTGGCCGAAAAAGAAATAAAAAGTGGTTAGTTTACTTTCATATTATTATTTTGATTGAATACAACGCAGTTTTGCCAAAGTAGAGAGTCTGTGTGCCGTTTTTCTGTACTAAACAGAAACATTTTACAAACTTGTCCTAACTTATCTAGGTCTGAGGTGCAAGCTTCACAGAGTAGACGAGAGAGGTAAGGAAGGCAACTATCAAACAAGTGATCGTCGGAGACGTGAAACTTGCGACTGTTTCCAAATAAAATGTATGAAACTGATGAAACAAAGCTATACACGTAAAACGCGCGTCCCATTGATAAAAACCGACGATCGCTTGTCTGAGATGTCCTTTGCGCATCGCGTCTATTCTGTGGAGCTTGCCCCTTATATTTTGTAGCTATAACCTACGTGTGAGTAGCGGATATGTTCATATACATATGCGCGCCGTCGCGGTCGTCGCACCGCCCGATGCGTTCCCGCGGGAAACTCAGGCGCAGGTGCGTGTCGGTCTCGCAGTCAAGCCGCTCCCGGGACGCTGAAGTTTCGCGCTCCACGATCGTAGCCATGTGAGGTGTTCTGGAATTCGAAGACAGGTTTGAAACAGGTGTTAGCAACGAGACAAAAGATACTGATTTGGTCTAGAAAAGCTTTTTGGCTGCTGGCTGTCATATCTAGATGTAAAGATTGCAAGGTCATTCACGAAAAATCAGGTAAATATCGACTTGTTGTTTAGTTTTTCCAGGGTAATGCGTTCAGGTTCGCTGTAAATGTTGGTAGTTGCGAATGCATTAATATCTTCTTGGACTTGTTTTAAGGTGGTGGAAATATGCAATCTTTCCCCACTCTCGCATCTAGATAACTATCTATTGACAACATACCTGATGTCATGCACGAATGTGGTAAACTGTGGGCAGCCATTGAGTGGTCTGGGCGGCGGCGGAATGAGGTAATCGTCTAGTCTGCTCTCGCTGTCGCAAGCCGAGTGCATCGTCAGCGTGCTCTCTACTTTACATCCAAAAGGCTGTCTTGACAACATACCTGATATCATTCTTAGGTCCATGTCCAAAGGTCGTGAACTGTGGGCACCCATTGAGCGGTCTCGGCGGCGGCGGAATCAGGTAATCATACACTGCTTTCACTTTCACATCTAAAAAGCTGTCATGACAACATACCTGATGTCATTCTTAGGTCCATGTCCAAAGGTGGTAAACTGTGGGCACCTGTTGCGTGGTCTCGGCGGCGGCGGAATCAGGTAATCATACACTGCTTCCACTTTTACGTCTAAAAAGCTGCATTGACAACATACCTGATGTCATTCTTAGGTCCATGTCCGAAGGTGGTAAACTGTGGGCACCCGTTGAGTGGTCTGGGCGGCGGAGGAATGAGGTAATCGTCCAGTCTGCTCTCACTGTCGCAAGCCGAGTGCATCGTCAGCGTGCTTGATGACATCTGAAAAGATAGAGTGGCTGAGAATGTGTTCCTTTGGTTTCTATAAGGAGATACCAGTAGGGTGAAATTTAGCAGAAGTTTGTCATGATTTTGTACAGAAATATTAGGTGTCGATGGATTCTTGTTGTATTTCAAAACTTTGTCATGTAGGTACGAGTATCTCTCAGTCTGGGTTATCCCTGTGGATACTTACAATGGACCTCGCTTTCTCGTCCATTTCAGATTGGATACTGTTTGTGTCAGCTACGCTGCCGCCGCTGGCCGTGCTTAACCTTCCAGATGATGAGGAACCTTAAATAGAAAGATCATTGTAAAATGTTGAATAAGTTCAAAAGAGTTATTGTATTGTAATACTTTTCCCTTGTTAATGTTTGACTTACTTTCGCTAAGACTGCTGTTCGGTCTAGTGTTTCCATTTCTCTTTTCGATTGTACCATTGCCATTTTCATGACCTGTGAATATAAGGTTTAGGTTTTATTTCTTCTTAAAAATTATAATTTTTCATCCAATTTGAAACCAAGTTTCGTAATCAGTTGTCTACGACAATATCCGAAGAAATGTATAAGAATACTTACTTTTGTTTTTATTCTTCGAGAATATTTTCTTAACCCTTTCGAACGGTGTTGGACGCTTCATTTTGTCTTTAATCTTCTGCTGGATCTTATCATACTCTTCCCGCATCTTATTTAGCTGTTCTTGTTTCTCTTTTAAAGACTGCTGCGTCTCGTTTCGGTTCTTCCATTCCATCACAAGTTTTTCTACTTCTGAGATCGTGAACACATTGTTCTTGAAATCGTTTATTATTTCGGCTAACTCTTCTTGACCGGTCAAAGGAAAGTTGTCTTTCCCAGATTTCACGCTTCCGCTGCATCGTATGTCTTTGGTACTTAGGTTTATTTGGCTTATGTCACTAGTTGGAGTTTCAATGGTAAATGGCTTGTTTTCTTCGGTGGGTGAGTACAGGAATATATTATCAGACTGTTGCGGCATGAGTCTAGAGCTGTTTGCGTAAAGATTGTTTGGTTTGAACTTCGGGCTCTCGACTTTGATGTTTGAGGGTTGGAATAAGTAGTCGTGCTCGATCGCTTGTTGTATCTTTCCGTCGTGTAATGGAAAATCGTTTTGGTAGAGTTGCTCTTTGACTTTAGGAAGTTTGAGCGTTGGTCTTTGTTTTTTCTCTTCCGCTTTTTCGTTTTTTTCTAGAACTTCGAGGTTTTGTGTGCAAGCTTCGCTGAAGGGGTCTGAGGCTTCTTCGGCTTCGTGTTCAGTCTTATCGTGTGAGGGGGAGTCGACAGTGTCGCAGGGTTCTACTATCCGTAGCTCTTCCTGAGATTTAATTTCATTGTCATCTTGGGCATCCTCCTTGTCATTGTCTGACATGTTCTTCAGGTAGTAATACATGTTGGAGAACTCGTTTATTTTCTGTAACAATATATTTTTAGAATTATTGGTGATTTACTTTTGATCTTATCTTTTATTTGGAAAAAAGATTTCCCAATAGCTTACCAAGTGATCAGCCAGCACGTCAGCCAGCTTGAAGTGCTTGTGGTCCCTGGCCAGGTCCGCCGGGGTCCGTTGACGAGCGTTCCTGAGGGCCACCGCTGCTCCGCCGCCAGGGCACTCCAGGAGTTGCCAGCACAACCGCTCCAGCCCGAAACGCGCTGCCCAGTGAAGCAGCGTGGGGTATTCTTCGCCGCCTGGACAATTAAGGAAATAGGTGAGTTTCATTTTCAAACTAAACTGACGCCCTTTACCTACCTATCTATTATTTTCTATCGTGGCGCGGTAATTTATACTTACTATACAATCCTAAACTTGTACCATACTTGTACTATGTGTACATAGAGGTATTACCTAATCATAAAATAGATCTAATAACGATTTTTAAATGAATAGGAAATGACGCGAAATTTCAAAACATAATGTTATTGTTCTCACGTACACGGCTGATTATTTCGCCACTTTTATCAAAACGTTCACAATAGAAGCATCATTGTCACAAAGACATTAAATAGGATGGAGTCATCAAACTAGATACTATAAACAAAGGGCTCACTGTACCGTCCTCTTAATTTTTTGCATCCGGTCCTAACAAGACCTTAATTAACTTCTAAAAATAGGTCAGGGGAAATATACAAGGACAACTCTTTTTGTTTGCTTTTTGTTGTTTTAATAGTGTTTTTATGTCTATTGAGCTTTATTGTTTGAGTCCAAATGCAAGTTTTAATTTGGTAGCATGGGATAGGACGTCGTTTGTTGGTTTTAGGTACCATTAAAATTTGGAGCATTTTAAGTGCCCGGCGTGGGATCATATCGCGACGCTACCAAAAACGATGTAAGAATTTCCTTTCCCCATTGAGTATCTGAGTATTTTGTCTTGCATTCGACGGATTAGGCTTATAGCGAATTGGGCCATTTTTGTGAATTGGTCTCTAACCGAGGTCTCTAAGCGATTTGGTCTTTGCGTATTGAACTAAGTACGTATTTAAGCGCGCTTGGCCGCTTACGGATCGGATGGCCAGCACCACGAGCCCGACTGGATTAGAATGCGGGTAAAAAAAATCAGGATTTATCGAGTAGTTCAATAGAAGACTTATTTCTTGTTTTTATGGCGTTTTCATTATGATTTCGCCAGTATCAAGTTTCGACGATGACTTTGACTTTATTTGCGGGATCACAAAAAAGACTTACTTGACACCTCAGCCTTGGGGTTGAACTGCTCAGTGGATGATAGCAGGTTGAAATGAGGAGGAATGTTCTTCTGGAAGGCGTTCAGCATCCAACTGTCCAGTTGCTCCTTACTCGTCGCTTTGAAACCCAACGTCTGTGGAAAGGAAACACAGGATTTTATTTAACCATTTAAGGGCTATTCAATTTATAATAGTTTTACTTAGTATTTGCATGAAAAACCGGATTACCTTGGTCCCTTAAATGGGTAGGTTAATCTGCTGGCGATATTACATTTTGCTAAATGTGCGTATTTATTCACCAACATAATGAGCAATAAAAAAGTTCGCAGAACCAAGCATGGTAAGAGAACTGCTGACAGCTTTTCCCCACTGAATTACGAGATTCACTCGCTTTGTACGTGTCAGCTCTCTGAGTACCCACTTCATTATTCAAGAGTTCTCCAAATGAAATTGGTAACATTGCTCCAGTGAAATAAGTTGCGTAACAAGCGAATTGTTCGGGGATGTAATTTTTGTACGCATTTACCTATTCACTTGATCTTCTCTTGTCTCTTTCGTACTTGTTATGATATGACCACTTTAGCTGACCTTTGGCCAGACAGCGTTGACCTGGCACATAAACTCTAGCGGGTGGTCAGAGGCCCGCAGAAGCTGGTCAAGTTTCCTCAGCCGGCTTTCGTACTTAATCTACCTGTTCTAGCCGATCATCCATCCAGTCAGCGGTGACCCCTACTCACATACCTGGCACATGAACTCCAGCGGGTGGTCGGAGACCCGCTAAAGCTGGTCAAGCTCCCTTAGCTAGCTCTAGCTGACCCTCGGCCAGTCAGCGTTGACCCCTACTTACATACCTGGCACATAAACTCCAGCGGGTGGTCGGAGGCCCGAAGTAACTGGTTGAGCTCCCTCAGCTGGCTCTAGCTGACCCTCGGCCAGTCAACGTTGACCCCTACACACATACCTGGCACATAAACTCCATCGGGTGGTCGGAGGCCCGCAGCAACTGGTCGAGTTCTCTCAAACGGCCCTCGCACTTGATCTACCCGTTCTAGCCGATCATCCATCCAGTCAGCGTTGACCCCTACTCACATACCTGGCACATAAACTCCAGCGGGTGGTCGGAGGCCCGCAGCAGCTGGTCGAGTTCTCTCAAACGGCTCTCGCACTTGATCTGCCTCCGTCCCAGCGACTGGCCGTTCTTGCTCACTCGCACCCAGATTAGCATCGACACTTCCAGGCACGACTCTGTAAAACAAACATTCGACGTGATGCTTGACTTAAATGTCATCACCCTGGTAAAAGGCGAAGTAGCATAGCGTTCCCTGTGAATGTAATACCGACCGTATTGCATTCACAGGCTTTTCCCTTGATCGACCACTATCTAGCGCCTGTTATTGTTGATGATAGCAAAACACATGCCTTATCATGCTTTCTTTGCTGAATGCAAATGTCTACATTGTTTCAGGACAGTAATTTGTTTTGCTTTCTGCCCATTAGCAAATAGGTACATTTTTAAACCGCAGAATATTATTTTTCCCTTCGCGAGAACTTAATGTAATTTACACCCAACATCACGTAATAACTTTTCCAGGAATTTTCCGCTTTCATTTTAGTTGCGAAGTTAGAAAAATTCTTTATCGAGTTATAAAAATGTTCAACATTCTTTTGACGATAAAAAATACCTCTCGTTTGTGTTAAAAGTTTCGGAGTAGGTCCTTACTAAGCCAATTTTAACTTATTATTTCTTTGATTAACTCTTTAAAAATATCCTGCTACGTAGAAATAAATATAAACCCGCTTTGTAGAGCTTTCAGTGAACAAACAAGTAGCAAAGGAACACCTACGCTACGCAGAAACTTGCTTTGTGCCCCTCCTACGCTCGACAATAAACCCCTCTTTCTCTTATTTTTCTTCGATGAGATTAGTTGCAAATAGAAACTGATCTTACCTGGTATATCGAACTGGAGCGTGTAAGGGTTTCTCTTCTTGAAAGTAGGAATGTGAATGACCTCGCCCTTCTTGTCGACCATAATCTTGATACTGTCTTCTTCCCTAATTGGATCGTTCAGCAGCGCAATCACCCGACTTTGACCCTTATAAAAGACAAAGTGTTTTTTATGTGCTCAGTTTTTCACAAAGGCACTAGCTTGGTAACAGTATAAAGTTGTGATAAAGTTCAGATAATTTTATTGTCTCGCAAATAGGCAAAAAAATGTAGCGAAAAATTTCCCCCATCGTATTTTTGCAGGCTGTTTTTCCGTGAACATCACAGAACATAGTAACACGAAATATAAAACATCGCCCGATCGTAAACCATTTAGCCTAAATTGAATTGACAACATCTACGTTTTACTGTTATATGTTCGCCTACCTGACTGTAACTTTTAGCTCAGATATAAAAATGAAGACTGAGTTTTATGACTTGTAAGTTATTGCCAGTAAATTTAAAGTTACTGTTGTTCCTATATACAGTGTAGCGAATTTAATATTTGTAACAGGGGGTTTTTAGTTATCACATCACACATTATTGTTGCGTGATGACATATCCCCAAAATACCGCTTACATTTTTGGTATTCTAGCTCTCTATTTTGTCACAGACGATCAATTTTCTTAAAGGGTGACATACAGTTTGGTCTACTGAATGTTTACCTAATGGTTGTGACGAATCCACTTACGACAGTATTCCTAAAAAGAGATGATATCAGCCGTAAAACTAAGCCAAATTCTTTTGCAACATAATTTTGTTCTTTTGCAACAAAACGGGGTAGGGACACAGAGATGTCGAAGTAAACTTACAATTTTAACTTTCTTTGGCACGATGGAGAAGCTGGTTCGGTCGGTGGCGGTGTCCTTGCAGTCTTTGGTCCTCAGGATGCCCACGGCAGCCGTCAGGAAGGTGTCCACGAAAGATGTGTCCTTCTCGCGCACACACATCATCTGCCACTGGTCTATCGTTGGGTATTCTGTAACAAACATCACTCGTGAAGATTTCTGTTGCAAATATCTTCCGCAAGTCTTCTTGTAGGTAGTACGTAGTAGGTACGGTTGATTCGATCCAAATATCACATTTCTAAAGCCTTAGCAGTTCATTATATCCAGATTTTCCGATCAAAGCGAGTTGGTAATACGCAAAATGATAAGAAGTATCCATTTCACTTTAGAAGCCAATCAAGATATCGTTATACAAAAAAACTTCATTATATCCAGATTTTCCGATCAAAGCGAATTGGTAATACGCATATTGATAAAAAGTATCCATTTCACTTTACAAGCCAATCCGGATATCATTGAACAGAAAATAAAAAATTGTGAGCAATTGTAAATGCCTGACAAGTCAGTTGTTTTCTACTAACCATCACAATTGCTAGCGACGACCTGGCTCTTCTCGACTCCTAGCAGCATGACCAGGACTTTGTCCACCCTGAACAGATTCTCCACATTGGTCTCTTTCTTCAGCTCCCCCATCTTGTTGACCAGGTTGGGGCAGATGATCACGATCTGCAGCTGGGCTTTCATCAGCTTTTCTAACTTCTCTTGAGATTGGGCGTCATTTGACAGTAACTCTTCGGCGGTAACTGGGGTCACCCTGAAATAGAAATGTTCTTTAGTAGGTACTTATCTATCTGATTTCCTATTTCTGCGAAATTCCTATTTATAATAATACTGCGAACCTCAGCCAACCTGTCCAGGAATAATTTTTCTTCGAAAGAAAACTATAACAAGTAAGTAGGTAGATGTGTTAAAAAACAAAGAACCCGACTGCGGCAATTTTAAAGTAGTATTTTGCTGTTAAAATCCGCCATCTTGATTCTATAATTTCTTAATATGGCCAGTGTCACTCGCGCTGCTGAGACGAATCTAACGACACCTCATATGTTTAAATCTAACTATCCGTTAAAAGAATTTTCTTGTCCACATACATACATACTTACATACATACATACTCTCGAAAAACATAACCCTCCTTCTGAGGCAGTCGGGTAAAAATAGCAAATCATCTCCGATATAACAGATCCGATAACAGCTTAGCATTCGGAATATTGGTATTTCAGAATTATTTTATTTTATGCGAACTCGACTGATTCACAAAAATACAAATCCTAAACCAGCGAATGATGAATACGAAATTTATCTGGCAGGTAACCCATTTGATCAAAATACGTTTTACGTTGCCTGCCGTGTTAATTCGTGTCAATATGTGTGCAAAGATCAAACATTTTTCCGCAATCAGAATCCCTACGTATACTTGTTAGGGAAAATCGATTCCCGTTTCGTCCATAAATCGTGAACGTGAGGAAAATTACTTTTAAACCGACTTTTAAAGATTAGTATTAGTTTGACTCTTATGGAACTAGAGTTTGCACTTAGAGTACTATTATTTATTCTGTGAAGCGAGCATAGAGTGCGCGTATCGCCCCGCGCCGTACTTTCAAACGTAAGCAGTTGTTCCGTCGTCAAATGTATGAATAGTGTTGTTTTGCTACTGATAGGCAGAGATTCTGTGTTCCTTCTTACTAATGCTACCCGTTGTAACTTTTTAGGCGCACTCTACAGGGAGTAACGGAAAGGGTATAACAAGCCGAAAGGAGGTCAAGGTACTCATGAAACTGAACAACTTTGCCCATGGAACATGGGTCGAAATATAAAAAAAAATTGGACCTCTCATAGTAAAGGTAAATCAATCAGCTGATCGGCGATTTTGTATGGGAGGTCCAAATTTCTTTTTCACATTTCGATTCGACCCATGTTCCATGGGGAAAGTTGTTCAGTTTCATGAGTACCATGACCTCCTTTCGGCTTGTTATATACCCTTTCTGTTACTCCCGGTATAGTCTAAGACTTTGCATCTCTCTTTCCGTCCCTCAACTATGAAGTCTGATTAACCTAGTAGACTGGTATGTAATCTACCTATAATGGTGCCTGGCCCTCTGCGACATGATCTTGTCGAAGCTGGCGACGAGATAGTCGGACCACAGCGCGCTCTCCGGGGAGCCCGAGCTCCACAGGATGCCGATGTCTTCCATCTCTGTCCCTCCCTCAACTATGAAGTCTGATTAACCTGGTAGACTGGTATGAATCCTACCTGTAATGGTGCCTGGCCCTCTGCGACATGATCTTGTCGAAGCTGGCGACGAGGTAGTCGGACCACAACGCGCTCTCCGGCGAGCCCGAGCTCCACAGGATGCCGATGTCTTCCATTTCTGCAACAAAACACAGCAATATAGGATAGGATATAAAAATTAACTAAAAAAATATGGTCCTCCCACTTTCTATTAGTATTTGGACCTCCCTTTACAAAATGTATTAGCTGACCAAGTCAATTTGTATGGGAGGTCCAAATATTTTGTTTATATTACGACTTATGTTCCTTGGGGAAAGTTGTTCAGTGTCATGGCCTGTTTCTATCACCCATTAAAATATTTGCAGTTGATTTTCTACACCTTATAAGTATAACAATCATAGGCGTAGGTACTACATGGAAAAACTGTCATAGAACTATGGACGTAACATAACCAGCAACGTACCTACCTACCTATGTAGAAAAAACACCTAAACCCGAGAACAGATATTATTTGATTTCGTTGTTCGAAATAAAATAGGTACCTACGTCTATATTCGAATATAAAACGGTCTTAGCAGATCGAATGAAAAACGGTAGTAGTCATGTTTTTAGTTCGTTGCATACTTTTCACGGTAGTTTGTTCCATCAAATCTATTACGAATTTAGAACATAGGTACCTAACCAAATCATGTAAACCAAGTCTAACCAAGATCAAGGGTAGTGTGAACTTGGAAACAATATACCTACACGTGTATTACACACGAAACAATATAGACAACATGTTGGCAAATCAATATTGTGTTGTGATGTGAGTTGGTCTATATGAAAGCTCTACATAGCTACCTAACCTTAACTATAAAAGCGTCGGCAATCTTCAAAGGATGTTCTTGTTACAGTCTAATGAGTGAACATGGTGTAGGTACGCACCTCCTTCTAACACGTTACCCTCAAGGGGTAGTATTTAACTTGTTTAGGATGATGTATTGTTATTTACCTACTTAAATGTTTTGTGTCTTAAATGTATAGGGTGAAATTCTACGAGGACCGATAGCGAAAATGCAGAACGAGCTGGTGATAAGGGAGAACTTTCCTATAGGAAAATAGGTCGATATATAAAAAAACAAAATTGCCAATTATCTGATTTGAGTTACCTACTGTAGGAAGTACAATTATTTTTTCATATTTCGACCTGTTTTCCGTCGGAAAAGTTTTTCCTTAGTTATCACCAGCCTGTCCTACATTTTCGCTATCAGTCACGAGTAAAATTTCACCCAGTATGATTAGCCGGTCTAACAAAATTTTACAATTTGAAGAGTTTTTTCTCAGAAAGCATTTCCTACTTATTTAAAACAGTAGGTACTTAGTACATCCCAGCTCGTCGTTCGTAACAAAATTTTACAATTAAGTATCAAGACAAGATCCGAACATGATATCAATATAATACGCGATATCCGATAGCCCATACAATGTTCGATTGATCCCATGTTGTCAGATGAACGAACCATGAATGATGTCCACAGATAACTACAGGTCATTCACAGGACAGGGTTCATCCGCCTTACATCATGTTAAACCATAACCCATAACTTGTATGTTTACGTTACGCGTGCTTCGGACACGCAGTGACTTCCGATCAAGCCGATATTTGAATAAATGCATACTTAAGGTGAAACACTTGTCTGACTTTCAATTTGAAGGAAGTGCAAGTGTGTATCGGTTAATAAAATCAAATACTGGAAGATTTTGAACGATCAGGGTAGGTAAGTACTTATAGAAGATACCTAGGTACGTATTAAGGAATAATATTTTTTTTTCAATTTAATCCTACACAACTATTACGGGGTTGTACCGAGCGACCAATTTGCCCGAAAACGCTAAAATCAAGAGGTCATATAATACTGAACAACTTTCCACAAGAACAATAAATCAAAATAAAAAAAATAGTGGACCTTACGAGCATTTTCTATACTTAAGAGGTATTTTTTATTAACAACTAGCTGCCCGTCAGCGGTTTCACCCACTGCAACCCATCTTTTTCCCCTTTAGGGGTCAAAAAACTAAAATCCCTGAAATACGTATTTCCGTTTTTTATCTAATCGCAAATTTTGAAACAGATTGCATATTAAAATACAGATTCTCCATACTAACCTTAAACCCCCTTTTTACCCCTTTAGGGGTTAAAAATCGAAAATCCCTGAAACACGTGTTTAATTTTTTTAGCTTTTTGATCTAATCACAAATTTTGAAACAAATCGTATTTAAAAATACTGATTTTCCATACAAAATTTTAGCCCCTTTTTTACCCCTTTAGGGGTTAAAAATCGAAAATCCCTGAAACACGTATTTCTTTTTTTTAGGTTTTTGATCTAATCCCAAATTTTGAGACAGATCGCATTTCAAAATAAAGATTTTCCATACAAACTTCCAACCCATTTTTACCCCTTTAGGGGTTAAAAATCGAAAATCCCTGAAACACGTATTTCTTTTTTTTAGGTTTTTGATCTAATCCCAAATTTTGAGACAGATCGCATTTAAAAATAAAGATTTTCCATACAAACTTCCAACCCCTTTTTTACCCCTTTAGGGGTTAAAAATCGAAAATCCCCGAAACACGTGTTTACTTATTTTAGCTTTTTGATCTAATCACAAATTTTGAAACAGATCGCATTTAAAAATAATGATTTTCCATACAAACTTTTAACTCCTTTTTACCTTTGGGGTTAAAATTTGGGGTAAACAATATTTATAAACCTGCCCCTTAACTTACTCTATATAATAAAAAAAACCGTATCAAAATCCGTTGAGGGGTTTTAAAGATATATGGAAACATACAGACAAACGGGAAGGGACTTTACTTTATACTATGTAATGATAATGATATGTTTTGTAAAAAGTTGTTCAGTTGGCTGAGCTTAGCATTTTCGGACAAACGGTCGCTCGGGACCACCCCGTACAAATTAAAAACGAATCATCTAAATAAGTTATCAGCGTATTTTTTGTTTGTAAGATATGACCAACATTTTAATGATGTTAATGCTCTACCTGTCCCACAGAAAATAAAAGCATGATAATGTAACTTATCAAGCCATTGGAAAACCGTCAACAAAACCGATAAAAATCTCGTTGAAACTCAGCAAACTCAGTCGATAATTGGATTTCGATCTGCTACGTTCGCGTGCAAATTGCTTGAAAGTGCATAAAGGCAAAGGGCGAGGCGAGAACTAGATAAAGGGCACGTTATCAACACGAAGAAGCTCTTAGGGGCGAACTCCACAGAATAGACGCCTTAGCTTAGAGTATACCTCTATACAGGAAGTAACAGAAAGGGTAAGCCGAAAGGAGGTCAAGGTACTCATGAAACTGAACAACTTTCCCCATGAAATATAAGTCGAAATATGAAAAAAAAATTGGTGCTCCTATACAAAATCGCCTATGGGAGGTCCAAATTAATTTTTACATACATACATACATACATCACGCCTTTATCCCTTGCGGGGTAGGCAGAGCGTCAACGACCGTAAAAGTACGGTCGTTATCGCCACTTCTGACACATATTTGAGGGCCGTTTTAGCTATTGTCGTGTATCGCTATAGTGACAGGTTGTCAGCCTGTCGCCTAAAATTGCAATACACATGATACCCTCGAGTCCTTTAGTCGCTTCTTACGACACCCACAGGAAAGAAATGGGGTGATGCTATTCTAAGCCGGCATCACACGGCTTTAATTATTAAATTAATTTTTCATATTTCGATTTTCGGTATATAAGCAAGCTATACTTAGAGTGCCCATAAGCATAAGGACCCGCGGCGTACTGTCAAAGCGTAAGCAGTTACTCCCTAGATACAGACGTCAAATGTATGAGAAGTTATAGAGGTTCAATCGAGCTGTCACTGGCGTTTTTCTACTGACAGACAGAGAAATTGCTCGAAAGTGCATAAAGGCAAAGGGCGAGGCGGCGGGAACTAGATAAAGGGCACGTTATTAACACGGAGAAGCTCTTAGGGGCAAACTCCACAGAATAGACGCGCGACACGCAACATGACATCTGTCAGACAAGCGATCGTTAAGCGTTATAAATGCGACGTGTGTAGCTGTATCTCTTCTGTTTGATAGATTTTATATGGAATCGGTTTTAAGCGACGCGATGTCGCACGACTAACGTCTCCGACGACGATCACTTGTTTGATAGATGCTATCTAACGTTTCACGTCTCACGTCTACTCTGTGGAGCTTTCGCCTTAGAACTAATTTGAATCACTCACTACTCTCTACATCCAACCATTGATATTTTAATTACATAAGTTAAAATGCTCTACCTGTCCCACAGAAAATAAAAGCATGATTAAATAACTTATCAAGCCATTGGAAAACCGTCAACAAAATTGAACGATAAAAATCCCGTTGAAACTCGGCAAACTCAGTCGATAATTGGATTTCAATCTGCTACGTTCGCGTGCAAATTGCTTGAAAGTGCATAAAGGCAAAGGGCGAGGCGAGAACTAGATAAAGGGCACGTTATCAACACGGAGAAGCTCTTAGGGGCAAACTCCACAGAATATACGCCTTAGAGTATACCCCTATACATATAAGCAAGCTATAGAGTACGCATAAGTAATAAGGACCCGCGGCGTACTGTCAAAGCGTAAGCAGTTACTCCCTAGATACAGACGTCAAATGTATGAAAAGTTATAGAGTTGCTGGCGTTTTTCTACTGACAGACACAGAGGTTGTGTTTAGACTACTGCTAACAGTTCAAACTATAGTTCGACAACTTCGTGCGCGTCCTTCCTGCGGGGTACAGACGGTGGGGGGGCGAGGAAGCACGTCATTCTAATATGACGTGCGGCGAGAATGCGCGCGTGTCCCCTCCCCGCTACACCGCCCGCTACCCGTTGACATCGCCCCCCTCACCGTCTGTCACCCCTAAGGAAGGTCGCGCACGAACTGGCCGGACTATAATAGGCGTACTCTATAGCTTGCTTATATACCTATACTCTAGTAGTCAAGTCAGACAAACGATCGTCAGCCGTTTTCGATGTGACGTGTGTTTCACGCGTGTAGCTTTATCTCTTCTGTTATAAGCGTTGCGATGTCGTATGTCCTTGGCGTACGTCTCATGTCTCCGACGATCGCTTGTTTGACAGATGCCATCTTACGTCTCACGTCTACTCTGTGGAGCTTTCGCCTTAGAACTAATTTGAGTCACTGCTCTATATCCAACCAGACCATTGAGGCACTTAAAATCAATTCATTTAAATTTAGCAGCGGGCAATATTGCACTTAGTGTACTCGAAAGTACTTAGACAGCCCTGTACTATCACCAGCTTTACCTACCGATTAAAAGATCAACTTGTACTGGCTTTTCTTAGTATTTGTATGAAGAAACAGTTTAAGTTGGTCCCATAAATGGTTAGGTGGTTTTTCTGGAGACTATAAGTAGGTACCGACCAAACTGAATACTAACGAAAATACTTCAAAAATTCGTTTCGAACTCCGAACCTGAAGCCTGCGTTGAATTTTGATGATGAATTCAAAGAAAGTCTTGACAAAAAATCTGTAGCGTGTCCCAAAAACACACTTATACATATTCCTTCGTTACCCGGCTACGGACGCGGGCTACACATGAATGAAAGCATATGGTTGTTAAATTTTTATTGCATCGGGCGCACACTACCTATGCCGGGCTGGGCTTTGGCCGTTATTAGATGGAGAGCTGGCTACGTCAGGAGGTGTACGACTTGATGACGACCGAGAAAATTCACGCGGCAATTAGAATACTACTAAAAGTACCGAACTTTGTAATAATACAGTTTGCCGCTATCCAAATTATACCTACATTATTCTATTTCAGTACTTTTTAGTAAGGCATTCGAATTAATATTTAATGCACTACACACTTTAAGTGCTTTATATTAAATTTTCGAAGGCCTGATTAAATCCATTCTTATTATGCCCCTGTTCTACTCCTAATCAATTTGGGGTTGGTGCTACATGTACTTATGAAAAATTGCAAACGGTCTCATCCACTCCTAAAATTCCTACAACTTGCCGAATTATGCCAGCGTAAAATAGAATCACCCCATATCTTTTCCATGGGTGTCGTAAGAAGCGACTAACGGATTTGAGGGTTGATGAGTGAGTACCTGTTGCAATTTTAGGCGTCAGGCTGATAACCTGTCACTATAGTAATACACGTCTTCTGAATGACCATCAAACTTATATCAGACGTGATGTGAATGGCCTTTTTTTACAGCTGTTCACGCTCTGACTACCCCGCAAGGGATAAATACGTGATATGTGTATGATATGCAATCCCACAATTTCTGACATAGCCAGCTCTCCGGCTGCCATGGCCGCAACGGGCTGCTTACAAAATAAGCTATGCACCGCGCCGCACCGCACCGGAAACACATACGGATTTATACGCAGCTACCTCTGCCGCCAAATGAAGACCCGACTAAATGTAATATCCGTTTCCTAAATAGACGAACGCCTATGTCGTCCCAGAATAACTATGGCCGATTAGATGCAACGGAAGGTGGGGTGCAGTTATGCGGGGAATCGGATTTCGAATATCGAAAACGCATTCGTCTTAGGCGTTATGTTAAAACGAGCTATGTCAAGAATAAGACGCTTGAGGTAGATAGTTTATGAAATTTACTTGTGGAAAACTAGTTTAGACTAGGTATCTACCTATCTAGAAATAACTTGATAGGAAAATGAACTTTAAATGTCTACGATATATTTTCGCAGCGAAGTGTTGTATTTCTACACACAGCTATTAATAGTTGAACTATGAAAACTTGACTATACGTCTGTAAAGTTTATAGCGCAAAGTAATTTGAATATCATCTGCATTTATGTACCTATCTACATGTAAAAAGCTTTAATTGTACAAATGCATTAGCCAACTCTTGTGTAATTGCACTCAAGATTCTATTCTTGTATCAAATTTTACACTAACAGCTTTACGGGTACCTAGACGTATTACATTATATTGTTGCTTCAGATATATGTATATCTCTATGCTATACTAGCAATACTTCCATTTAGAACTCCGCATATGGTTCACTGCTTTCAGCGTGGGAGAAAGAAAACTCGTAAAAGGAGCAAGGATGGCATACGAAGAGCTTATTAAAGAGAGACTGGATTGGCGACAGATTTATCGTTTTTTGCAGAGCGCGTGACGCATGCTAAATCCGCTAATAAGGACGTAAATCAAGACACTCGACTTTTTGTACGGAAACTGTTTTATCAACCTCTATTTTCTTCCTGTTTTAAACGCCATTTGAATAATACGCTATTTTATCTTAGTGGCAATCACTAGTATCTAAACCGTTTAAACTAAAATTATGAAAATACTTTAGTAGAAACATTAAATGTTACTGTAACATTATTATTTTAGGTTTCGTTTTAGGTGCATTTGAGTTTAAGAATCTATTACGTCGTGTTTTATGTCAATGATTAGCAATTTTATGACCTATCAAAATAACACGGTCGTAATAGGTATTATTACTCTGTCCTGTAAAAAGTTTTCCATGGCCTATTCGTTTCAGTTTTCAGCTGTGCGGCGTGCTTTGATGTATGCGGAGGTAGGTGGTGAAATATTGCGGTTTCCTATAGGTTTGTTTGACAGGTGTTGTTTTGATCTCCGTTTGTCTGTCTGTCTGGCCACTGGGCTTTGCTATATGTTGCCTACCGCCTTCTTCCGTTGTTTAGAATGGACTGATGCAATGCGCATCCCGATTCTTTGAATGGCATACTATTAGTGAAGGTGATTGCGGATGTGACGCTGAAGAGTTTCAGGAAATAATACGATAGTTGAACATCCGTTGAAAAGAAAATGGGATAGCTTCAGTATGTCTGATATAATGTAGAGTCGGATATAGGTACTCACATAGACTAGGAGAAATACGATAAGGTAGTTTTGGTAGCCACGATTCGCTGAACTGAATTTAGCTGAACATCTAGACTACTTTGTGTTTAAATGCCAATTTGGTTTCTGTATTTATATTTTACAGTTTTTTAGACTAAACCAAAAATAAATGTGATTATTAATTTATTAGGACTTTTAATACACTCGTGCTATATTAAGCTCGAGGTGGGTCCCGGCGGTCGCTTATGAATTTTTCAATTTCCTTATTTACAATTAATGTGAATGATATTCTAGAAGATTCTAGGTATTCTGCCGGCAGGTACCTGATTGTAGGTTACCCAGGCAAGCTTTTATGATCGATCAATTTCCATTCATCTCTAAGCCCATAATTTATGTATGACATGCATGACTATGACAAACACCGATAGATATCTCTATTTAATGTGTTTAACACAAGGCAGTATTCAGCTTGTGTGTGGTCTTCGAAGCTCTATAAAGATTAAACTAACGACTTTGCAAATTGCCTACTTTATAATAAGCTCGACTCTACATAAATAAGGTTCATCTTATTTTATTAATTACTAGTGGTCCGTTAGTGGAACTCATTTTCCCGCGGCAAAAAGGCACTTTTCCGGCATGTGTTATACATATAAATACAAAATCCGCATCAAAATACGTTGTGTGGTTTAGGAGGAGTAAGCGAATTCCACGGCATACAGACAGATAAAATGTGACAGACTGAAAAAAAAAACGAAATCTTTAATTTTTAATTGTTCATGAGCTAGCGGGCTGCGGGAGGGACTGTAGGTATATCATAGTGTTCTTAATAATATAAACGAAAACTAAACAAGCTTTTTGTAAGAAAATGACAAGGAAGATTGCTTATTAGAGTTTTCCTTATTGCTCCTGCCTCGCGAAACATTAATTTCCGGTATAACGCGCGAGAGAAAACCGTTTTTGAAACTTATTTACATTCATAATAGCCTTAAATAATGTTGGTTTATCTTTATAAAGATGCTCATTATTATAAGATATTAGTTTTTCTTGTGTCACTCGAAATAAGCTTCAGTAAAGGTACAAGTTCGTCATGTGCGGCCGATGCGTGCGGCTGTGGCTATAGTCGTAGTATGAAAGTGTATGGCGCCGCATTCGATGGACGCGATAGTGTGAGCGGTGAGCCATACGCTTTCATACTACGACTACCAATAGCCGCGCACGCGTCAGTCGCACGTGTCGAACTTGCACCTTAAATAAGTTTTCATAGATATCACCTTTTACTCTAGTGTTTCATTAGCTTGATGGATACTAGGTGCGATATGTAATGAAAAAGCTTTCGAAAAATTTAAGCTATTTTGCCGCTTACCTAAATAAATAGGTACCTACCATCTGCCGCTAATGGCAATTTTATTTACTTGATGTCTATAGTCCGACAAGTTCGTGCGCGACCTTCCTGCGGGGTACAGACGGTGGGGGGGCGAGGAAGCACGTCATTTTAATATGACGTGCGGCGCGGATGCGCGCGTCTCCCTTCCCCGCTACACCTCCCGCTACCCGCTGACATCTCGCCCCCCAACGTCTGTCACCCCTAGGGAAGGTCGCGCACGAACATGTCGGACTATAGCTAGGTACTTGAATTATTTTTGTCTTTTATTTTTACTTTCGCATAATGACGAGAACCCGATTTAGGCAACGATAGGTTTTATGCGAATTCCCTTTACTTTTGGTTTGAGTCACTGTTTGTACCTACTTATTATTAATTAGGTTAGCGTGGGAGGCGTTTCAAAGACAAATTCGAATAAAAAACATTACCAAGAAAGACTGAGTTAGTTTGCCGCCAGACTCTATATGATTCACGGTATTAAAATAAACTACGTAGGTAGGTATTTATTTCTTTTTTCTCCGTCTGTGTCCGCCTTATGTTACTAAATCATCAGCTCTCCGGCATCGCGCCCTATTTAATATAAGAAAATAACTCATTTTTCACTCAGTGTCAGATTATTGTTACATTTATTTATTTAATTTGATATGTGATAATGTGACTTAATCTTGGCAAGCAACTCTGCATATTTATGATGTATTTATACCTTAGATTTATACTATTTATGTTGCACTGCGCTCGCCACTTCGCCTGCCAAGCGTAGTGAGTTGAGTATGGCAATACCTCTGATTGGGGGAGGAGGCCCATGGCCCATTGCATTTAAATTAACACCCTGTATACTAAGGATGTAGAAAGTAAATTCCAATTCGTAAACTTTGAATATTTCGTCTATGACTATGACGCAATTAGATTGAGTGACTAACGAATCAAACGCCTCGTGGAAATCGTCATTGACCTATATTGAATAGAAACTAAACAAAAATCTAACAGAGAGGAAAAGTTCTGTTTAAAATCACTTATGTATCTAACACAAACAAACCTAGTTTGTACAAAGTGAGTCATTTCCGCAAAAGAAATTAGGGAAGGAAATAAAATAGTATACTGACTACTGTTATCATCTGAGAAAGCAAATATGAAATAATGAACTAAGTAGACGGGAAGGCCTTGAATGCGGTCACAGGAGATAAACTATTGTCGTGTAGGAAGGGACGACACAAACAAAGTTGTAACTCATAATTACAGATAACAATGCCTTAGGACAAATTAGGGATGATGTTTTGTTCTGTGCCTCAATGTTTTTCCATGTAAGATCGTGATGTCCTACCCACGAAATAGCTTATTTAGCAGACCATTAATTTATGTTATTTACTTCCCAACAAAGTCAAAAATAAAATAATTTGAGGTACGAGTATACCTACCTATGTGTTTGTTTGTTACCTTACCACGTTTCTCAGAAGAAGCGGCGTGTGCTTGGACTTATGCAAGTCGCAATCAATAAATCAAGAAACGCATTGTTTGCGTTGCTTCGCTCATCTTGCTTCGCATAACTTACAGAAATCTGCATAGGGCGGACGGCATAAACCTCATAACTGACAAGCGACAAACTTCGCTACTGTGGGAGCGATCTTCAGCTCAACGCCAGTCAAAGGCACATTTAAATTCTGTCAGCGAGTACATTACGGGAGGCGCTTCGATGCATGTAAATCATCCATGTATATTCAACTCGAGTCTGCATAATTAATAGTGTAGCCCCTAACGTCCTACAAAAGCGTTTGCTGTGCAACAACCATCTTTGTCACCAGTTGCTACGGTCCATGTTGGTCTTGATGCGTTATGGGGCAACGGTAAAACGGATTTGGTATTGGTGTTCCTTTTGACATTGATTTTGGTTGGGGCTGAACATCTTGGTACTACAAAGTGTCGTCTGTCCGATGCTGGGCGCAGTGGGACGCGAAGGACACTTGACACAATGGGCTGTTAGATGGTGTTAAAAGACATAAACTTTTATGGCGTGTGCTTAGCTTGCACCACATTGTTCTAGGATAGTAGATACCTATTACAGAAATGAAAAGCGATTGTTATAAAGTTAGGTATTTGGAACTAAAACTTTTTACTAACTCGTACGTTTAAACGTAACAGCTGTTAAAATCACCTTTCAGGAAAGTGTAGATAACTTGTAGATAATGTACCGCTTTACACCACTCAATTTAGCAAAGTAAATTAACAACTTTCAAAGACGATTTAAAATTATGACACTGAACTCAATCATGATCTATGAATTTTAGCGATTGCATGTAAAAATGTTAAAGTATTTTCTTAATCAACATTGCAACTTAAATTGCCTTTAAAAAAAAAACAATGACAAGCCGCGGGTAAAAAAAGCTTTATGTCAAACTCACTCGTGTCTGTGTCGGCCATTGTTCCGTTCCCTCTTCACTTTTGAAAGAAACTGCTCTCACTGTTAATAGTTAGTCATTGCACTGAACTGCAGGCACTAGAAAGCTGTGTATTCAGCACTGCGAAGCTTCGGCACTGGCGGTGTGCGCTCGGTGCGCCGGCGCGTCGAGTGCGCGGTGCGCGGCTGGCGTCAAGCTGCGTACGCGCACGCGAAACGAATACTAAACACAGTAATCGCAAGTCGCAACGACCACAGGCCTCGCGTGCTCGCATCCCTCGCGCGTCGCGCCTAATCTCTTCGCAAACACATTTGGGCGAAGCGCAAATATTCTCGCCTTATCGATGGCCAAATACGATGCAGTAAACACAACACGTCCCGATTGTGTGCTACGTATTCTGTTGTCGTCAATAGATAGCCTAATCGGTGAGACTTTACGGTTACTGAAGGCTGTCAAGCAAGTCCCATTTAAAGCGTCAAAAGTTTTGCTAGTTTATCTGTATGCATCGGGCGAGAACAAAAGCTTTCTTATCTCAAAGGTCTTGTTTCGCAAGAACTTTACGTATCATGTAATTGCTTATTACATTGTTTAGATAATAGTTCGGTAATACTCAAAGTGTTGCTATAGCAATTACATTATGTAAGATTTTGTCGGCAAGTTTGGGGTGTACTGGCATATCAGTTGTAGTACGCCAGGCAGTTTGATTCCTCTGCTATCAGACCTCGGTCAGAGGGCGGTCGGTGCAACGCTCGATATCTGGCCCTGCACGTCTCAACGCATTATTTATGACCAATATCACTTTCACAGATTCTTAACTATTACCTAATAATAGATTTCAAACTTTCCTGTGGACCAATCTTATCGCAAAGCTCGTAAAAATGTCACAAAGATAATTAACTATTTACGTATGACGGTTTGTCATTCTTGTGATAAACTTGTATGACTTGACTAAACAACAACAAAAAAGTAATAACCAAAAATATGAGCCTGGCGTCCAAAACCAAAGTAAATATCGCTCATAATATGATATCGATTCCTAAACAATCTTAGATAAAAATCTTGAACCCTGGCACGAGGCGCCGGCGAGTTTATCAGTGTAAATCTGATCCGTAAATAACCTTATCAGTTATCACTTACCTTTGAAAGGAAAGTTTTTCGGGCGTCTCCGCTTCAAAGTTTCGTCCTCGCTCGTGTTGAACCTTGGTGGAGGCATTCTCGGGACTTCGCAAGGCACGGTCGTGATCTCCCCGGCCCCGCCAGCGCCTGTAGCCAGGTACCCTCCGACTGAATGCCTTCGTCGACCTTGTAAAGGTATTGTGTAAAACACTTCTTCGCGGTCGTGCCCTTCTGTACTTTCTGAGGATGCCATAGATGGACTCTTGTCTTTCCTACGGGCAACAGTGAAGTGGTAAAGAATTTGAAGGTGAAGGTTACAACATTGTTTACATACATGCAAAATTGTAATTTCCATTTTTAATTAGAATTATGTAATGTAATAAATATTTCAAAGTTAAGTCGTAGTAACGAAATTACTTTGAGATAAGGTGAACAACTTACTTCATTCTTGGCGCAGTAAAGGTGTGCCTCATATCTCTTGGAGCGCAGTCGCCTGGTCTGGGTTGCCCTTTGAGAAAGGCTTCAGCCTGTTCCGGTTCCCGAGCGGAGAGTGACCGCAGTAGAGCCCTGAATTCCTTCCTCCGAGGACTCTCTGGTTCCTTCCGCCTGGGTGAGCCGATAGACCTGATGTTCTCCGGCCAGCGACTCGGCGCCGACCGGGAATACACCTCCCCGGGTGGCTCTGCATGGTCCGGCACATCTTTATTCGGCAACGCGAAGTATGACGGGTTATCTGGAACAAACAATATAATATTTAGGACACTTGCACGTTTGTCAGCAGCTAAGTTTGGGTAGTCTGGTGATGAATAATAATCGTTGGCACGCAATAATATGCAGCCAAATATTGAACGTAGATTTGTTGTCGTGATAAGCTAGTTAGATGGTGGCCAAATTGAAAACTTGGCGCCCGTCTACGTATAATGAAAGTTTTACCAGCTAAACTCGGGGACAAAAACGAATGGTATTACCGAACATCATGGTGCATGCGCCTGTCCAGGCAGCGGACGGACTGCCCGCTGCGGCTGCGTCGCGTCGCGGGAATTATTCAATAACTCCAACAAGCTAACGGCTCTCCATTACTCGCCAGCAACCTACTTTTGTAAGCCGGAAAATGCGAATTGAAGGCAATCGCCTGCGCGCCCCATCTCGTAGATAAGAACAAAAGGATGGACTTTGTAATGGAGTTACTGAGTTACGTAAGTTGAACACTAGACTCGCGACGGAGTTCAATAAATCTTTTAGAGCTAACTGGATTCTAGAAATCAGTTTAGGCGAATGAATTGTGAAGTCAGTGAGCGTCTAAAGACTGAAATTTAAGCTCTCAGCCATTACTTTATGAAGACAATTCAATTCATTTGCAGAAAATTTCATCTGGTAGGTATTCTGTCTTTCTCAAAAGAAACGGCTCTATGTAGGTAAGTTCTTTTGAAAATGTGCCATGTATTTACTATTCAGTTCATAAGAAAACTGCATTATAAAAATAGTTCACAAATGCAAAGAATAAATGTCGAAAACAATTTACTTTATTTTAAGTAAAGTAGTCGTTGGTGGATGTATTAGGCATAATATAACATTAAGTGGCCCACTTATCCCAAAATCAAATTGCCATAAATCACAACTTCCGCATATTTAGGCGAAAAAAGAATCTTTCATCCAAATTTCGGACCCGCATTCGAATTCCACATGGCATTCGGACTCCAAGGGCAGTACAAAAGAATAACACTGTCAATGGGAACATGTGGTGATAAAAAAAACTAATGGTAATAACGCACAATAGTCCCCTGGTGGACACCCAGTGTCTGTAATTTTGAACTATTAGTACAGGGTGTCTCAAAGCCCGACATAGACTGATTGCTTCTGGCTTTACTTGTAGAAATTCGCATTTTCATGCTGAACAAGAGACACGCTGTATAAAGACTTCTGTATTTAGTTCTCGTTTAAAACTGGCGTTATGATAGGACAAGTCAACTTTGCTGATGGATGTGACGATAATTGATGTGGCTCAAAATGCGGTCACATTTTTTAAATACCTACATTACATAATTATAAGTAGACACCTATTTTGCTCTCCGCTGCGAGTAAATATTTTTATTTACAATTTTGCTCGTGCTAGATGTGAAGATGTGATTTGAACATGTGTTAGTATGATTGATGTTAGCTAATGTGCGAACATGTTGTGACATAACACATTTGGATCGGTAATCCATTTCGCTAAGTGTTAATCCATTTTCAGATTTCGCATGTGCGTCTAACTATCAACAATATCTCATTAGCAAAATTGTGTTAGGATGTATAGTTAATTGCTTTCTTTGATGTATACGTGTAGGTACCTCTATTAGTAGGTATGATAAATAGGATTTTTAATTAAGTACAAATATTTTAAGGGTATTTACTACTCACAAAACCGAAAAATATGAATAAAGTATTGGATATTATGTGCCAAACTTTTTCAACACGTTTGTATTGAAGGACCAAATTAATATTTCTTATTTCGAAGACAAATGTCTAATAAAAGTTGTTCAGTTTGATGAGTAGCGAGAAAATCCCTACATACCTACTGATACATCTAGGTAAATATCTCTCCAATAAGCAGGACTTTGGATCTCTTACTCAATGGTCGCAAAAGTACAAAACTCAACTCCAAAAACAAGTAAGAGATTTTGACTAAAGTGTAAAGAACCGAGGTTTTTTATGAACTTATAAATACTTTTTGGTAAGTATGACATACCTAATACACCACCCATAAACATAGAGCTTTATAAGGAAGCATGCATGTTTCCACGTTTTCACGGTATTTAGTTGATGAGGTAAACTCGCATCTGCTACTGACATGCGCATACAAACAGAGCTTAATCATGTTCTCGGAATCATTGACCGGGCAGCTTTCAGTCAATGTTTCGACTATGCAATGAGTAATTTGGAATTCTTGGTATCTCGTTTGGTATATTTTTTTTTCAGCGAGATTGTTCACATCAAAACATGGGCATAGTTTTAAGATTAAGGAATGTACTCCTACTTTGCTTCTTCTTTATTTATAGTATCGTTATATTGATTTGGCGGACATGTTTGTTTAGTTATTTATACACACAGCAAATATTGTAAATCCAATATCAAATGAGACCGCTTTTGATAGTAATTGTACACAAACAAATTCCTTTTTTTTTTACAAATAATTTGACTAATTATACGAGGTGTAAGGGACGGTGTAACGAAAACTTTGCAGGTGTGATCAGGCCATGAAAATTGACCAACTTTCCGTATAAAATATACCAGTCACGGCAAACGAAAAAAAAAATCGGCTCCCCATATAAAGTCGGTTAACTAAATCGTGAATTTTGTATGTTATTGATCAAGCAGTCGACTGAACACATAGTAATTTAGAATTCTCGGTAACTCATAATGGCTTTTTTCAGCTGCTTAAAGCGTGACTGTTCGCATCAAAACATGCGCTCTTCGTCATAGTTTCTATGTAGGATAGCTCCCAAAGGAATTTATAGTATCTTTGACTTCAATCCTAATGTATAAAATAAGTAGTTACTATATTAGCTGAGTAATGTAGAATTAGACGAAATGTAATATTAATTTAAATATTTGTTTGTAGGATAAAACAAATATAAGTTATCAAATAATGACAACCGCGGAGTAATACAAAATGTGACAGTAGGTAATTGTATACATACTCGTACATAATATTATGTGCGTAAAACGTATTACACGTGCCGACATATCAAACGTGTATCTGTTATTTATTATATTTTTAATCCTCATATTTGTTTTATCTTTTAATCGAGTCATATTGGTGAACTGTTCCAACTTCCAGGAAATAAATTGTGAATTATTTGAGAGATCCTTATAATCCAAAATTTGAAATGTTTCAGCCATTTATACGCCTTTAGGATCAGGTATCTAATTAAACTCTACTTATGCCAGTTCATGATACGTATAATTAAATAGGCAATTCATCATAAAGACGTAAAAATTGATTTGTATGTGGTCTTGCGTCACCGCTACGCATCGTAGCAAAATATTTTTGCACGGCTACGAAATGATTACAGGTGGCAGATACCTACAATTTTTGTAGCTATAGCGCGGAGCTGAGTTTTTTAATTATCTGCTGACATTTAAGTCAATATTTAAAATAAAAACATAAGGTTGATATGGGTATAATTTCTGGAGATTTTTAGAAACCAAATATTTTGAGACGAATTCACAGAACTATTTCATTTCCAGTGCTTTTAGTTATTCTAATGAAATTCTAAAAGCTCGCGTGTAACAAATATTACAAATTTATTAAGCTTGCGCGGGAAGCTTTTAGTAACATTTCATATTCCCCATTCTGTGTAACAAACTTTCCCATTTGCAGCTTCGCAGAACGGAACGTAAAGTTACCAGTTTGCACGGATGCACTGAATTAATAACTCGCTGCAACATTTCCAAACAATTTACCGGAACAATATTTCATTCCACGTAATAAAATTGTCTGCCCTTATCTTATTGATCATTAACTTTATGATGTTCAGATATAAATAAACACACCAGGGTTGTTGTTTAAGTTTGATACGACAAGAAACCAAAAATAATTTTACCCATCATGTCAATAAAAAAATAACACAGCACAGAAAATCTTACTTGTAGCCCGAAGGCAGTAGTCGAACTGCGGCCCCATGGCTGTTCGTGGTTTGAAGCGCACTACAACTACACACGACACATCGGTGCGCGGGCACGAGACGCTCTGCCTGCGCGCGCGCACCACCCTACGCGCAGGTGCCCATTGCCCATCCGCACAGTATATAGATGTAGCAGTAAGGAAACTCGACCCGTTCCTGGTGAATCGCAAGGATTGTCAGTTTCGTTTATAATAGTATAATACTGAAATAACTAAAAAAACACCATTTATAAACTGATTTATCCCTGTGAGTTACATAGGGCTACCTACTTATTACTTACTATGAGGAAACACCTTATTCCCTTCCCACGAGCATTCGGGGAACATTTCGCTCGGGTGAGATGAGTGAGACTGAATCAGTTTCCTTGTAAGCGGCGCGGCATCGCGCGTCTGTTTCGAGCGCTTGTATGTATGAAGTTTCCACACTGCTAACGCAAGCTAAGCCATTTTTTCGCTGTGCCATCCATGCCCAGCCCAGCTCGATCCGCCGCCCTCCACACGTGCGCGCTTTCAACCAAGGGCCGATGCATCCGAGACGCTTGCACTGATTTCTTATGAGCTTAGCTTTTACGCCGTGAATTTCGACTTAGCTTAGTATTCTGAACACAAGAATATTCATTCTGTAGAATCTCCATTTGAAGTGGCTTTGTTTCTATCCTAAGGTCAGATTCGATGAAACGTATTACTTAGTTTGAATCTTAAAGCTACAGATTTATGAATATTTTACCGCGTTTTACCTACTATACCGAGAGATTATATTGTAGAGTTTTGTAGTATAAATTTTCTTTTAATCCAATCAGATCGTTCACGAGCTGAGAACAAAGTTATCTAGATTACGTGCCATTTACTGCTTCTTTATCTACAGTCTACCTAGATTGCATGGCTTCTAAGCTAGTTTTAATTTTCCATTTCGCTTAGGATTACATTATGGGAATCTTTGCATAAATGTAATAGCGGAAATGGTCCATGATTGGTGCCTGGTTTGGGAGTGGTATTGATTGTCCACGCTTTACCTCCCTTTGAGCTCCGACACACATACACATCACATTTGAAAGTTAGATGCAGGCCTACTCCAGGATACACCAGGCAGGCACCATGTCCCGTTTTCGCTACCGTCACTACCAGCCGCCGTCTTTAAGTCACCGGTCCATCTGGCCCACCGGAAGTAAGGCATCCGAATTCTGAAAGCTTGTTGCTTGCCGAGGGTGGCTGCACAAAATATAGAATTTACAGAAGGATAGCTCGCCCTTTTTCCGATCATTCATGCCTACACTCTAGGGTTGCTACTTTTTCTTTCTGATCTTTTTATATGCGGTACTTGGGTTAAACATACTTAGGTACATTACTTACATTATATATCAAACTTACACTATGCAATAATATTTGCACTTGCGGGTCGTCATTTGGCCGTCGTCCGCCCGCACCGAACGCTGTTGACATTGACACTCGCTGCTAGCCGGTCCGAAGCGGTTCGAGTTCGCGCGTAACTGACGGCATGTAGATGTGTATAGTGACGTTTCCTAACGTCTCTCTATATTGGCCGCCCTGCAACACTTACTTTGTGTCTGAAGTCTGAAAGCTTGTTGCTTGCGGAGGGTGGCCGGCCGCGCATGTGCGTTCACGGATTTAACTCTGCAGCAGCGCACGCGCCGATCCCTTAACGTGTTTGTAAATAGCCCTACAGTACGGTGTTTGTAAATAACCCTACACTGTTGATACTGCCCGTCCGTTCATTCATAGGTACTGTATACGGAACCAGTCAGCATTGTGCGGGCTACCGGCTAATGTTCATTACGGCATACAGGATGTTAAAAATAAATGAAGAGAGAATTTCTTAAGCAAACATTTTACGGTGCCAGGCTGGAAACGTATTGAAGATATTATCAACAAAATATATTAAGTAGTAAACCCAAGTTATTTAGTGCAAGTTCGAGAAGCCTGAAGATAGGCAGTTTAAAAAAACGTTGATTTCATCAATTTCAAACGTTGGTGGCATCAGAGGCAGAGCCATTTTGTATTGGTGTCCAAATCCAAGTATTCTTTCACATTTGGCCATATATTCTTTAGAAAAATCAATCAATTATTAACATCATCATGGCCTGTTCGGGGTCCATTCTTGGACATAGGCCTCTTCTCTTTTCTTCCACTCCCGGCGATCTTGTGCCCGTCTCATCCAGTCGTGACCTCCATGCCGCCTGATGTCATCCACCCAGCGCTGCGGTGGTCTACCTCGTCCTCTGGTGTTGGCTCTGGGTCTCCACTCAAGAACTTTCCGTGCCCAGCGGCTCTTCTCCATCCGAGCAATGTGTCCTGCCCAGCTCCACTTTTTCCTCGCGATAAGTTCCATCACATCTCTCACTTTGGTCTTGCTCCGTATCCAATCGTTGCGCTTTCGGTCGCGTAGGGAAATTCCGAGCATTGCCCTTTCCATCGCTCTCTGCGCGACTCTGAATTTCTCGGCAGAGTTTTTAGTGAGAGACATGGTTTCTGTCCCATAAGTAAGCACGGGCAAGACACACTGCTCAAACACTTTTACTTTTAGGTGCAGTGGTAATTTGCCTCTCAGCGTGACTTTGTTGGCACCAAAAGCGGCCCAGGCTTGTGCAATTCTGCGCTCTACCTCAGCAGTTTGATTCTGGAAGCCAAGAGTTATTTTATGTCCCAAGTATATATATTCCCCGACAAACTCAACAGGAAATAGACTTGGAGTGGCATCAGGGATGTTCGTCATTATTTTGGTCTTGCCAATATTCATCTTTAGGCCAGTCTTGAGGGAAACAGTTTTAAGGTCTTCAATCATAGATAACATCTCCTCTGCATCGTCTGAAAGTAGAACCAGATCATCGGCGAATCTAAGGTTTGACAGTCTTTCTCCGTCCACTAGCAGTCCTTTATTTGTCCAGTCTAACTGTTGGAATATTAGTTCCAGAGCTAGGGTAAAAAGTTTCGGAGAGATTGTGTCTCCCTGTCGAACCCCCTTCTCAAGTGTAAACTCAGCTGTTTTCTTATGAAGGGCTACGCACGCAGTGGCATTCTGATGTAGGTGGTTTAGAATACTTATGTACCGCTCATCTATCCTGCATTTGGCCAGCGCTCTTTCTACGACCCACCACTCCACAGAATCGAACGCCTACGAAAAGGCGTTCAACAAAGGTTAGTATGATTGGCTTTCTGTACTCATTACACTTCTCAATAACTGTTTTAAGAGTTTGAAGGTGATCATTAGTGCTGAATCCTGACCGAAAGCCAGCCTGTTCGCGTGGTTGATAAAAATCTAACTTCCTTTCCAGCCTGTTGACTAACACTCTTGAAAATAGTTTGTAAATGTGAGATAATAAACTGATGGGTCTGTAGTTGTCTAGTTTCTTTATATCGCCTTTTTTATGGATAAGGGTTATGACAGCGTTATGCCATGATGTTGGAACATGGCCCTCAAGTAGACATTTTGTAAAGAGGCTAGCCAGTGCTTCCCAGAACCATCTCCCGGTGGTCTTCAGCATCTCTGGTATGATACCGTCTTCTCCAGGTGCCCGTCTATTTTTCGTTTTCCGAAGCGCGAGCTCTATCTCATCCGGAGTAACATCTGGTATTTCTTCAGATCCGACATTACTTATACTAGCTCGGACTTCTGGTGTTTGTCTTTGGGTGTTGGTATCCATAGGTTGCATGTCATTGGGTGTAGTAGAGCTCCTGTACAGATCAGCGTAATAGTCTTTGGCTATATCAAGCAGCTCATCTCTATCCGTGACCACTTGGTTGTTCTTATTTAGTAGTTTGAAAATTATTAACGCAAATCTCCAAAGCTGTAGGTTAGCTCATCCATACTTATAGCCTCACTTGGTATTTTCACGACCATCATTTTCCAATACAATTGAGAAAGGTAGCCCTAATATAGCTAGAAATGTTCAGTTTGGTTGAATGGGTGCTTGTAAATATACCTAACAGTCAGTAAACACGAGGCCGGTCGACAGGCAGGTCTCTCTATTATTGACGGCTGAGTCGGCTGGTGGACGACCGGTAGTCAATATTAATACGGTTTGTGATGATGTCTGAAATAGGCCTACAGTACCATACCTACATAACTCATTTCCCATATAGGGAAAGCTAGCCCATGGTTACAAATGTTCGGATTTGTTGAATGGGTGCATGTAAATATAACCGTCAATAAACACGAGGCTGTCGGTAGTTACACGGTTCGTGATGATGTCTGAAATAACCTTACAGTAGGAGGATACTTTCATAACCCATTTCCTATTATAGTAGAAGCTAGCTCTAATATAGCGTTCAGTTTGGTTGAAAGGGTGCATGTAAATATAACAGTCAGTAAACACGAGGCCGGTCTCTCTATTATTGACGGCTGAGTCGGCTGATGGATGACCGGTAGTCGGTAGTTACACGGTTCGTGATGATGTTTGAAACGGGCTAAGCAAGCTATAGAGCGCTTAGGTATATCAGTGAGTATATCGCGCAGTCAGTAAACACGAGGCAGGTCTCTCTATTATTGACGGCTGAGTCAGATGGACGAGCGGTAGTCGGTAGTTACACGGTTCGTGATGATGTTTGAAACGGGCTAAACAAGCTATAGAGCGCTTAGGTATATCAGTGGGTATATCGCGCAGTCAGTAAACACGAGGCAGGTCTCTCTATTATTGACGGCTGAGTCAGATGGACGAGCGGTAGTCGGTAGTTACACGGTTCGTGATGATGTCTGAAACGGGCTAAGTAAGCTACATGTCGGCTGATGGACGGTCTGAAATAACCTTACAGTAGGAGGATACTTTAATAACCCATTTCCTATTATAGTAGAAGCTAGCTCTAATATAGCGTTCGCTTTGGTTGAATGGGTGCATGTAAATATAACAGTCAGTAAACACGAGTGAGCCGGTCTCTCTATTATTGACGGCTGAGTCGACTGATGGACGACCGGTAGTCGGTGGTTACACGGTACAAGATGATGTCTGAAATAGGCTTACAGTACGATACCTATAGCCCGTGGCTAGAAATGTTCGGCTTGGTTGAATGGGTGCTTCTAACAGTCTGTAAACATGAGCGGGCCGGTCTTTATATTACTGACGGCTGAGTTAATGGATGACCGGTAGTTGCGTAGTTACACGGTTCGTGATGATGTCTGAACATAGTGTACCTACGTAAGTAAGCTATAGAGCGCCTATACCTTCGTAGCTCATTTTACGTATAGGGGAAGCTAGCCCACGGCTAGAAATATTCAGTTTGGTTGAATGGGTGCTTGTAAATATAACAGTCAGTAAACACGAGAGGGCAGGCATGTAAATATAACAGTCAGTAAACACTGCCGGTCTCTATATTATTGACGGCTGAGTCGGCTGATGGATGGCCGGTAGTTGCGTTACACGGTTCATAATGATGTCTGGGTTTAGAGTGTCTACCTATACACAAGCAAGCTATAGAGAGATAGATGTATCGTATCAGGTTCTATAGATTTACCTAGTACCAAACGCGGTTCTGTTCCTACTGAATGCCAATAATATTATGCATAGTGCCACCCCCACCCCCCGGCTCTACGCATATTATTATGTATGTAAGTATATGCTCTCAGTAGCTAGTTCAGCATTTGATCTCACTAGGAAATAAAATTAATTTTGAAGCACATAAATACTACGCTCTAGAAATTTACGGATTTTTGCGTCACTTCAAGAGCACTTGAGCAAACACTTCAAGAATACTGGACGTAGCTTTTTTCCCAAAATTAGTATCAAAGTCTTATTTATCTACATAAGTTGTAAATAATAGAATAGGTAATTAGTTTATTAGTTGGGTACCTAAACTAGAAATATGGCGTAGTAATCCCGTAGCATAAGTAGCCCTAGTCTCTACTACCCGCGTGTTCGTGGATTATAATTGTAACAATAGTTATACCAAACATAAAGCTCTATAAACGTGATTCCTACTCACTGCTGGTATAATGAATCACCTGCAGTTACCAGGCGATGGATGTGGCAGCTTAGCCGGGGCCCACACTTAACGTCTGCTGCGCATTTGTAGCGCAGGCGCAGTGCTAACTCATGCGTCTGTTAGGATGCACAGTTTCAATGCACTCACAGTGCTATGTTATTATCATAAATTGATTAATTGAACAATAGCTTCAACATGAATCACTACTGTAATGTAGACTAACCAGGTAGTAAAGTTTCAAATACTTTCTACAGATGTCGCTAGATCGTCGCTAGGAGACAAGTATCAAGAGGTTGAAAGTTTGGTGCGCGCGCATCGATCGGTGCATCGATAGTTCAGTGACAGAGCGAGCGGTGGGGCGTTTTCCCATGCGGCCTGGTTTCAAAACCCGGTCGATGCAAGTAATATTTTTTTTCAATTTCTTATTTTCATTCGTCTGTCCGCAAGGCGACGCGACGGCGCAATGGCGTCGACAGACGCATCCATCAATGTAAGTTTCTGCGTTGCGTTGTTTCAACATCGGTTTCTAGTATTTAATAATGGGGATTTCGAAATTCCCGAACATCTTATAGACGCATGCGTTAGGGCTGCGCTAAAAATGCGCAGCAACGGACGGAACGTGTGGGCTCCGCCTTACAAGGTAGGGATATTTCTGAGCTACGAGAATGTTTAACACGTGCTCTATGGAATTTCCTCAGCCCATATTCGGAATAGTTTTATTAATAGAGTTCCTGTCAAAGAATTATTGCGAGAACCATGTACTACTATCGATAGCAAATCCACCTACCCATTTAAGGTATCAACTTATACTGGTTTTTGTTAGTGTTTGTATGAAAAACCAGTATAAGTTGGTCCCATAAATGGGAAGGTGGATTAGCTGGCGATAGTACCTATTAAATCGCTACCAAATGTATTGTTTTGCGAATATTCGTTAGTAAGTAGGTATTAATTTTTGTACCTAATCTAGAATCTTCATGCTTTCTGTCTGATTAATGTGTAAGGCGCAAGCTCCACACAAGAGATAGTACATTGAAAGTTCATTGAAATTGGAAAATCAATAGCAATTATGCGAAAACCAATTAGCAGAACTGAATATTGTATGTATCCGTTAGCTGATACTCAAATGAAACCGTCGGTTTGCAGTCATCCACGAATGCATTTCGTTTCCAATCTCATCTCGACCGCCGCCGCGACCCATCGAAAAATTAAAACTGTGACAGGGGACCGATTTTCAAACCCATCGAAAATCTGTTAGTTGATACCTACTCAAATGAAACCGTCGGTTTGCAGTCATCCGCGAATGCATTTCGTTTCCAATCTCATCTCGACCGCTGGGACCCGTCGAAAAATGAGAACTGTGACAGAGGCCCGATTCTCAAACCCATCGAAAATCGTCGGTTTGTAGTCATCCGCAAATGCATTTTATTTCTAATCGCATCTCGACGAAAAATGATAACTATGTTTTTTAAAAACCCATTAAAAATTGTAATCGGATCAAATGAAATGAAAGCGATGTGATCTATAAATATACAGGGAGTTAGGGACGGTGTACCGAAAACTTTGCAGGCATGATCAGGCCATCAAACTGAACAACTTTTATTTATTTATTTAGAGCCAATGGTGGGAAACGAAAAAAAAAAATTCCGACTTCCCATACAAAATTCACGATCAGCTGACTGACTTTGTATGGGAGCTCGGAAATTTTTTTTCGTTTCCCACCATTGGCTCCATAGTAAAAGTTGTTCAGTTTCATGGTCTGCGCACGCCTGCAAAGTTTTCGTTACACCGTCCCTAACATCCCGTATAGATTATTTCTGATACCTACCTTTAATACTTCTTTATGTGAAGGAATAAAAATATAATTTGATTTATTTCCTGAAACATAGTCCGTATCTTCTTATAGGTTTATCTACCTTTTTAAATTACTGAAGTACTGAGAAAGTAAAGTAATTAAGAAAGTCATTTATAATCTTGAATTCGTACAATTTTCTTGTCTAAAAGATATTGTTTAACTAACTAGAAAGCTATTTTATCCCCAAGTGAACAGATTGAAATGGGAATGTAAAAGCCTTTAGCTGTTTCTTAAGTTACGTTTTGATTGAAGGTTGCTATAATGAATTTATCTTTTTGGCGTATTAAATTTGCTTAGATAGTGCCGCGCTTACAATGTCATTTCCGTAAAAAAGGTCATTGTTTGTAATCGAATGGACTGTAAGTACGTATGAAGGCGGTATTTGGTGCCTTTTAGTTAGTAGCAGGTTTGTACCCACTCAATTAGTTTTTGCATTCAAATTTTTTGTTGAAATTATTCGTAGGTACAGATAATGATATTCGAACAAATCAATTTCACTCACTCACATTTTTGCGAGTAAGCTTTAGTATCGGAAGTGCGTCTTTTTCCCTAGATTTAAGAATCGCACCCCGTGGTGGTTAGTGGAAGTAAAAAAATAACGCCAGATGTTGTGTGCCGTGTTTACTTGCATCTGTTGTAAAACAATGCTGCTCTTGTACCACCAGGGATTTACTGACAACGGCAAAATGACTAATTTTGGACATTTTGTTTGGTGTCGTCGTCGGTGTGAACTTTGAAGGGCAAGTGATTTGCATTTTCGGTGTCTTTTTTTTACATAATATAGTAGTCTTGCTTGGAGTTGGAATCAATAGGATATAGATAATAGGGGCTAGTCTTAAGAGCCCTCGTGGTGTGGGAGTTATCAAAAGTTTTCCCCTGTTTTCTTCACGAAAAGTACATCTACAGCTATTTTATAAGGATCTACTAAATGCATGCCTGCCTTTACAATTATATTTTTTTAAATAGGTACGATATAAAAAAGAACATTTTTTTTCCATAGAAAAATAAAAATAATATTTTTTGTGTTTCATAATTATTTATTTCTGAAAAATATATAAAAGGGCCATGCTTATAATGCCTTAAGAGTTATAGCATGATTCGGTAATAAAACGTGTTTTTTTTTGTATACATGCGCCAACAACAGACATCTCAGGCACGCTGATAATGACTACAAAATTCATATTTGATGTCGAAACCGATATCCATTTGAATGTATCCTACTCGTTTTTGCTGGTTTTATCTATTTCTATAAAAAGTTGGTGAGGAACAAGTATAGTAGTGGTCTTCCTATTTACATAGTTCTCTGAAATGCAAATAAATAAATAACAAATGGATGTAGTCGGCCGGGCCTCGGGTCGACGAGGGAAACGTGTCAAGTGACTCTTTCCATCGGAAATCAATACTCTAGGGCACCAACGTGAACTGAAACGGACTGGAAGTCTTGGTCCTATTTCCATTATGATTGGTACTCGTCTGTCGAGTGGAACGAAAGGGTTATTTATTTCTGAAGAAGGCAGAACTTGCGCAGATAAAGAACCAAGTATTGTCTCTCTATAGTATTAGTTACAGGACTGACTAAGTGAAAAAGGATTACACTGTAATGTGTACAAGTGGCTTATCGTAGAGGACGAAACTCACAAAAGTTGTCGCAAGACACTCGTGAGACCGATGCCTCGCAGATTCGCATTCATAGTCCATCTGGACTATACATATCCTAAAAGGTTGTCGTATGGACACTTCCATACCTGATGATCCGAAATGAAGGTGAAACAACCTGGACCTTTCGCCATCGGTGTTTCGGCACTCATCGCTTCAGCTTAAATGCTGACTAAGTGAAAAAGGATTACACTGTAATGTGTACAAGTGGCTTATCGTAGAGGACGAAACTCACAAAAGTTGTCGCAAGACACTCGTGAGACCGATGCCTCGCAGATTCGCATTCATAGTCCATCTGGACTATACATATCCTAAAAGGTTGTCGTATGGACACTTCCATACCTGATGATCCGAAATGAAGGTGAAACAACCTGGACCTTTCGCCATCGGTGTTTCGGCACTCATCGCTTCAGCTTAAATGCTGACTAAGTGAAAAGGATTACACTGTAATGTGTACAAGTGGCTTATCGTAGAGGACGAAACTCACAAAAGTTGTCGCAAGACACTCGTGAGACCGATGCCTCGCAGATTCGCATTCATAGTCCATCTGGACTATACATATCCTAAAAGGTTGTCGTATGGACACTTCCATACCTGATGATCCGAAATGAAGGTGAAACAACCTGGACCTTTCGCCATCGGTGTTTCGGCACTCATCGCTTCAGCTTAAATGCTGACTAAGTGAAAAAGGATTACACTGTAATGTGTACAAGTGGCTTATCGTAGAGGACGAAACTCACAAAAGTTGTCGCAAGACACTCGTGAGACCGATGCTTCGCAGATTCGCATTCATAGTCCATCTGGACTATACATATCCTTAGTTACAGGATGTCAACAATAATGTCGCTGGTTCGGGATTTGTTCTTTAGCTGCGCAAGTTATAGTTGGTACCTACTTGGTATTTACTTGTATTTTTTGTTTTAACGTTACAGGCTTAACCGCTAAACCTGATTGAGCGTAAGACCTTCTGCCTACGAACCGACGTGTCTTCCACACGTCAAAAGAAGTAGGCTGTCCTTCGGCGACTCGGTGTCCCACGCAACGCAACAAGCCTCAAAAAGGTAAGTAAGTAGATCGTCGCTTGGAGACGAGCATCAAGACATTGAAGAATTTGCAGGCATCACCGGTGCAACGATAGCTCAGTGGCAGAGCGGTGGGACGTTTACCCATTCGGACCGGGTTCGAGCCCCGGTCGATGCATGACAATTTATTCGATTTCTTATTTTAATTTATAAGTAAGTAGGTAGGTAGGTACTAGCAAAGTTACTACTTAAGTAAATTTCCTGAAGTAATCTGGCCCGAAGAGAAAAATGAACTCACTAAGGTAAATTAATGAGAAACATCAAACGAGAAAAGCACTAATGTGCTAAGCAACTTATCCGCTGAAATCTTATAAAAGAATAAACCAATCTCATGAAAATAATCTTACGAAATCCAAGAAATCGGAGGTCAAAACCCTCTCCATTAAGCATTTAGGGAATGCGTGCGTTTATTTTTGCAACGCAAGCGCACATGCGCTTCTGGAAACGTGCGCGCGCGCAAGATTGTACCCCTCATTAATTAGTCACCCCAGACGGCAGTGCGTCTGCAACCTATAATAAGCCACTAAAACAACATAACATCTTTATTTATCACGCGCCACATAAAAACACACAAAAATTTTAATAACGCGGATGATTCAAAAGGAAAAAATTCGCGGAATGAGGTTGAGCGTATCTCGCAAATTAATTAATGTTTTCTTTAAAATACGCTGAAAGAACTGAGAATTTTGTCGGATAACGTAATGAGAAATGAAAATTTGCGCTGACAAAGGGAAGATTTTCGTCGTGGCTTAGCTCGGGACGGTGCTCTACTCAAAGCGCCGGAGCTCGTGAAACACCAGGAATTTAAATTTCCTGAAGTGACCCTTTGACAAAAGTTTTGCAGCTACCTCTTGTTTCAGCTTTTGCAGACTGAAAAATACCGTCCAGTTTATTTAGGTCACCGAGTACTGACCCTGCCCGGGCTATACTGTTGTAATGTACCTAAGCTAGTTCAACAACGTAATTTACGCGACGTATCTCATTTCGTCGCGTTTATTCAGTTTTGTTTTTGCAAAAATAAAGTAAGTAAGTCGTAGGTAGGTATAATTTTTTTCGTTAGTATTTGTAGAGTTCCGTGTTATATTTTTTTACTTTCTTAATTTTATTGAACAACTCCCGACGATTTCATAAAATTAAGAAAATTGAAGACATGACCTATTAACCATTTCACCAAATAGGAAATATTTGTGTGAAACCTATACTACATGACATGAGAAAAATAAACCTTATATCATAGCATTAACATTATTTTTACAGCTGTCTAATACGGCCTATTCGATCGACCGTACTGTAGTACTCAAAATGTGAAGGGGAAGAGCAAGGGTCTCGCTCGCTAGATGCTCTCGGCACTCGACAACTCGCTACAATTGGCTGCTTCCGTTTCTGTCGATCTAATTTACAACATACACTCGAATAAAACTCGTTTGTTTGTCGCTCTGTAGCTACTTGCGACGTCTTGAGAATTGAGATACACGAGACTGTCTTTCCGCTTTTGGGCCACATTTGTACGGCCCAAACGAACCGAATCCAGAATCTCGAAATAATTAATACTTTCTTCCTACTTTCGACCAACTTCTTGCTTTCCGTACATTTATGACATACATAGATAAAAACATATGTCACGTCTATATCCCTTGCGAGGTAGGCAGATCGTAGGTAAACAGCTATAGAAACGGTCATTCACACCACGTTTGAGAGTCCTTCAGAAGACTGTGTATCACCATAGTGATAGGTTGTCAGCCCTCAAATCCTTAAGTCGCTTTTACGGCACCCACAGGAAAAATATAGGCAATACAAAATTTAATCTACCATCTTAGGACCAGTTTTGCTTGTTAATTATTGATATTGTATTATTTTGAGATTCCGTATTCGGTCCATCTGAGCAGAACCGATTTGGTCCCTAAGCGGAACAACTCAGAGAAGAAAGCTCTCACAAAATAAGAAATAAGCTTGTGAAACTTAAGTGGGTTTCATTGAATCTTGGGAAATGTTATTGTTTAATAAGTAACATTAAAAAAATACGGTGTAGTGTAGATATTTAAGAAAAGGCCTCTAAGACAGCAGTGTGTAGGCGTGGACTGATGAGATCCAAAATTACAATCCACAAATTTCCAGAATTGCTTTTAAACGACTGCAGACTCCATTTAATTATTTCTAGGCCAAAAAATGAGAAATAACGAGTTGGAAACACACGTTCAACGCTGGTCTAACTTTTTTGTGGTAAGGCCCTTAGAGTTTCAGTGGCAATTAAACATCCATTGCTGTTTATTGTATGGTCGTTCATTACATTAAACTCAAGATAGCCAGCAATGTAAGTCAAATCTAGTGTCAGGACAAGTAAGTAAAATAACCACTTAGGGACAGTTTTTCAGAGTTACAGGACGGCGCACCCCTTGTCTCTCGATTACTATAAATTGAAATTTTGAAAGGTTTCAATCAGATTTTGTACCTATATCCTGTGTTATGGTACCCTTATTTTCCAAGCGTCGCGACAACGACGCGCGTCAACGACGCCGTCAAATTTTTCTTGTAGAAAAACCCGACCGCATCCCATACAAACTCTAAGCTTCTCAGCGCGCTGTCAACGTGACGGCGTCGCGTCGTGGCGCGCCGCAACGACGCCGACGCTCGGTCTTTCTGGTTTCCCATACAAACCCATACAAACCAGTCATTTGACAGCGACAACGACGCGCGTCGTTGTCGCTGTCGCTTGGTTTTTAAGCCTACCATAAGAGTTTATATAGGTAAATTATGCTGATCTGCAAGCCAAACCGAAATCCAAAGTTCAATGCCCCACGCCACGGATTGATTCCAGACGTGTAAACAACACCGTCCAGCAGTGGACTGCTATATAGGCTGATGTTATATTATAAGTAAACAACGTACTCCAACGCACGATCAGAGCAATTCACACTCTATCCACGAAAATACTTTTATTAGGTCGTGTTAAACAAACAACCATTTCTAGAGCAGTTTACAATAGATTAACACGTTGATTGCCACACGAGTATAAAACTAGGTACCTACCTATTGGGCACTTTACTATACCGACACTGGGCGGAAGCGGCTACGAATACTGCCACCCCTAGTCCACACAGGGTGTTTCGTAAAAGGCAATGTAGTGTTTTTGACCTCGACTAAATACGAGTATCTATCGACTGTGGTCAACCGCATGGTGGCGTTGATACTACCACCTACAATTTCCAAAGAGTGTTGACGTCAGGCAGGCGGTTGGTCATAAAACATAGCCGAATTAAATCCTTTTAGGATTCTAATGCCCTCACATTGCTATATTATTATCATAAATGAAAATAGAAAACTGAAAAATGCAGCCCGGGTTCCGGCCCCGATCGATGCATGACAAATTTCAATTTCTTATTTTTATAGCCCAATACTTTTGCTACATGATTTTGTGCTCTTTACAAAATATTTTGCGCCGACCCCAACTGATTTGGGATAAGGGCAGACAGATGATGATTACTAATACTGGGCGGTAGGATACCTAGGTAGTACTTATTTTTTCTCGCTTTTTTGTAACACACTGAATCTTATGTGACTTTCCGCACTGACGGAAAAAATATCGCTTGTTTTTTCATACAAAATAAAATGGCGCGCGAACCAAAAATCGCGGTACGCGAATAAAATTCGCTGTGCGGATAGAGCCTAACTAAGGTGGTTCAAAATTGTAAATATCCTTAAAAAAACAATTTCGGGTGCCGTATGGCACCGCTAGTCTACGAGCAGTGTTCCAGTGAAAACACTTCATTGCACAATATGTCCATAAGACACTAGAAAATTTTATACAAATACCTATTCGTGAATGTCAGCGAACGTGTTGAGTACCTACATCAGGAACGTCTAAAGTCGGTCAGAACAGATGTAAACTATTCAGCAGTGGTAATTTACCTGACAAGGCTTATGCTGTATGTGATTACCCTAATCCGGGTTAAACTGGTAAATTCCGTTATGTGGGGAGGGCGGGGTTAAGTTAAATGTAGTAAAATAACCCTACCTAAACTGCTTATTCTTGGCATCATTTATTAAACAATTGAAGTATAAATAAATATTAAAATAACCTTTGAAATCTCTTCATGAGTCCAAATCAGTAGGTATGGTTCAGCACTAAATTTTAGGCGACAGACAGGCTGAAAACCTGTCACTATAGTGAAAGACGATTTTTCTGAAGCGGCCCTCAAATGTTTGTCAGATGTGCCGAAAAGGACCGTATCTTACAGACGTTGACGCTCTGCCCACCCCTCCAGTGAAAAAGGCATGACATGTGTAAGTGTGTATTATGTATTATGTATAAGTATTGCCGTGTGGTGCCGGCTTAGAAAGGCATGTAGTAAGAACTTTTTTGGGAAGGGATTTGAGAGTTAACGTAAATATAAATTATAGATGACAGGCTGACAACCTGTCACTGTGGTGATACACCAGTCTTCTGAATGACTGAAACTGTCAGACGTGGTGTAAATGACCGTTTTGTTACTGCCTACCCGCAAGAGATAGGCGTGATAGAATCTATGTATAGGTATGTATAAGAAGCGCATACAAATGCGGTCAGAGTCAGAGCCGATCGGCTAACAATGCAGTAATTAGTTATTGATTGATGTGGCCTGCTTAACGTTAATTGCTGGAGCAAACAAACAATCCATCTGCATTTCTGTTTAGTACCAACTTATCTTGTATTAAACATATGCATCTTTATAACAGGGTGTACAAAAGGAACCCAATATTTTATTTTCAAGGTGTAACCAGTAACCAGGCCAAGAAATTGAACAACTTTCCCTTTGCAACACAGGTATAAAAAATATCGGTATTTAATCTAATCTATAATAATTTGCTGTGTGACTTATTAGCATCATCCATCCCATATCCATCTCGTGTGTGTCGTAAGAAGCTAGGTACTTTGTCAAACGTGGTGTAGATAAATGCCCGCTTTTACCGTCGTTCATCCTCTACCTATCCCGCAAGGGATATAGGGGTGATATATGTAGGTATGTATGAAGAACCGTAGTGCAAACCATTCTTACTTATTATGATTTTATAGAAGTGGTTGAACTTAAGTTTATTTAGCTTTTAATTAATCGCTCCTTTTTGCCTTTGATAAAATATCTCATTTCCTCTGGATAAGTAATAACATAATTATTTACGGGTGCCTTACCAACCGGAAAACTGCTTACGAGCAAAAAGGAGATTGCCCATTTCTGTATGGACCTTGGACCAAACAGAGACCCGCATAGGGATATAGTGCATAATGTTCCTAAGACTAATACTAGTCTGAAACCCAAACCACATCAAAATCCGTCGCTGGAGTCTTGAGATAAATGACATGATATTTCAAGTTTTCCATTAACAAAAAATCACAGCCAACAGCTTATTTCTAAAATTAAAAACGGTAATCATTGAATCAATCAACCACTTTAATCAGTCTATTACTTCCTGAACAGCTATTACCACGGGTGTTACTCAGGGTGTCATTTTATCCCTTTTTCTTTTGTACTCGTGTTGAACCAAATAGTGACCCGCATTGAAACATAGTGCATAATGTTCCGAAGACTAATACTAGTCTGAAACCCAAACCACATCAAAATCCGTTGCTGGAGTCTTGAGATAAATGACATTATACAACGTGTTACAAAACAACCAATAAAGCTCAAAGGGTGTGGAAAGGTCCGTTGCAAAGAGTTAATTAACATAAAAATTAAAGCCGTAGTATCGTTTTTGAAAACTACGAAAAAAATTTTTTTTTATTAAATTACACTTATTTTTAATCGTGGCATCGCAGCACTAATTTTGACAGCTCAAAGTTCAAATGAAGTTACCGACGCGGCGAAGCGCAGTTCGGTTTACATTGCTGGCTATTACATGAATGTCATCAATACAAGAAACTAAGTCAACCAGCAATGAATGCCGAAGCGGACTTTGTTCGCCAGGTAGTGTAGCACCTGACCTAGACCAGTGATGTGATTATTTTATCGTTTAGTTTAGTTTAGTTTTATTTATCACACAGTGGAAAGAACATTATAAAATTACAGAATTACATAATCAGTCAAATCATAAGTTTTCACAATGTGTTCGTCAAAAAATCAATAATAAACAATTTAAATAAAAAAAACATAATGTCAAAGTATACAAAGTAAACAATTAATCAATTAAAATAAAAAACAAAATGTCAAAAGTATAAAAAATAAAATAAAAACAAAATGTCATATAATAATAATAAAAAGAAGTGATTTGAAATCACACATAGTTATATAAATCATTACATTATGTAAATTTACAGTCAGTATACTCTTTCACGGAATAAAATTCATTTTCCAATAAAAGGTTTTTCAGTCGGGATCGAAACGCTTCGTCAGATGGTTCTGTTTTTATGTCGTGGGTAGTGCTTCGTACAGACTCGCGGGTTCTTCTCAGCGAGATTGGTGCGACGCCTAACTGTTCTAAGGCACCCGGTTCGACGCAGGTTTCTTCCAGGAATGTCTACTCGCTCAAAACTCGCGAGATTATAGCGTACGTATAAAATTACATCAAATAGATATTGGGAAAAGTGCGTCAATATACCGTACTTTACAAACAAGCCCTTGCACGTGTGGGGTGGTTGTATTCCAGCCATAACACGAAGCGCACGTTTTTGCATCCTCAACACTCTCAGTGAGTCAGTCGAGTTACCCCACAGGATAGAACCGTAAGACAGTATTGAATGAAAGTATGCAAAATATGTTTGCCGCAGTGCATCGCTGGATATGAGTGGCTTTAACTTGCGCAAGGCAAATACTGCACTACTCAACTTATCACAAAGAGCATCGATGTGGTTTTCCAATCTGCGTGTCTATCGAGTAAAGCCTAAAATTTGCACTCATTACTAATTGGCATGGGACAGTTTAGTGCAGGAGATGGTCGATAGCTTGCAGAGAATAGAATTATTTTGATTTTGTTACGTTTAGAATGAGTCCGTTCGCCGAGAACCAACACTGCAGCTGCTCGCATACTCGACAGATCTTACTATTAAGTTCCTCGTAAGTCTTCGCGCTCACAACTACAGTGGTGTCATCAGCAAACAGAACCGTTAAGCCATCTGTAATTCCTGATGGGAGATCGTTGACAAACGCTGAAAACAGTGTATTCCCGAGCGACGACCCTTGAGGGATACCTATCTCAACACTACCTGCCTTTGATTTAATTTTTCTGCCTTGGGAAGTTATTTCTACAGTCTGGTTTCTGTTTAACAAAAATGATTGAAATAGTTTCTTCGTTGAATCTCGAACACCATACCTATCTAACTTTTCTAATAATAATTTGTAATTAATTACGTCGAATGCTTTCGATAGATCGCAGAATATTCCGGCAACTTTGGATTTGTTATCTATATTCGTGACTATGCAATCTAACACTTTATGAGCGGCAGTCGTCGTTGACAGACCTTTACGATATGCAAACTGCTTGTCTGTCATTAAGTTGTTCGTCTGTAAATGCTCTATAAAGCTTGTTGATATAATCGATTCAATAATTTTTGATATATTGGGGACGATAGTAATTGGCCGATAATTATCAATATTGTGCTTTTCTCCTTTTCCCTTGTATACTGGACATACCCTTGTGCATTTTAGGGCATCAGGATATACGCCGCTTGTAAACATATCGTTTATTAACACGACAAGTATATCTGCAAGAATTGGCCAGATGCACAAAAGTATGTTGACAGATATATCATATATATCTAGGTACTTTTGACTTAAGCATTGCTTTAAGCACTTTATCTAAAACCGGTCTCGTGACAAGAGGCAGAGAAAAATTTGGAATATTAGTTTGTTTTAGATATGCATTCAAATAATTCTTAGAATTTTGTAAGTTAACCTGCTGTGAATTTTTTGTGCCCACACTTAGAAAATGCGAGTTAATGAAGTCTGGAACATCACAAGCTGATATGTCATTAGAGCTTGTATCTTTCAGACGGATTTCCTTTGTTTTATTGCTCGTGGAAATCTCGTCATTAACACACGCCATATTTCTTTACCAGGATTTTGACAATCAGATAATCGCTTCTCAATATGCTCACGTCGACATGATAATGCCTCCGATTTAATTAAATGTGTAGTGTTGTATGCACTCAAATATAATTTTTCTTGGGGATATTGTCTTCTAATTTCTGTAAGATCATTGCATTTCATGATATAATCACCTAACGCTTCCGTCATCCAGGGAACAGTGTTACTGTTTTTCAATTTCATTCGTTTAATAGGAAAATGTATGTCAATATAATAAGTTATTATTCGAAATAATTTATCAAATTTGCAATTAATGTCATGGTTAGAATTATAAATAAAATTAAAATTAGAATTTTCTATGTCAATGTAAAATGGATATATTGAATCTTCCTTAAATAAACGTCGTTCTATAAAATTGGTCAACTCAGCGCGGTGCGACTGTTCCGTGGTTAACGTAAACCTCTGGCCACTATGATCGCTAATAGCAAAATCTATGGGATCCACGGTGACGTCATCGTCCCCGCAACGCACTATCCACAATCTATAGATGATGCGAGCTCCGCAGACACGCGGGTCGGAAACGTTACAATATTTTTGCATCCGTATGTTTGCAAAATTTCTTCCAGCTCAGTGCGTAAGTTAAAGTCACGTAGATAATTCACGTTTTGATCTCCGACTAAGATAAACCTTTTATTTTCGTCAGTTAACTTATCTAATAACAATTCTAATTTATTCAAAAAAGTCTCAAAGTCTCCAAGTCCAGTACGATACATTACAATAATAATTAAATTTAATTTACATATTTCTATTGCTGAAAATTCGCAGTGGTATAGAACAGTGAACTTCTGCAAATCGTTGCGTTGTTTATATTCTATGCCCTCACGAATGTACAGCGCCACACCGCCGTGCGCTCCAGTGCGAGTGCGGCCACAACTATTTGCAAGTTCGTAATTGCATAACCTCACTTTTTTCATATCGGTCGGTCTATCTATCGACTGATGATAATGAAAAATATTCTTTTTTTTGGTTAGTTATGTAACAGGTTGTATTTCAGGTTTTCCATTTACGAAAAATCAAAGCCATCAAATAACTTATTTCTATAATAAGAGATGGTAGTCATTGAATCAATCAACCACTTTAATCAGTCTATTACTTCCTGAACAGCTATTACCACCGGTGTTACTCAGGGTGTCGTTTTATCCCCTTTTCTTTTGTACGGGCGTTGAAACAAGTAGCGACCCGAAGTGAGATATAGTGCATAATGTTCCTAAGACTAATACTAGTCTGAAACCCAAACCACATCAAAATCCGTCGCTGGAGTCTTGAGAAAAATGACATTATATTTCAGGTTTTACATTAACGAAAAATCATTGCCAACAAAAACTTATTTGTATGATAAGAGATGGTAGTCATTGAATCAATCAACCATTTAAATCAGTCTATTGCCTGCTGAACGAACAGCTATGACCACTGGTGTTACTCAGGGTGTCGTTCTGTCCCCTTTTCTTTTGTACGGGCGTTGAACCAAGTAGCGACCCGAAGTGAAACATAGTGCATAATGTTCCTAAGACTAATACTAGTCTGAAACCTAAACCACATCAAAATCCGTCGCTGGAGTCTTGAGAAAAATGACATTATATTTCAGGTTTTACATTAACGAAAAATCATTGCCAACAAAAACTTATTTCTATAATAAGAGATGGTAGTCATTGAATCAATCAAACATTTAAATCAGTCTATTGCCTGCTGAACGAACAGCTATTACCACTGGTGTTACTCAGGATGTCGTTCTGTCCCATCTTCTTTTGTACGGGCGTTGAAACAAGTAGCGACCCGCATTGAGACATAGTGTATAATGTTCCTAAGACTAATACTAGTCTGAAACCCAAACCACATCAAAATCTGTCGCTGGAGTCGTGAGAAAAATGATATTATATTTTAGGTTTTCCATGAATGAACAATCATAGCCATCAAATAACTTATTTCTATAATAAGAGATGGTAGTCATTGAATCAATAAACCACTTTAATCAGTCTATTACTTCCTGAAGAGCTATTACCAGCGGTGTTACTCAGGGTGTCGTTTTATCCCCTTTTCTTTTGTACGGACGTTGAACCAAATAGCGACCCGCATTGAGACATAGTGCATCATGTTCCTAAGACTAATACTAGTCTGAAACCCAAACCACATCAAAATCCGTCGCTGGAGTCTTGAGATAAATGACATGATATTTCAAGTTTTCCATTAACAAAAAATCATAGCCAACAGCTTATTTCTAAAATTAAAAACGGTAATCATTGAATCAATCAACCACTTTAATCAGTCTATTACTTCCTGAACAGCTATTACCACGGGTGTTACTCAGGGTGTCGTTTTATCCCTTTTTCTTTTGTACTCGTGTTGAACCAAATAGTGATCCGCATTGAGACATAGTGCATAATGTTCCGAAGACTAATACTAGTCTGCAACCCAAACCACATCAAAATCCGTCGCTGGAGTCTGGAGAAAAATGACATTGTATTACAGTTTTTCGATTAACCAAAATCATAGCCAACAACTAATTACTAAAATTAAAGACGGTAGCGGTGAATCAATCAACCATTTAAATCAGTTCGCCAGGTAGTGTAGCACCTGACCTAGACTAGTGATGTGATTATTTTATCGACTGATGATAATGAAAAATATTCTTTTTTTTGGTTAGTTATGTAACAGGTTGTATTTCAGGTTTTCCATTTACGAAAAATCAAAGCCATCAAATAACTTATTTCTATAATAAGAGATGGTAGTCATTGAATCAATCAACCACTTTAATCAGTCTATTACTTCCTGAACAGCTATTACCACCGGTGTCACTCAGGGTGTCGTTTTATCCCCTTTTCTTTTGTACGGGCTTTGAACCAAAAGTTACCCGCTTTGAGACATAGTGCATAACGTTCCTAAGACTGATACTAGTCTGAAACCCAAACCACATCAAAATCCGTCGCTGGAGTTTTGAGAAAAATGACATTATTTTTCAGGTTTTCCGTCAAAGAAAAATCATTTGCAACGAAATGAAATGAAATGAAATATATTTATTCAATGTTGGATACAAAAAATATCACTTATTGATAGTCATTACAGATTAATGATAAGTCATTGTAAAAAAAAAGAAAATTGAATGACACAATTTTCTTTTTCTTATAACAATTTTGCGGTCCTAGTGTAGACGCGGCTCGGGCGGGATAAAAAAATAAAAATAAAGGCACTGCCTCGGGGCTGGCCAGGCTAACCACACGGCATGTAAATCGAATTAAAGTTAGATAACATAAAACAAAAAAGTTACATACTTATAATTAGCCGGACCCCCTGGACAGGAAAACCCCCCAAAAACCTGCCCAGAAGTGCTCCTATTCTAAATTTACAATCGATTAGACCCTATGCTACCCTAGCTAAGTTTTAAAAATAAATAAACAGTAAAAAGCCAAAAACGGCTGAATCAATAATGAAATAATAATAAATTACAGTAGATAATTCTAACTGATTCGTCTGTGAAATTTATTTTAAACATTGGAAAACTACTCCCATGGAGATTTATCTTGCATATAATCTGAAATATCATAATAACCTTTCTTGTACAGTTTTTGTTTTATTACTGGTTTAAATTTATTTAATGGTAAGTCTTGAATATGTTTTGGAAGCTTGTTATAAAAGCGTATACAATTTCCCTTAAACGATTTGCTTACTTTACTAAGCCTACTTATGTGCGCAGCTAGTTTGTCTTTATTTCTAGTATTAAAATTATGTCGATCACAATTTTTCTTGAAAGTGTCAATATTGGCTTTAACATACACTAAATTTTCATAAATATATTGTGACACTAATGTTAATATGTTGATCTCTTTAAATTTTTCCCTTAAGGAGTCTCGAGGCCCTAATTTATAAATTGCTCGAACAGCCCGTTTTTGCAGAACAAAAATGTTTTTACATCCGCAGCATGGCCCCATAATAATAAACCATAAGACATTAAGCAGTAGAAGTAACTAAAGTAAACTAGTCTAGCAGTATCTACATCAGTGAGATATCTTATTTTTTAATTGCGTATGCTGCTGAACTCAGTCTCTTCGACAATTTCTCAATATGTGGCCCCCATTGGAGCGAGGCGTCCAAAGTAATACCTAAAAACACTGTTGAGTCGGCAAGGTTCAACTTTTCATCCTTTACCTTAATAATTGTGGAGCTCGGTTTGACGTTTGGTAATACAAATTTTACACATTTAGTTTTTTTCATTCAATAGCAGGTTATTTACTGTAAACCAATTAACTACTTCGATTATAGCGTTGTTCACGTCGTCATAGTTGAGTTGTTGCCTCTTTACTCTAAAAGTAATGAGGTATCGTCGGCGAACAAAACTATATCATGTTTTTCTTTAACAAGATAAGGTAAATCATTAATGTATACAAGAAACAGGAAAGGACCAAGAATCGAACCTTGTGGGACGCCCATGCTTATGTTAGATCCTGATGATCTTTCACCATTGACCTCAACCTTTTGGATTCTGTTGTTCAGATATGATTCCAAAAGACTAAGAGCCTGATCTTTTACGCCGTAGTGACTTAGCTTCCTGACAAGAGTTTCATGATGGACACAATCAAACGCTTTGGACAAATCACAAAATACACCTATTGCATCTTGAGATTCCTCCCAGGCATCGATTATATGGTTGATGAGGTCAACACCTGCGTGAGTAGTAGAACGACCCCGTGTGAAACCAAATTGCTGTAAATGCATCAAGTTATTACGATAAAAATGTCCTTGTAATTGATTTAGAATAACTTTTTCAAAAATTTTACTAAGTGTTGGTAGAATAGATATAGGTCTAAAATTAGTGGGGTCAGTAGTACTACCGGCTTTAAACAGCGGAATAACTTTGCTATGCTTCATCAAGTCAGGAAACTCGCCACTGTCAACACATTCATTAAATATACATGCTAGACATGGGGCGATACAATCAATTATAGAACTTATAATCTTAACAGAAAGACCGTGAAGATCTGAAGTCTTTTTCATTTGTAAAGTTTTAAATACTTTGATAATTTCTATATTACTGACATGGCGGAATCTAAAATACTTGTCACAAAGGCCTACATTTTCTTTCAGAACAGATTCAGCGAGATCGGGGCATGAATTTAATGATTTGGTAGTCAAAACTGGAATATCGGTAAAAAAAGTTTTCAAAAGCCTGAGCTACTTCTGAATTTGTATTTTTTATTTCATTATTTATCATGAGTTTAAAATTTTCGTTACGTCGTTTAGATTTTCCAGTTTCGTTATTGACAAATTTCCAAGTGGTTTTTGTTACGTTGGTGCTATTTTTAATATTATTTTTTATGAAGTTAGACTTAGCTACTGTACAAACCTGCTTAAAAGTTTTTGAATAACGTTTTACATATTCAGCAAAAGATTTTGATTTATTATATGACCTTTCATCATACAGATCGTACAATTTTTCTCTACTTCTATGAATTCCTATCGTGGCCCAATCACTGAATAATAATTTTGTGTTAACTTTAATTTTTTTTGGATTTAAATACATTGTCATATTCTGATTTGGCAAGACTAAATACTGAGTTATATAATTTATTTGGATTTTCATCATATTGTAATTCAGGTAATTTTTGTATGATATTTTCTCTGTAACGATTTAACCTACTTTCGTTTACCGGTACACATGTAATATCTTGTTTAGGTGCCTTTTCAATGTTAATTTTGAAAGTAGCTAGCTGACCAGTATGGTCAGAGCTTAATTTGTTTATAACAGACGCGTCTTCGGCTTTAATATTTGTAAAAATATTATCTATGCATCTGGCTGAAGTGGCCGTGATTCTTGTAGGCACCGAAATAAGATGTACGAGATTGTAACATAGAAATAGTGATTGAAACCTCTTACTGATACTAGAGTTTTCAAGAATATTTACATTGAAATCTCCACAGACAATAATTCCTTTGTTTGATTTTATTACTTTATTTAAAGCTTCCTCCATAACTTTTTCGAAGGAATCATATTCAGCATCAGGTGGACTGTATACGCTCATTATGACAATATGCTCGAGTTCCACACAGGCTATTTCAATAGTTCGCTCAACGGATAGGTTCACGATGTCAGTGCGTTCTTTGTATTTAAGCTCGTTCTTAAGTAATATTAACGAGCCGCCGCGTATTGCTTTTGATCTGTTGAACGAACTTACTACCTGGTGATTACTAAAACTGAACATGAGCTGATAATCTCTAAGCCAATGTTCAGTTACACAAAGTATATCAATATTAAGGCAGTTCATGAATAGTTCAATTTCTAATTCCTTACTTATCATGCCTTCAATGTTTTGGTGTACAATCTTTAAAATACGGCTATTTCGATTTTTATTATTATTCGTACAATTTTTATTATCATTATTTTTTAAACTTTGTTTCAGCAAGATAGACTGACTTAGGCTAGTAAGTGACATAGAAGTCGAAGTTATGCCAGAGTTACTCTCTGTTGTCTTAGGAATTAATTTAAAGTACTTGGAACCGATTCCAAGGTTATAAGGTTAGTATTGCTATTCTGCTCAATAGAAGCAGTTGTCTGGTTAGCCAACAAATTGGCTAAATTTTTAAAAGAATAAGATAGTAACCCTGCTATCTGTCGTTTATAAACTTTAGATAGATAATATCTATCCTTTGTTACATTAAAATATTTTCCAATAAAAATATTAGTATCAATAAAATGAAATTTGTCAGGATTGCGACATGTCAAAGTATGTAAGTACTTGTTACACCAATGTCGAGTATTATTTTCTAAGTTAGTCATTTTTTGGCTGTAGGGAAAAGCAAAGAAAATCACTTGTTTGACATTTTCCATTATATACAATTGGTTTGAAAATAAACCAAAGTCTTTTCTAGTTGCATTCCCCCTTCTGCCACTAAATATAATAACAATTGAATTTTCATTAAATTGTGATGCCAACACTGTATTTATGAGTGTAGAAAAATCGGCGCCAGGCATGCAATGATTAATTACTGCCTGACCCATGCACTGACCAAGTTGTAAGCCCATGTTTTTACCAAATTCATCGCTAAACATAACAATTTAGGAATCGTCCTTATCATTAGTCGCAAGCGGGGGCCGCGTCGCTGCCACCGGCTCCGGCCGCGAGACCGACGCGGTGCCGGGGGCCGCGGCGGCCGACGCACACACCGACCGCGCTCCAGTCAGCTGTGGCTCGGGACACACGGCCGGCAGGGATGAGCTTGTTGAAGTTTTATTACAATCGCATTGATTGATGTCAAAGATTGAGTATTGCTACTATTGTATTTACACGACTCCAACAAACTGTTCATAGCCAGCACATGCTCCTTTATTTCTTTACGCGCTGAATCATATTTAATAGAAATGTGTTCTAAGGATCGTTTCAAAGCCGACATTTCCGACTGGAGGCGCTGTGTGTCGCGCTCATAATTTTCCCTATTTTGTTCTAATGTTGAGGTGCAAGATTTTATATCGTTAATCATTTCAGTACGTTCCTTATTACAATTTGAATTATTGCAAAATAGTATATTATTATTACGCCTAATTAGTGATTGCGTTTTCTTTATAAAATTTCTAAGTTTAACAATTTTCTTTGTTTTTTTCTTGCTATAAGACACAGAAGTTATGTGTGAGTTATTGAATGGACTGTCACACGTTGTGAGGTCAATAGTTTCGACTACTTGTTCCTCAGTAGTCTCGACCGATTGGTGCTGGGTGAGTGAGATGGAAGAAACCGCAACTGTAGGAGCGACCAGCTCCTCGAACAGGGACTGGGTGGTAACTGCACTTTGTGCAGACTTCAGGTCTTGGATCGTCGCATTTAATAAGGTAATTTCCTTGTGTGCATCGCGTAATTCGTATTCCAGGGCAGTGATACGTCTCAGGGTGTCTTCAAACGCATTCCCGTCCCGGTCAAAGTTATCCACTATTCTTTGAAGCTGGTCCCTCTCACCTGTTACGTCTACCAACTTATGGTACATATCTGCCATTTCACTCTTGAATTGTTGATTTTTATTAATGATATCTAACATTTCTTGCTCACTTTCATCCCGTTCTCTTAATAACTGCTCATTTGTATGTTTACACTTTTGTAATTCTAACAAAGTTGTTTTTAAGTTGTCCTCTAGTTGACGAATTGTTTGAGATCTAGTAGTATGCATTTTGAAAACAAACAAATATGCAAAAAACAAGTAAATATGAAAAAGTACCTCGTAGGTTAAATGAGCGGTTACCAAGGTTGAGGTTATGTTATGTATATGCCGTAATTTCACACGTATTTGTTTGCACTAGCATAAATCACACACAATAAACCCTTAAAATACGTATTACTATTCGTAAAAATACTCGAAATTACTTAATTACGTTGTAATATTCAAATATTGAAACAGCTATCACTAACGGTTTTTGCCGTTACACTTTTTACAATAAAAACGTGATTTGAGCCAAACTTATCCACTAAAACACTTAAATTATAAATTATAGTATAATTATTTAATGCGATGAACTTGATTAGGGCAGTAAATTATATAAAAATTAAATATTTTAAGCGGAGCTCTAATGTTTACAACTTGGCCGTTCAGTGTTGCCAGCACAAAGCATTTATTTACAACAAAAAACTTATTTCTATAATAAGAGATGGTAGTAATTGAATCAATCAACCATTTAAATCAGTCTATTGCCTGCTGAACGAACAGCTTTTACCACTTGTGTTACTCAGGGTGTCGTTTTATCCCCTTTTCTTTTGTACGGGCGTTGAACCAAGTAGCGACCCGCATTGAGACATAGTGCATCATGTTTCTAAGACTAATACTAGTCTGAAACCCAAACCACATCAAAATCCGTCGCTAGAGTGTTGAGAAAAATGACATTGTATTACAGTTTTTCGAATAACCAAAATCATAGCCTACAACTAATTACTTATATTAAAGACGGTAGCGATGAATCAATCAACCGTTTAAATCAGTCTATTACCTGATGAACGAATAGCTATTACCACCGGTGTTACTCAGGGTGTCGTTTGTCCCCTCTTCTTTTGTACGGGCGTTGAACCAATTAGCGACCCGCATTGAAACATAGTGCACAATGTTTTTAAGACTAATATTAGCCTGAAACCCAAATCTCATCAAAATCCGTCGCTGGAGTCTTGAGAAAAATGACATTGTATTACAGTTTTTCGATTAACCAAAATCATAGCCAACAACTAATTACTAAAATTAAAGACGGTAGCGGTGAATCAATCAACCATTTAAATCAGTCAATTACCTGATGAACGAATAGGTATTACCACCGGTGTTACTCAGGGTGTCGTTTTGTCCCCTCTACTTTTGTACGGGCGTTGAACCAATTAGCGACCCGCATTGAAACATAGTGCACAATGTTCTTAAGACTAATATTAGCCTGAAATCCAAATCTCATCAAAATCCGTCGCTGGAGTCTTGAGAAAAATTACATTATATTTCAGGTTTTGTCTTGTAAATATAATGTCTTTTTTCTCCAGACTCCAGCGACGGATTTTGATGTGGTTTGGGTTGCAGACTAGTATTAGTCTTCGGAACATTATGCACTATGTCTCAATGCGGATCACTATTTGGTTCAACACGAGTACAAAAGAAAAAGGGATAAAACGACACCCTGAGTAACACCCGTGGTAATAGCTGTTCAGGAAGTAATAGACTGATCAAAGTGGTTGATTGATTCAATGATTACCGTTTTTAATTTTAGAAATAAGCTGTTGGCTATGATTTTTTGTTAATGGAAAACTTGAAATATCATGTCATTTATCTCAAGACTCCAGCGACGGATTTTGATGTGGTTTGGGTTTCAGACTAGTATTAGTCTTAGGAACATGATGCACTATGTCTCAATGCGGGTCGCTATTTGGTTCAACGCCCGTACAAAAGAAAAGGGGATAAAACGACACCCTGAGTAACACCGCTGGTAATAGCTCTTCAGGAAGTAATAGACTGATTAAAGTGGTTTATTGATTCAATGACTACCATCTCTTATTATAGAAATAAGTTATTTGATGGCTATGATTGTTCATTCATGGAAAACCTAAAATATAATATCATTTTCTCACGACTCCAGCGACAGATTTTGATGTGGTTTGGGTTTCAGACTAGTATTAGTCTTAGGAACATTATACACTATGTCTCAATGCGGGTCGCTACTTGTTTCAACGCCCGTACAAAAGAAGATGGGACAGAACGACATCCTGAGTAACACCAGTGGTAATAGCTGTTCGTTCAGCAGGCAATAGACTGATTTAAATGTTTGATTGATTCAATGACTACCATCTCTTATTATAGAAATAAGTTTTTGTTGGCAATGATTTTTCGTTAATGTAAAACCTGAAATATAATGTCATTTTTCTCAAGACTCCAGCGACGGATTTTGATGTGGTTTGGGTTTCAGACTAGTATTAGTCTTAGGAACATTATGCACTATGTCTCACTTCGGGTCGCTACTTGGTTCAACGCCCGTACAAAAGAAAAGGGGACAGAACGACACCCTGAGTAACACCAGTGGTCATAGCTGTTCGTTCAGCAGGCAATAGACTGATTTAAATGGTTGATTGATTCAATGACTACCATCTCTTATCATAGAAATAAGTTTTTGTTGGCAATGATTTTTCGTTAATGTAAAACCTGAAATATAATGTCATTTTTCTCAAGACTCCAGCGACGGATTTTGATGTGGTTTGGGTTTCAGACTAGTATTAGTCTTAGGAACATTATGCACTATATCTCACTTCGGGTCGCTACTTGTTTCAACGCCCGTACAAAAGAAAAGGGGATAAAACGACACCCTGAGTAACACCGGTGGTAATAGCTGTTCAGGAAGTAATAGACTGATTAAAGTGTTTGATTAATTCCATGATTGCCGTCTTTTATTTTAGCAATAAGCTGTTGGCTATGATTTTTCGTTGATGGGAAATCTGAAATGTAATGTCATTTTTCTCAAGACTCCAGCGACGGATTTTGATGTGGTTTGGGTTTCAGACTAGTATTAGCCTTAGGAACGTTATGCACTATGTTTCAATGCTGGTCGCTATTTGGTCCACTTTGGGCAATGTCTTTTGTGTTTAAAAGACAATTTCATTCCCAAAAGTCTAAAGCTAGAATTTAATATTCTGCTTGTATAGCTTATAAAAGCTTTCAAATAAATCTAGTCGACATGGCTAGTGTTTAAAATCGCCGCCTACTCCAGTAATATTTCTCTCTGCTACCACAGAACAAAAGAGGTTAACAGAAGGCTCACTTTTGTGCTCAACGCAGAAACTTCGTTTAAACAGCAAAGGGCAGAAACTTGCGTAGCCTTTCAACATCGGTTTTTAGTATGTAGGTATCTGACAGATACGTTATCCGTGTGATGCCGGCTTCGAATATCATTACCCCATATCTTTTCCATCGGGTGTCGTAAGAGGCGACTAAGGGACAAATTCATCCAAGGGTTCATTCCCTGGATGAATTTAGCAATCGCATTGCAACATCTTGCATTGCGCTCACCAACCCGCCTGCCAAGCGTATGGCAAATACCCCCCTATTTTTTCTTGTGTGAACCACACGCGTAGGTAGTTTTTCCTCTAGATCTTTACAGACTGTTTGACGTTGTGTGTAGTACTAAGTGAGCCATCTGTACACTTGCCAACAACAAACGCTACTGTCCGCAAGTTGTGGAGGTGCAGTAGTCAAACAAAGAGGTAATTTATATCGGTCGTAAGAACACTTCCGGTGCTATTGAAGCCTGCTTACGATGCATAATATAACTGATTGCCGGTGCCGGAAGCTTGGGTACCGCTATGCCCTGGGTAGGGCTGGTAGGGCCGTCTAGGCCGGCGCTTTTTAAAGGTTTAGAAGATGTAGGTGTAGGCAGGCTACAGTTTAAATTTTTTTTTGCCATTGTAATGCTAGTTCCACTCAACCTTATCACTCTAATGCCACTGTGATATTCTTAAGATATTCTATACTAAAAACTCTCAGCAATATACGAAACCACCAGTATTCAACTGACATGCCATCGACACACAACTGAAACGACTTTTATTCAGCAGACTTCGGCCCTTGTTGGCAGTACGTGAAGTTTTACAAGTCTTTACCGAACTATACCAATGTAGATTACCTTTGTGGACTGTAATGAAATGATCTATAAAAAATTAAATTCCTAAATGCTCTAAAGTAGAGACAGTACGTGGTGTTCTCCAAAAAATGTTTTACCTACCTATACCTAGAGGGAGACCTAAATATAAGTAGCAGACTTAAATACTTCTACAATAGGTACTAAGGTGAATAGACGAAGAGAACACAAGGAAAATAAAGCATCAGCTGGTGCTATAGAATCAGAACAACTCGAGGAATCTGACTCCATAGCAGTAGAGCGCAAAGTTAATGAATTGTTTATTTTCATTAATTAACAGCTACCTGTCATTCGCTCGAGCATGCGCGCGCGCAGCGGCATTTGGCGCGAATAACAGTACTGTTTACTGTCGCTGATACACCTACTTTTAGTACCTAATAATGCTATGCTGTGTTGTGCCTGAGATAAGCATCACCCCATAGTATGGGGTGATGGTCAGGTATGGGGCCCATACCATTTCCGAGGGTGTCGTTAGGAGCGACTAATGCTTGAGTTCCCTCCCTCATGAGCAACTTTATCTCCTTTTTCTCGCATTTTTTATATTTTGCTGCAAAAATACTTACTATAGTTACTTTTTAATCGTAGAAAATTGGCCATCTGTTTCGTAACGTAGATTTATGCATCTGTTACCTTAACCCACATTGGAATAAAAATTCAAATTAATGATCCCATCTATCAAATTCAATGCACGATATAGGTATACGTAGGTAGGTATTTTAATGATGTACAGATTCACACGATATCCAGCTGAACAACAACAGTAGTGTAGAGTAAGAGTTATAAATACCCCGTGGAAGGCACTTGACAACAGCGGCATGGCAGTCGCTCGCTCGAGCCCCAATGACCCACTAGTTAATTGTGTTTATATTCGGAATGCGCCGGCGCATGCCAGAACACCTTTTCTAGATTTACTTATATGTACTTACCTGCTGCCATACTATTTGTAGTTTAGTAGATAGGGGCAATAGATAGGAGGAGTTTAAACAGCTAATGAAATAGGGGACCATGTCTCACGGGGGCGGGCGGCGCCCTGGACGACCTCTTCTCTATGTAGTTAAAGTTGCGTAGGTAATTAAGTAGGTATCTATTTATTTATTTTATTTTCCTGAAATAGGTAACTATAGTCGAGAAGACCTCTAGTTGCGTTCGCGAGTGTATGGCGCTCCCTTTCTCACATGACAACAATACGCCGGCGAATGCAGCGAGTGATCTTTTCAACTACAGTTCATTTCACCATATTTCAATTTACGGTAACTCGAGGCTTACGCATTTTTCCCGTAGGAAGAAGCAGATTTCTTTCCAGCAAGGAAGAAATGCAGTAAAAAAATATATTGGTAAATAAAACTTATGTATCAACAAGTATCAGTAAATGTTAGTTTCAAAGTTAGAAGAAAAGGTGAGCCAAAAATAATTTTCTCAAACGTTATTTACGGGCAGGCAAAAAATAAGATATAGGTAAACATCATTAGTTATGACATAATAAAGTTAACGATAGAATTACAATACATTGTGAGTAGTAAAAGACTAAAAGCTTCGGTAAATGTAAAGCAAATACATTTTCAGGCATAAAACATTAAACGTGGTGCTGAATTTCAGAAAAAACTGCAATGTCAATGCGCAAGTTATTGCGCATGTTATTTGTAGGTGACCTCGTTGAATGATTGATTAGATTTAAATGAAATTCCACAAATTCTTTCAGATGACAACAAAATATTTATTATTGTACCTATTAATAAGAAAAGGTGTAAATAACTAAATAAAAGTAGGCGTATTAAATAATATAAAAAGACAACAAATTCTCGACAATTATCACGTATTGTTCCTGCCTACCTACATCTGAGTATTTTTTACGCTGCCGCCATGCGCCAGACAGACGTCTGGGAGAAATAAATATTGCTCAGCAACATAAATCTTACATGTTACGAACCCAGACACAATAGACACATGCAATACATAATGTAATCAATACCAACAAAAAAATTAAAGGTTGACAAACTTTCGGAGACACGGGACGAATAGAAAACGCGGGATTGGGCCCGATTGTTGTCGCATTCATATGCCACTCACCCATCAGGGAGACATCCGGCGGTGCTTCCGCTGCCAAAGATGGAGGATCCTCGGAGCCTAGTTCGTTGACACACGCCACCGATACATGACAACAGGATTATTCAAAAACACACGAAACACACTGATCTGTAGGTGTTTTACGGGGCGCGTGTGCCAGCCAGCGGCGATCGGAGTAAACTTACGTTCAGCGCGTCTTCTTGAGCTATTTTTGATGCGTTGGGACGCCAATGTCGAGAGCATGCATGGAATATGCAATGTCGTCAGCCTTGTTGTTTATAGGACGCGAGCGGATTCACTCAGCTTCTTTACGTGTTGTAGACCTGGGACCGCCTAAACGTGCCCGATGTGCATCAAAGGTCTAGGACTATCTAGCCCAATTTAAACCCAACCTGCCCTACGAACCACCTGCGTTGCCATAGCAGAATAGTGTTGCTTGCTATCCAACCAAACTGAACTCAAATAAAATATGATTTTTATGTCACTAGACCTAGTTAATAAAAATAATAACTAGATATATAATTTGTGATTACTATAAGACGATTCCCCAGCGTCGTATTTTCATACAAACGTATTCCCTTGGTTTCTTCCTGAATAATGCATACGTAGAGCTATAATTGTTAAACATTCCATACAAAATTAAAAATGCTCACATTTCGACCCATAGAAATTTTTTGAGGGCATTATCTAATGTAATAACAAATAATCATAGCTCTACATGCATTATTCGGGAAGAAAACAGAGGGATTACGTTTGTAGGAAAAGATGGAAAACGGGCACCTCTTGGGTATTCTCTTAACGATCACAATATTGAGTAGGAACATCTATGTCAAAGTTAAATAATCTAGCCAAAGCCAAAAGTGTCATATTCGACAAAATATCAAAACAGAAACTATCTATTATCCTAGGTATACACACATTATACTATTTCTTTAAATACAAACTCTACGCAAAATCCTTTGTATTTTAATATAGATTTCGATAATGTAATAGATAACACCGCATGCGCAGCATAATATTTGTGGACTCTACGTTAGTTTAAATTCACGCGGGAATCTTACCCGCCATTTCTGTTATCATTCGTTCAGAAATATTACTTATGTAAACAACTACCTGGGTACACTTTTCGACAATCCGAAATTAATCCAAATGAGTTTACGTTAATTTTTAACGTAATAGAGCAACAAGACAATGAGCAAGTTAAAAAGGTCGCACAAAAGTTATAATTTCTTATCATTAAAAACAGAAAGTTGCCTAGCCGGTTTCCGAACGATAATGTAGAGCTGCTTTTACTTTCAACCGCAATGTAGCTTGAAGAGGTGCTCTACATTGCGCCACTAAAATAGCAGTGGCGTATTGTCACATCACAGTAAATCAGTAATGTACAATGTTTTGTGGCACACAGCGCCTGTTGCAGAATGTAGAGAACAGCTCATAGTATTGATTGGCGTAGCTGCGCAAGAAGTTCATTCATTGCTTCATTGCTCAAACCCCACGCACACATTGATGCCAAGTTACAGTACACCGTACGTTCTGTACTGATAAAAGTGTATCAAGGTTGTACGCTACGAGCAATGTACGATGTAGGTTTACCCAGCCACGAGCTCTGTAAAGGAGGTGTGGTTGTGTGCGTATCAGAGTTGTATCACTCCACTCGGCTTGCTGCCACGGTGGTGTGCAGTGTTGCTGTCAGTGTGCTGTACAGTTACCCTATTGTTTTCGTTAGAAATGAAAGTGTAGGTGCGAATTTGTGTATGAGTGAAGGGCGCAAAGTTCACACAGGCACAGGTGACTTGATACAGCGAGGGCAGTATCCGCCGGGGTTTCGCTAGGGAGGGCCGCGCCACCATGTCGGGGGTGGACGAGATATTGAATTATAAGAGAGATCCAGACGAGGACTTTTACGGCCTGCTCGGCTGCGATGAAAACTCGACCGTGAGTACCTGTTGTTTAATTTTTCGCAATTTCGCGCGTTTCGAGTGCTTATCGATTACACTATTGTAGGTACCCATTGACCTTATTTTGGTCGAGGCTTTGAGAGTTGACCTACATAGAGATAAAGTATGTTGTGTGCGTATAGTTTTTGCTTTTGATGTGGTTTTGTACGTCGCTTATGAGGAAAAACATCTGAATGTAGATTGTAGGTAAACATTTGCGTGCGTCATGTCGCGAGGGGAATCCACAGCGCAGAATACAAATTGCCTCTAAAACCTGTTTCTGAGATGTTTTGATATGATGCATAACACTGGTATTCAACGTAGAGACAGTTAATGATAATGATTGTCAATTTAATGATAATTACTTTAGTTGTAGATTTTTACATTACCAACAAAATAAAAACTCTACCTACCTACTTATTTTTTTTACCAACAACATTAAAACTCTACCTACCTACGTAATTTTTTGAAAAATACTTATCCTACAAATAGAGACACAAATATAAAAAAGACACAAATCATGTTTGCCTTACCAGTAATCCAAGAAAGGGACAACAACTTTTTCTGTGAATGCATCATCTTGCATTAGCATTGCGCTTGCCAATCATGGCGAGTAGGACTGACTGGCAAGTCCAACTGCAAACTGTTGTCGCAGTTCTGACTCACTGTAGAGTCATTCATGATCATTGATTGATGTCCATTACATATTATTCGACACGGGTCTCTTTCTCTTTATTGGATATTTGGTAAATCTAGTTAAACACCACCCTAGGCAGGCGGATTGGCGAGCGCGTTGCCTAGTATAGTTAACGCAGCTGCCCATTCCCTGGATTGGATCTGTTCATTATCGGCGCAACATGTCTTTTTCTTCCATTAATCTCTATCAGCAGTCAAATCCTCACTTACGACTTATTTTTCATATTATCGTCGGTTATACAATCCATTCAGACTTTTCTAGGCTTTCCTCTTCTTCTGCGTCCATCCACATTCATGTTCAATACTTTCTTTGTTACATGCTCTTCATCCCTCCTCATTACATGCCCATACCAAGAAAAACGGTTCTCTCTCATTTTTTCTGTCGTTGATGAGAGGAATTAACGTGGTTGCTCTAATTGATACAGGTAGAGCAGATAACTGCGGAGTTCAAGATCCTGGCTCTGCAGTACCACCCGGACAAGAACGATGGCGATAAGGAAGCTGAAGCCAAGTTTCAGAAACTGAAGGTATGGAACAATATTTTTTCAGTCATCATCATGCTGCCCTTATCCCGAATCCGTCGGGGTCGGTGCTACATGTTTTGTTGGAACACAAAATCATGTAGCAAAAGGATTTGGCAATGTTTTATGACCGAACGCCTGCCTGGCGGCAACCCTCTTTGGGAATGCTATTGCAGGTGGCGTAGGCACCTGATAGTAATTCAGTCGAGGTCAAAAACTCTACGTCACCTCATACAAAATACCCTGAGTGGACTAGGGGTGGCAGTATTCCACATGGTAATATTTTTCCAATGTTTGCACATTTACCTACGTCACACATCTGGTCACGGTCATTCAATACAATTTATCTTCTCTCTTCTTATCTTCTCGACGAATTGTGTGTGACGTTTGCAGCTGTTGATAGTTAGTTAAATAACTAAAGTTTTTTTGCTAACGTACCTAAAGCCTATTAAAACTTAGTTCATTGTTAATGCAAAGCAAAGCTTATTAAAACTTAGTTAATTGGGAGCGTAGGTAAAATAGCACGTTGTGAATTTTATTCTTGCACAACTTGAACGGTTGGCTTTAGAAAATTCGTAATGTACATATACTAAATTTACTAACCGATAGTACTATCCGATATAGCCGAGTGGTAGCGGCTTAGAAAAGGTAGCGACTAAGAAAGCCGAGTGGTAGCGGCTAAGAATTCTGCCACCCCTATTCTGCTCACGGTGTTTCGAAATAGTGACGTAGAGTTTTTGATCTTGGCTACAATATCTGCCGACCGTAGTCAACCGAATGGTGGCGGTAATACCACCTACGATAGCATTCCTAAGGAGGGTTGATGCAATATGATTATGTGTTCATACAAAAAAAGCTACTGCTAGATGATGGAAAAATTGGAGGAGGTCGGTGGCTGATCCATTGACGTGAATGCTGTTTCCATATACCTAGTGTAGAAAGGAGTGGCATTAAAACGTTAGGAAGGTTTAAGTTAAGTAAGGGAGACCGAGGGGTGTTGGATCATTTTTGACATTTTGCTTCGTAACACAAAATTCTATAAAGATAATTCGTATTTGATTACACCAATCGATAGCAAATTTCATAAGCTTTAAAATGATATACACTTTAGAAGTGTAAGTGTAAAGTCTTTTATAAAAAATCAACTTTAGTTGAACAAGACATTTTGATCCAACACCCCTGATACCGAGGACTGTTGGATCAGGTACAGAGGGGTGTTGGATCATTTTACATTAATGTCATTTCAATAAAGGCTTATTTGAATTTTTTTTATGTATGACCTCAAAGTTAACTAAGTAAATAATTCATATTAAAGAATTTACTGGGGGCACAGTAGTGCCCCCGCCAAGACGAGCCAAGCAAAGCGCCAAAGAACTACCTACCTTTTCTAGAAGTATTTCGTAGTTTTTTGAACTCTCATAACTCTAGTTTTCTATATACCATATTGATCAAATTCTCAGGATATCTTGTCGATAGTAACCTTATTAAACATGCAATAATTCAATTACATAGCTTTAATACTTTTTGATTTTATGTATATCTAAAAAACACCGATTTCGTCACTCACTGACACACTCACTCGCTGATGATCAGCAAAATGTTCGGGAACTTCCTGAAGAGCTAGTAAGCTGAAATTTGGCGTGTAGACTAGGTTAAGCATACAAAAAAACGAAAAGATTCAGAAACTTATGCCCCAATCCCCAAAATGGGGGGAAAGTTAGTATGAGAATTCTTCATTTTTTTAAATCGCATTTTAATTCACGGTGAAAAAGGAATAAATAATAAATAAACGTCAGTCATTTGAAAATGAAAATGAAAATGAAAATGAAAATGAAAATGAAAATGAAAATGAAAATGAAAATGAAAATGAAAATGAAAATGAAAATGAAAATGAAAATGAAAATGAAAATGAAAATGAAAATGAAAATGAAAATGAAAATGAAAATGAAAATGAAAATGAAAATGAAAATGAAAATGAAAATGAAAATGAAAATGAAAATGAAAATGAAAATGAAAATGAAAATGAAAATGAAAATGAAAATGAAAATGAAAATGAAAATGAAAATGAAAATGAAAATGAAAATGAAAATGAAAATGAAAATGAAAGTGAAAGTGAACGTGAACGTGAACGTAAACTTGAAAGTGAAAGTGAATGAGAAAATGAAAATAAAAGTGACAGTGAAAGAGAAAATGATTATGAAAATTAAAATGAAATCGAAAAGTTTATTAATAATGTATTCGGTTATACGTACGTATAACGAACTTACACCCGGCCAGCACAACACGCGTGGTGCTCGTGTACTCTATGAAATTAACCATACAAAATTTTACCGAGGGCTGATCCAACACCCCTCGGTATGAAAAATCCTGCCAGTTTGACAAAAACATAAAACTGAGATAAAACCACAGAGAACCCAGACGTCCCAGTGGTGCCATATGAATCCTTAATTTTGAAGGTTTCATATCGTATAAAACTTAAATAAAAATATAAAAGCACCTCCAAAATATTAGCCTGACAAATAAGAGCAGAAAACTTACTTTTGACGATTTTTTTTACGCTGTTCCGATAAAAACAAAACGGCGCGCTATTTGTCAGGGACGCTAACTTAGGGGTCAACAAGAGGCAGAAAGAGGCACAATCGCATTATAGTCTGCTCGCTAACGCTTCTACTTTTCGAGAAAACAAACCTGATCCAACACCCCTTTGATCCAATACCCCTCGGTCTCCCCTAATTAAGAAGTTTATACACATCGTCACCAGCGATAATATGTAATTGTTCGCAGGAGGCCAAAGAGACGCTGTGCGACCCGTCGAAGCGCGCGCTCTACGACAAGTGGAGGCAGAGCGGCATCGCCATGGGGTACAAGCAGTGGCTCGGCATGAAGGACAGCGTGCAGCAGTCCATGCACTGGGCCAAGCCCAACACCAAGGACCGCATGCTCGAGGGCGACGGCAAGTCCGGCCCCTCCAGCCTCGGCCCCACCAACGCCGCGGCTCGTCGTGCCTCCGAAGGCGGCGCCGCGCTCTGGGGACGCTGGGGCGGCGGCAACCAGGAGCCGCCCTCCGAAGTCATCTCCAAATTCCGCAACTACGAAATCTAATTTCCCGTTGCTCTTCGTTCCTTTTTGTTACGTTGTTCGGGAGAGATTGTTTGTGCCACAATCTCTCTCCTCTCTACTATGATTCGGCACAGTCCGCTGCGTTAAAACGACCAGGCTGTTCAACATTTTGCCATTGAAATTTTATTCGTGTCGTAATTGATTACAATTAGTACTTAATATTAGCGTTAAGGTCGATTTAATTAGTTTTAAAGGCACAATATTCATCAAGTCAGCTCAAGAACAAACTCGAATGTGGCTCGATATCTTAAACTAATGTTGTACTCTATGTTCGATGTGCTAAATGTATTACATGTTCTGTTGTTCGTAGTGAATTTGACGTTAGTGCCCCGTGCCCCCCGCCCCCGCCCGCGCCCCGTGTGCCCCTTAGAGTGATCTTATAGTGTGAAACACTTTCTTAGCGTGTCCCTAGCTGTAAGCTACGCACATTCCTGATAACACAAGAGTCTGATTATGAACATTTCTGCTGTAGAACAATATTTTTATCTATAAGAGTTTGTATATTTTGAAGAGTTATATTTTTGACCCTCTTTTAAGACTATTTACCTTACTGTAAGTATTATTTTTTGATGGAGGATGAAATATATGGAAATAGTTGTGAGATTAATACAGGGTATAGCTGTGAGTCAGGAGTGTTAGTTTTGGTTTGTCTACTTCTGTCTATCGACCAGGACTCTCTGTGGCCCCCGTGGGTCCCCTGTGGCCTGCGTGGGGCCCCGTAGCCCCTCGTGGGGTCACATTCGTCCCCCGAGGGCCTTTCCCCGAAATAGGTGTTGTGTTCCCCGATAGAATTAGTCAATCATAGAATTAATCATTTAATGTGTTGAATGTTTTTATCAGTATTTACGTTGGATGTTTAAAATATCAATGTTACAATAAATGGAGTAGTGAATTTTAAAATTTTAATGTTTTATCTCGATGAGAATCTCTAAATGTTATTTATGCCAAATGTTTACGATGTTTTATTTTTGATGTAATATCAACTTGGAAACAATAAAGGTTTACCGATCATTGGTGTTTTATTTATGCAATCTTTATCAACTCTCGAATCAGGATTTATTTGTACTACCTAGTGGTTCGCCTTGCTTAACTAGTTCTATGACTAGTAGGTAGATTAGTAAAGTTGATCTGATCGATCACGCATAAAGTAGGTATGTACGAGGTAGATGAGTTTTACATTAGGAAGTAGGTACAGATACGACTGAGGGCAATCAGATTTGTATGAGGATATTTTTGTAAGGATTTATATCTAACCACTAATTAAGTTAATTATACTCGCTCACACTTGTATGGTGAGGCATTACCTACTCAGTGAAAAGAATCTTTAAAAATTCAGTACTAATGAGCCTACACTAAAAATACGCTAGGTCTAGGTCACGCTGCTAGTTACAATTAAGTCTAGAATCTAGAACATGAAACGTGGCGTGTTTTGTCAAGGTCTTCAGTAGCCAGTGACTAATTGCCTGGCTGCTCCCAGCCGTGACGGAGAAGGCACGTTGCTTGCTACCCAAGGACGCTAGTTAGATAGCAAACTGCAAGGTCATTCTGACATGCCCGTTTTTCAAAGCGATAAGATACTAGACGTAGGACGTTTTTTATGTGCCATAGTTTTAGTTTTTAGTTCAGCCGTGACGGAGACGGCACGTTGCTACCCAAGGACGATGGTTAGCAAACTGCAAGGTCATTCTGACAAGCCCGTTTTTCAAAGCGATAAGATCCTAGAAGTTGTACGTTTTTTATATGCCATAGTTTTATTGCCTGGCTGCTTCCACAGCCGTGACAGAGACGTCACGTTGGTAGGTACCCAAGGACGATAGTTAGCAAACTGCAAGGTCATTCTGACAAACCCGTTGTCATAGATGTAAGATCCTAGAAGTTGAATGTTTTTATATGCCAGTTTTAAGGCATTGTCATGAATATTACAGCTGTAAAATAGATGTTTTTAAATTGGGTACTACAGATATTAGTAGCTTTCTATTCTTGTACATACCTACGCATTTTATTTCCTGCGTTTTGTATTTATTTACATGATGGTATCCACTTTCCCGAAAACGCTTAAATAAAAATCGAAAGCTGAACAACTTTCCCTATGGACCATAGTCAAAAACATAAAAAATATATGAGAAGTCTATTTTATTTTTAGGATTTGAATTTGGTACTTTGGGAAAATTGTTCAGTTTGACCTGTTGAGCTAAGCGTTTTCAAGAAAGTAGGTCGTTCGGTACCACCCTGTATTATATGTTTTCTAGAAGTTAAGTAAGTGCTTACTTAGTTTTACATGAGCGTTCTGCAACTGTGACTAAAACAAGGTACCTACCTAGATTCATAGGCTTCCGAGAATGACACGCACAAACTGAGTATCACTTGAAGTAATACCTAAAAGTGAAATGAGTAACTAAGTTTCATTAGTAGGTGAATCCCGGAGAGCCTTTCTTACTGAAAATACGCAAAAAATACATAGCGCATAAATGTACAACTATCTGCAGAGTAGGTACCTACCTGACTACGGAGTGCCAGGTAAATCTGGGTGGACGAACTTGTCATAGTTATCATGTAGGTAGGTAGGTAGTGTAGTAGGCAGGTAATAAAAGATTTTTTATTAACACGTACAAATGGCTCTATCTATCATGAACATGATTATGAAGGAAAAGGAAGAGAACTTGCGGATGTAGAGCTTTATTCTGTGTAAGGGACAGCTCTCCGAATCAGTGGCGGATCCAGGGGGGGGGTCATAGGGGTCATGACCCCCCCCCTGAGCCGGGCCCAGGACCTTGATTAAGTGTTTATATTATTGTTTACATATTGACAATGTCTTTTTTGTCAATGTCAAACACAAGATTCCATTCAATTACATAAGCAAAAGGCGGCATATGGCAAAATCGACGACTTTATTCAGTCATCGTCCTAAGCTGATCCAGGTTTTTGGCCAAAAACCTACGATTTTGGCCGAAATCCTAATGGGAACGAGGAGTGGAGAGGTACGTTATGCACCTCCCCCTGAGGCATCGGACGCCCTGAAGGATGGGGTAGCGTCAGACAGCCTGAACAGCAGGATCCTCGGTTAACCTGGAGACAGACACCATAAGAGCAGGATGTACCACTGGACGCTGGGGAGGACGGAGGTATCGTCAGACGCCCTGGACGACAGGGGGTATCGTCGGACGCCCAGTAAATCCAACGCCCGCCATCATTTATCCTCCAGAGTGCCCGACGCTACCCACGCCCGCCAAGGTGTTCGACGCTACCTCCCACCCTCCAGAACGTCCAAAGCTCTCAGGGTGTATGCCGCTACCTCCAACCCTCCAGGGATACCCTTTACGGCAAGGGGTAGCGTCGGAAGCCCAGTAAAACCATCGCCCGCCACTTTTTATCCACCAGAGTGTCCGACGCCACCCACGTCCTCCAGGGCGTCCGACGCTACTTTCTAACACAAAAGTAGGTCTAACGCTACCCCTTCCCGACTACGGCGTCCCTGGAGGATTGGAGGTAGCGTCAGTCACCCTGAAAGGCAGGAGGAGCGTTGCATGTGCTATAGGGTGGGAGGTAGCGTCGGTTGCCCTGGAGGGCGTGGGTAGCGTCGGACACTCTGGAGTATGAAAGATGACGGTGGTTAGATTTTCTGGGACGCTACCCCCTGTCCTCCAGGGCGTCCGACGCTACCTCCGATCCTCCAGAGCGTCCGAGGCAATCCTGCTGTTCAGGCTGTCTGATGTTACCTCCTGCCCTTCAGGGTGTCCAACTCTACCCTTAACAGATATGCATAACATATCTCTTTACTCCTCGCTTCCCCGAAATGCAAAAAAAGCTATAATACTAACCAAATCTAGGATTTCGGCCAAAATGCTAGGTTTTTGGCCAAAAACCTGGATCAGCTAGCTTAGGACGATGGCCGAAGGAAGTCTACGATTTTGCCATATGACGGTTTTTGGCCAAAAACCTAATTCTGGCATTATACTATGAGACATACAAACATACAGGCTCTCGAAAAACATAACCCTCCTTCTGAGGCAGTCGGGTCAAAAATTATCTATAGTACCTATAAAATTGTCTATGTGACCCCCCCCCTGAGCCAAGGCTGGATCCGCCGGTGCTCCGAATACAATGGGATGTATTTTGGTAGGTCATTATACTGATCAATTTACCGTAAGAAAATATTTCAGGAGACGTACAAAATTGTTAAGCCTCCCATTAAAAACACGATCAACTGACTGTATTTACTATGGGTACTCAGCAATTTTTTTACGCCTCCTGAAAAATTTGCTTGGGTAAGTAGTAGGTAGTTAAGTTTCATGGTCTGAATGCACTCTATCAGTATTCGGAGAGTTGTCCCTTACGCCCTGTATATTAAAATATGTATAAGGTACATACACGTATAACAGGTAAAGAATATGGGATTATGATATTAATTAGTGAAATGTAGATTTTTCCCTAAATAATAATAATATACCTACTTAATCATTACCTACTATGAGAGTAATAAGTATTTTTGCCTTCTCATTTTTATAAAGCAAAGTAATGAATATGATTGCTCTATCAAAGTACCAGGCGTTTGTCGACCGATATGTGGCAAATGGCAATTTATGGAGGTGATATGGGAATTTGTTCCCAGTTTGGTAAGTACCGACATTGCAGGCTAAACCACCTTGTAGAAAGTTGGTTACGTGCTTTGGAAAGCACGTTTAGCCGTCGGTCCCGATGGCTGTTCATAACTTATCAGACTTCTTCTTCGAGTGGGACACCAAGTCGTCCAACGACTTATGTCAGAACTTCTGACTCAGAAGCATACTTTTATAAGGTTACATTTAAGGTGGTTCGTTACGTCATACAAACGAAAAACTGCACTTCAGTCGGGTTACACATGAGCTGAAGAGTTTAAAGAAACTTTATTCTGAATGATGAAGGCACACGTAAATTTGTCGCAAAACTACTTATAGTTAAAAGATAATCAGTATTTTCTGCACAATAAAATTAAACGTATTTATTGCAGCAGTAGCTCCATCTATTTTCGTAAAGTGGCGACTCGCTTTTTACGGGGAAATCTGATGATTTAAAAATTCTTTTTAGTGTTTTGCGACAATCTTATATACCCACGGGACTCCCCATCAAGTTTTTTAAACCGACTCTTGTCTCCTTTACATACATAACTCCATTGAACTTTTGTATGGAAAACGGAACGCCTTAAGTACAAATATTTTAAGAGCGTGATTTGTTCACAAAACTGAACAACTTTTATAAAAAACTTTTCTTCTACATTTTCTTTTCTAGTGGCGGCGTAGGCGATTTAAAACCGTTGATACCAAGGTTCAAGAAATTAAGCCGCTTAGATACTTAGTCTGTAAAATCATAGTAACAAATGCAAACTTGTTTAAGAATAAGTATACCTAAATTTACTTACTGTATAAGTAGGTAATAGGTAAGTAAGAAGAACTTTTGAATAAAATGGCCTTTCAGTTATAAGAAAGAAGGAACAAGCAAAAAGATTTTCTGGAATGTAAAAATGATGTTCAATAGGTAATGGCCGCAAAAGTTCGTAAATTACCCAAAAACCATTTGCAATTGAAAAGAAAATTATGACGTTTAATTTTTTCTTCTATAATCTACGGCAACGGCCAGTTTTTTCAGGTTGTACCTAATGCTTTTCAGCAAAAAGGTTTTATAGCAACATTGGTTCAATGCTGGCAGGAACCGCTCAAGAAATTTTTTGCTGAAGCCATTTGCAAAAGAAAAGCAATTTTGACAGTTCGTTTGTCTTTTTTAAGATTTTGTAGCATCAGCCAGTACAGTACAACGAGAATGTCGTACTTTTACTTACATTTTCTTTGGAGTCAAACCTGCATGGTAAGAAGGTACCTACCCCGCCCGCAGTATCTAACTCGTCTTGTCTATCACACATTACACCAACTCAATAAAAACATTAAACCATCGAACACCACATAGGTAAAAAAACTTTTACAGCTTCAAAGGAAATGATGGGTATAACGTAATAATTAATTAAGTGAATATTTGGCCATACTTAGTTTAGGATATCGAAATGCACCGCCAGTTTCACTGTATACAAACAAATACCTGGATGTTTGAACATAGTTGTTGACGTAAAAATTCCCGACGCGCATTTTTCAGTGCAAATGTTTGGTAAACACGCCGCGCGACTTGGAAACAAAGAAATGGCTTCCACGCAGTAGATATGCCACCAGCAACCTCCTGTTTAGCGATTCCGAGGATTCTTCAAGTGGAAAACAAGATAGCGCGTGCGAGGAAATACGTAATAAAATTCTTTCATACATCATAACATAATCATAGCAGGGTACCGGATCTTAGGCCTAAATTATTGTTTTCAACTTTAATATGCGCTACTACCTTTAATAAGTACTTTAGCGATGATAAAATAATGATGACAGCGCGATGCTTATAGACCTATTTCGTGGCGCGAACTTTACACTGTTAACAGTGTGCTGAAAATCGGCATGTACTTGACCTCTTGATCAAAATTACAGATGGAGCGCGCTAGCCAATACTTACTTTGTGATGGAGCCCAGCAGCCCCCCCCCCCCTTCTCCTTAACCTTTTACCGCCCCCCCTCTTTTACGAGGCGTAATTTCTGAACAAATTGACTTGGAGGGTCGCAAAACATATAGTGACCTCAAAATTACCTACATGCCGATTTTCATCTTCCTGGGTCAATCCTCAATATCCTCATAGCTGTGACGTTAATATCTAGACTAGGTACCCGAAAAGGCATATGAAAGTAAGTACCAAGGTTTGGTAGAGTTTCAGTTTTGGTAATGGTGGTTTATTCCAATGACGATTGTTATCGCTGAAATTTTTCATCGCTTTGCGGGACTGATCCAAATATAGCGTGTTTTACTAGTGACGAGCTAGTGACCGATAGCGAAAACTCAGAACCGGCTAGTGATAAGGAAAAACTTTTCCGAGGAACATAGGTCGAAATACGTAAAAACTTTTTGGACCTCCCATACAAACTTGCAGATCAGTTAAGGTGCCTACAGACGTAGCTATAGACCTATTGCCCATTAATGCGCATTAACGCGCATTAATGGGCAGTATTGGTGTATATATCCTGGGTTGCCACCGTAGTTGATTTTTAATTTTTTTAGTGCATACTTTTTGGTTAAAGAAATAAAAATTACGCAAGTGGACACTATTATCGTCATTTCAATAACTAAAATAGAATCATGAATAAATTCTACAATTTATAATTCAATAACTCCACTGAATATATGCACTGAAAGAACCACTAAAATGGCAACATTTTATCGCAAGATTCGGCGATACTGCCCAAGATATACCTCCATACATATCGCCAACCTTCACAGACGAGACGACGATGGGATATATTGAGCAGTATGGCCCAATCTTGCGATAAAATGTTGCCACCTCAGTGCAATTTTCCTCTAAATCTGGTAGTTTAGACCTGCCCTTTAGGTGCGCTTACACATAACGCCTTCATCTCTTGCGGGATGGGCAGACCAAGCAGGAAAAGCGGGAAATATTGCGGATATACCCACAAATATAAATTAGTGAAATTTTGCACTGATATTGCTGGAATATTAAAATGGACTTGGACTACTTATTGTCATTTGTCAGCACATGAAGATCTGGAGTACTTACTTGATGGAGGGCACCAGGAGCACAGCTAAACTATGAGAGGTACGAAAATGGCTTCATAGCAAAAGTTGTTCAGCATGACGGGGCGCTTCTGCTGATACATGGTTATCGAGGATCTGGAGTACCTGATGCAGACCAATAGCATCCCATCTAAACTATAGAAGATACTGTTATGGCTTCAAAGTAAAAGTTGTTTTAGGGAATCTAGAGAGTTTGACTTGGGTTCGTGCGTGCATACGGAGGTGGTGTATGGCGCCCTTAACCTACTTCAGAGATCAAGGGGGACTGCCTGCAGCCGCGCGCTCTATATCTACCGACCGCCACGATTTTATATCCTCTCTGAGCGAGCATCACACAAAAAATATTTAATTGGTTATTGGATTTGATTTCGTGGAATTTATTTTAGATTCTATAATACTCCTTGACAATTTTAGTCCACTAAAAGGTAAAACAAAAACATTACGTTGGCAACCCAGGATATATACACCAATACTGCTCAATAATGCGCGTTAATGTGCATTAATGCCACATTAATGCGCATTATTGGGCAGTAGGTCTATAGCTACGTCTGTAGGCACCTTTAATGTCAGTTACTATGGGAGGTCCAAATTTTTTTTTTCCTACTATGGCATCAAAGATAGTCTACAAGAGTAGTCATATGTCACGTTATCTAATATTGCGCGATTGTACTGTACAGTAAACATACCATCATTAACTAGTTACCTACAATGGAGTGATCTGATCGTAATTTAAGTGGGTATAAGATAGGTTCAAAAACTCTGCCACCAGGGTTCATGTCCTTCGTCGACTAGCTTTGTCGCCTCTAGTCGTGTTATCGAAGGGAAGACTCATTACTGTGGCAGGAAGTCTGATATTGATAACAGCGTGTCATTCGTCTTACAGAAATGAGAGTTAATATGTCCAATACACGTATTAAACGCTTATATGTAGGCATGGGAATAATTTGTAGGTCAGGCGATTAAATATCTAACGCTCGCCATGTGCCATGGTGGCCGTGCCATTATCTTTATTTCCCATAAGCCATCGTTATGGACGCGGCGCGAGCGCTTCCAACTCACAACTGCTACGGGGTAGGGTTGGCACAAAAACTTAGTCAGCATTTAAGCTGAAGCAATGAGTGTCGAAGTCCCGATGGCGAAAGGTCCTGGTTGTTTCACCCTCATTTCGGATCATTAGGACAAACTTTTAGGATAGGTAGGTACGTATAGTCCAGATGGACTATGAATGCAAATTTGCTAGGAATCGGTCTTACGAGTGTCTTGCGACAACTTTTGTGAGTTTCGTCCTCTATTATAAGCCATTTGTACACATTGCAGGGTAATTCTTATGCACTTAGTCAGCATTTAAACCAAAGCGTTTGACGATATGCATTTATAGTCCATCTGAACTGGACCTATAGGAATTTGGATATTTTGGTGCAGTGATTCAACTTTTATCTTTCAAATTTCAGTATCGCACTGAAGGTGACCCGCAACCCTACCGTGGAGGATTCCAGCCAGTGGATGTTTACAGTTGTCAGGTCCGGTTGCATCGTTAGCCGTCGGAGCCGCGCGGCCGCACCACCAGTGTCAATCCAGACCGCGGTACATACAACTGTCACCAATCAGCTGATTAGTGAAACTAAATGGTAATCCAAACAGCTGATACCAGTGAACTACCAAAATATTGTGCTAAACATGCGAATAAATTCACCAGGATCAGATTACTTGTGCCTTGGGCAGTGGTAATTGGAAAACAAACAAGAAGATAGCAGCTGACTCACGATATCCTAAGCTTAAGCCCAAAATGGAGAGTAGTAATGGAAGGGATCTTACGAGAGCTCCTGCGTTGTGTGGAAAGCCTTTGTAAGTTGATACCTACTTCATCATCATCAGTTAGAATTAAAGAGCTACCGCTCTTGTCGGGGAAGCAATTTCCATTCATTTCTAATTTCTGCTAATGATTTGACCTCTTGATAGGACATGAGGTAGCCTTATCTTATATTTGCATGAAGTATGTACGCCTTGGTCTTCCTCTTCTAACTTTGAAATTTTTTGTCTACAACCTTCTACTCCTGAGAAGGTTTAAGAACCTAATGTGATGATAGCACCTAATGCGATGATAGCATAACGGAGGAACTTCTATAGCAGAAGCTGTGACGAGCCTGTAACAGGATTAAGTTTTTAAACTGAAAAGAAATAATTACACCTTAATCTATAATTCTGGTTTTGACTTGTACTAAAAGTACGTAACTACATGGTGGGTGTGGGACTATTGGCTCAGGTGACGCCTTAGTGCAACTGTATATGTTGTAATATTATGTACTTGGATTATTTTATTATGGATGTAAGTTCCCAGATATAGGTTGCACCAAACATTTACGTCAAAACACATAATTTTAATGCCTTAGGTATGATGAGGAGTATCCGAATCTAATATGTTCCACAATCTTTTGTACTTAGATTCCGAGTTATTCAACACACGTTCAACTTTTAAATACGTATTGAACGAAAAAAAAACAATTACTTCGAATGTCTCTGGCTGGAATTCTATCCTCAAAACCTGACATGGTGAGATAACCATTATGACCTCTATATCCGTCCGTCCGTCGATGTGTCTAATCCGTAATAGGCATTGGCTGTACATGTGTGTCGCAAAATATACCTAAGATGGAGCATATGCGTTCTGGACTGGAGACCTCGTCTTGGGAAGCGCTGACCACTAGCCAGATTGACCGACGACATCAAGGATTTCGCTGGGACATTGCGGATGCAGAAAACGGATTTCCAAGCAGAATGGAGAAGATTAGGAGAGACACATGCTTAACAGAGATGAGAGCAAAACCATGCTGACTATGAAGAAGAGATGTCAGTCCATTCAACTACATACAAGTCAGAATAGATGTCTATCTTTTCATGTGGGCACAGAGTCCTCCAAAGTAAATGCAAGGTGTCTAACTCTTATCGGTAAATAAAAACAAAAATTCTCTTGAGACGACTTACCTAACTACAAGGACGTCATCAAAGTATCGGGTAGTAAGAGGTTCTGTGAGATTTTCGTTTAAAAATGTCCAATGAATACAAATGATATGAAAATATATTATAGGTATGGTCTTCAGGCTGGTATAAAAATATTCTCCAATCCTAGGTAAACAATAATCTAAGTACTTAGCTAGCAAGTTATTTGAACTTTAATACAATAGTATAAAATGAAGTCGCTTTTTGCGTTTCTCTAGGCTTTCTGTCTTGGAATTCGCTAACTCCTCCCAAACAACCGAACGGATTAACCTTGAAAGAGTGGATCATGCTGTTTTTGCCATATAAAGTAACTCAAGAGAAATGTTTAATGTATGACACATGCCAGAAAAAATCCTATTTCCAGCTTGAAAATCAGTTGGAGCGGGTAAAACCGCAAAAGGGTCGCTGTGATTTATAAAATTGAATAACATTTCAACTAAACATGGTATCTGATTCAATAAATCAAATCAAATGAAGCCTGTATAAGCAAACTCATGAAGCGATTGTAACATATATCGGATAATATTTGTAAAGTTACTGATATATCATATAGGAGAGGTATCAACATTGAATAGCGTCTGCCGGCCCGAACTTCCGGATTGGTTCAAATCTTCAGAGCGATTGCTAAGCGGAAGAAGATAATTAATTATTCTGGCCGGTTTCCTCTCTCGTCCCTAAACCATACCTACTTCATCGTAAATGAAAATTAGAAATTGAAAAAAAAAGCGTCGGCTGGGGCTTGAATCTGGGACCGCGGGGTACCAATCCACTGCTCTGCCACCTGAGCTATGGCGCCTTGATTGTAGTTTTACATCTTAAATATAATAAACTTCATATAACTATCACTTCTGTGGTACAGGGTAGTTGGTATTTGCAATATTTTGTTGCATTGTGTTTTCGTGTTATTATTTTATTATGGACCTAACACTTTTTTTTAACTACTTTTACACCAGTCTTAACCTGCAAAACATGGATATTCTGAATTCAACCAGGTGTAATTTACTAATTACGGCAACGAGTACTGCACAATGCCGCTACGCCGTAGCAATATTCGTAGCAACAAAATTCACCAAATGCCGGAAAACAGCACATGCAGTTGTTATTGTTAATGTTTTATTTCTTATTGGTTCAGTATGGCCGTTTGAATAGGCCATATTTGACAGCTGTCAAAATTATGTTAATGCTATGACATAAGTTTTATTTTTCTTTGTTTACATCTGTTATAGTATGGGTTTGACAGCTGTCATATAGGGCCTATTTGTACTTTAATATGGATTTTATATGACTTCTTACATTAACGTATTTATCGTATTTATTTAACGTATTATCATTTCGGTAAGTCTGTCTGTCTGTATGCCGCGCCCTCATAACTTCGTCAGTTTTGGAGCTATCGACATCAAATTTGGTGTGCAGATAGATCGTGTTGACCCAAATTTTTAATGTTAAGAAAAAATATTTTCATTGTTTTTTGGACCCCCTTCCCATACATGTGAAAGGGGCCAAACATTTTTTTTTCTTCTGTAATATTGAGTAGGGTATCGTTGAATAGGTCTTTTAAAACTAAGGCGAAGTGTTTTTGACACAAAGTCTCTAAAATGTTTCTGTCTCGAGATATTTGCTTTTAAAAGGGGCGTTTTTGATCCATAGTTTGTTCCAGCTGTAACTTCTAAAGTACGCAAGTTAAAAATTTCAAAAAAATATGGAATATCGTGCTTAACATGAAGTTACCATGAAAACTATAACATCACTTAAGATTAAGGAAATATTTAAGTTCTTCAATTTGCGGTTGGTAACCACACAGCTGCAAACAAACCAGCAACAAAATTAACTTTGTAACGCTGAAAGACTTGATATTTAAACGTTGACTACGAAACCCTATTTGTGAGCGTGTCTGACACGCTCTTGGCCGCTTTTTTATTACTCATACTAGGTACCACGTCAACTAGATCAACGTATCTATCAAAATTGACTGGTTGCACATTTTGTTCAGTCGATATCAGACAATGCCACGCGTTGGCCTAGAGTCTAGGTGGCTTGGCGGGTAAATTACCTACGTGTAGTAGCACCCAGAAACAATTAACTGTTACCTAGATATGTTTACGACCAATTTCAACTTACGAATTCATGCAAAACTCACAATGTTGTCAGCCAAAACGCTCTCATACTACCAACATCTAGCTAGACATAAATTATGCTTCGTCTTCATCAAACGAAACCTAAGTATGAAACAAAAGACATAACCAAATCTAAGTAGGTATGAACTCAGTTTTCAATCCATCATAGTTTGTGTGTATTATGTATGACTTCCGCTGTCTACAAACACAGTGTTGGTGTTTGATGTGTAATATTTCCGATTCAATAGACATTCTTCGCTTTGTTGTGCTCTGTTTGTAGCAATAGGCATGTACTTCTGTTGTAGCTGCTTCACAAATACATCTTTGTACTCGACTGCCTTGCTCAGAAGATAAATTTACACTTTATTGCTGAATATATCGCTGTAATACATTTCAGTGGGGAATAACTTGCTTAGATACAAACAATACAAAACATTGAAACAACAATAAAGAAAACTTAGAACTAGGAGTAAACACAGGCGGCCTTATCGCTTGGATCTCTTTGAGGCAAGCAACCTTTATCTTACACTAGTTATTATTCTGTGATCTTACCAGAAGTAGGTTACGTTTTCGAGTGCATTTATGTATGTAGACAAGAATCATTTGTACTAGGGCTACAGCCCAAACGGCTAAGCGGATCAGAACATTTGAGGTGTCGTTAGATTCGTCTAAGCAGCGCGAATAACACTGGCTTTATAAAAATTTCATGAATTAAAAATTATGGATTTTAAACAAAAATATAATTTGGAATTACCGCAGTTGTGTTCTTGTTTTTTAATTAATGTGCCTGTTTTGATAATAAAATTGTTTAATTTTTCCCATTTCCTTGGTCCACTGCTGTCACATTTAACCATTAAACAGAACTAGTAATATCATCGTCAAAACTGTTTTACCCTAAGGTTTTACCTATATGTCTTTTTAAATATCGGAATTTTATAAGAAATATGACAATTTGTGTCATATTAAACAATCCGAAAATGTATCCATATCCACTATCTGATAATAACCTAGGTAGGTATATGCATTTATTTAGAGAGGCGTTCTCTCTAAGGGCCGTCCATACATCAATAGGGCACATGCTTGATGTTTGTACTGCACCATGTGACGAGACATCTTGAAAGTTGCTTTTTGACAATGAAACTTACTCGTAATATGGAAAAAAACAATAACATACGAGACTTAGCAGTAGGTAAATAAGAAATTATAAATGATTCTTAGCTTGACTTAGGAGATTTTAATAGAACTCAAAAATAATTGTTTAAATAATTATAATACTTGCTTTAGTGTGAGTTCTTTAAAGAAAACCGTTGTCAAAATTTGTTCCTGCTTTTTTTTCAGTGTCTCGTCTCGTATTGCATCGTCATCAGATCGTTCGTCAATTTGGCGAACCACATGATAGAAGAAGATCTCAGTCTGCCATTAGATGTAGGTGAAGTTTCTTCCTACGCATTGCTTTGGTTGGTACACAGAATGCATTTTTAAAACTATACCACGCTTACACTGTACAGCTACAAGTAGATACCAACTTCATCCGAAAAGTGAAATGGCACAGAATAGAAGATATAACCGAGTGGTTTTCTGTAACATACCTGGTATTGGTGCCGATGGCAACATTTCCTTGAATGTGGAAGCCATTGATGCAACCCGAGCCGCAGTTTCTCGATACCATTCTATTGACCTCAAATACAAAGCGCTATTCAAAACAGACAAGAGTGAAACAGGAATCGGGCGGCAACACGGTTAAAGAATATTCGTTTTCATGACGCAGAATACCTACAATATGAAATTTCATTAAACAATATATATTTGAAAAAAACTTGCGTCAGTCAGAAACTGTCCAATCTAAAAGAAGGCTGAGAGTCATTGAAGCAGAGCATAGATGGAAATGTGTATTTGCAATTACATTACTAAGAAGAAATCTATTTGCTACGAACTCATTAAACCTCAAACATTTTCAACTTTTCAAGTTTTCAAGAATTGTGAAGTTAAGAAGTTAACGAGAAGAATCGTGATGAAGAACTCTTTAGAAACTTTTAAGAACGTTTCACAGCAAACACAGTAGTGTGCAATGCTAAGTAATGACATGCATGTACTTACTTTGTTTGTTCTGTAATGCTCTATCTCTCGTCTGGCTGGCTGGTGACGTCATCACACCCTCAAGTTTTAGGGTAATGCATAAACAACAGGAATGTTATGTACAGTATACGTCTAATTCTATATGTAACGTTTTTGTTGTCTTAAATTGCTCTCCTCACAACGATTGAAGACTGAAGATCCCCTTTTGGGTAAGACAAACATTTGTTTTGAAATAAATTTGTGAAATTTAACCACAGTGATATTTTTTACCTGTAAAGGTGAGACAACTCAACTGTTCAATCAACTTGATATGAGAATAATATACTACAAATACAAGCCGCAGTATGAACAATTTACCTATAAAATATGAATATAACATACGAGCATAAAGGCCAAGCTTGCATAAAATGGGAAATTATGTATTTGCACGCAACATTAGTTATGCCATTGGCTTAGTCCGTCATAGGGTATCAGTGGATACAGATATGTTATAGGTAATAGTTTTTATGTGTAATTATCGTATTATAGTTTAATAAAATTTTTGTACCTGATTTACACCAATAACTGAAAATGAAGGAACGCTCTGGCGGAACGGGACGGAATATGCGTTGCTTGAAGCAACGTTACGATGGAAGATTTGACAAGAAAGAAGGAGTTGTTTTTTGTTTAAATGTGTTTTTGTTGACGTAACTTTCAATTTTAATTTAATTTACAGCGATTTTGAAGAAAGTCGATTCAGCGATTATTACGTGTATGTTAACAACATAGTTTTTGTTCCAGGCTTTATAACCATGACGTCCCATTTCAGAGTTTTCAGCTTATTAACAGGTATATTCAGCTTATTAATAGTGTGTTGTCCACCGCACCGGTCGCGAGGAGAGGTGTTCACAGCCATATCTGACTGCGAGCCTCTCATGGACACGCACCAGTTTGTCATCGAACGCATCGAGGAGCTAGTCAGGAGTGAAGAAAATAAGCTGATGATGTTGAAAAAGTAATCCAATATTTTTTTACCCACAAAATAATGCCGGAACCGATCATTGTCGAAAGGATTTTACGAAATGATCGAATATCATCATGACATGAAACACCACGGCGTGTCGCATCGAATTGCGGCTATTACAAGTTGTCATTTGTGAAGTGGGTGGCTTACAATACTCTAGTTGTTTTATGTGCGATTTACATACCAAAATAATATGTACAAGCATTTATGCAATTTCTTGGATCAGTTACACTACAATGAATCTGTGAAATTAAGAAATCGGACAATAAAAAATCTTGGATACTAGCTGGTGCCCGTGAATGATACATTTCTTAAAATACGGAACATTTCATCAACCTTATCCTCAGAAAGGACATACGTGACCCGGAAAATGTGCTTTATGTAGGTATAGTGACACGTTTTATTTTACAGGCAGCTGAACACATACAAAACAGAGCATCAGAAGGCTATTGAAGATGTGGCAAATTATCTAGGCAATCCAATCAACACTTTCACGATTATAAATAGACTGACCAACAATCTTAAAAACATAGATAAAATAGTCAAAACTGGTAAGTTAGGCACAATTTCCGATTGCTTTCGAGCTCTGACATTTTATCATGGATCTATACCAAATGCTTGAAATGTGTTATCAACAGCTACACAACAGTTCTGTCCTGGTAATGAGCCTATCATCTCTGAGTGTTTGTTTGCCTTTGTTATATTCACTACGGTTGGCAGGCCGATTGGCGAGCGCACAAAATAATATTTAAAAATGAAGGTGTAATAGTTTTACTTTTCACCTTCTGAGACAAGCAGCCCTTCGAGAATTTCGAACAGCAAGACACGAGTTTCCCAATTCCAACCGAAGAGGACTTGATTGGGGCTGCGCAGGCGCTGACGCGATTGCAAGCCACCTACAAACTCGAGGTTACTGATCTAGCTGAGGGAATACTGAATGGAGTCCCTTACAGGTGAGGTATAATAGACTTACACTGGGCTAACACAAATTGCCCTAGGTTATCTAAAAATGTTTTCATTCGAATTTCTTTTGGGGTGTTATCTTTAATTGCCATAGTCACCTTTGTCAAGGTCTCCTTCCTTACTCACCTTATTCGTCCAATTTCCCCAGATTACAAATAAGGTATTTGCACAGCTGTATAATTAGAATCACACACAAACATTTACACATTTTTATAATTATTCAGTTGCTTGTTTTATATAGGTCATGTAATGACTAGGTATACACATTCATACCCAGAAGCTGATCTAAACAACAAATATCTAGTTATTCAACAATATCTTTTACAATTGTTGTTTATTACGCTTTGCGAATGACCTGCTTATGAGAGTAAAATAAAAGAAAAATAGTGCGATTCGTTTCTGCTCTACTTATTCTTTGTTTGGCGATACGTTGTTCAACATCATAGATGATGAATGATGATAGTTAGGAGTTTAGCTACCATGGTATCTGCCGTATAATAGATAATAAGTACAGAAGCCCCGGGCAACTATATGATTCATCTTTAACCCTTCATAGGGCAATACTAGCTTTGAAATTGGACCTCAACAAGGCACGCTCACAAATGATCGCATGACTTGTTCATACATAGTTCACCAATGTCAGCCGACGACTGCTGGGAGATTGGTCGTGTGCTGTACGAGGATGGACAATACAGCAACAGCATAGCGTGGATGAAGGAAGCACTGCGCAAGTATCAAGAAGATAGCAGCAGTGTACATTCGTTCACTGAAATCGACGTCTATGGTTACGGCAGTCGGTCATATTACGAATTAGGTATGTTTGAGTTCGTTAGGTATTTAAAGTAGGTACAAAGTATAAAATTGTTTGTTGTAACTTAATAAACTAGTTTTTTATTTAGTACCTATCACAAAATTCAATACCTAAATTGCATTTATTAGTTACTTACCTATAGTTAATTTTCTTTCGTAGTTTTCTCAGTAAGTAGGTATGAAAAAAATATTGGACATCCCAAATATTTCGAACAATTTAATTAATACAATCATTACCTTATTACATTCGCTGATAATTACCTATATATAATAATATGGTCATTGACCATTTACGACGAGCATTTGAGCAACATACTCTTTATGTATTTTTTCGTTCATAGATGATTTTGAAAACGCATTAGACTGGACCAGGAAGTTACTAGTCCTGGAGCCCAACCACGCGAGGGCGGCTCAAAACGAGGCTTTTTTCGTAGAGAAGTTGGAGGAAAAACTCGATGCAGGAGAGAGCACGGTATGTAATTTAAGCCTTGACCACGTTGATAAATAATGAATTATTGATTAGTTGACAAAAATCTGTTCGGATTCTTTACTTAATACAAAAACTTTTCGATTATATAGTTATAAACAAAAACATAAATTATGTAAATACTCGCTATTACAACGTCCTTGGGCTACGCCGCGTAAAAGCGTAGCTGGCTACGATTCCGTAGCAACCAGTATAGATAAGTACGTACGAAAGTCCTTGAAATTTTAATTACAGGTAGAGGGGCAACCAGAATCAACTGAGAGTGAAAAAGAACGTTTTGGGGCGCTGTGTCGCGGCGACTACGACATTCCACATGAAATATCTAAGAAGTGCGTACGTACTAATATAAAACACCTATCTACCGAAATCAGCTCGCATATACTTACTAGGTTTGAAAATACTTTTACTGAAAGATATAGAAGTTTCAGTAAGTAGAAGCTCATGCCTGCAAACTTCATCTCGCCTGTAAACAGAAACTTGCGACACAACACGCTAAACAACTTTGATTTTTATAACAGAATTTTCGTATTTGTAATAGTTGGCCATACTCCTGGTGTTCTACATCAGGTAGGTATGCAGACAGACCCTCCATTGCTGATAAAAGTTATCACTTACGAGAACCTAACGTGTTGATCAGGACATTTGTATATCACCATATCAAAAGTATTATCGGATAGGTAGGTAGGTACTGTCAAATAATCAAATAAATCAAATAATAGTTCTAATTAATGAGTTATTATCAGGTTGTTCTGCTTCTATCTGACGGAGAACCATCCGTTCCTGAGGCTGGCACCAATCAAAGCCGAGCAGAAGTACGCGAACCCTGACGTGTTCGTTTACTATGACGTCATCAGTGACCACGAGATCTCTTACGTCCAGGCAATGGCCAAACCTCGGGTAAAGTTACGTGTATCAAATACTTTCATGCGCCTACATTTTGGATCGGATAGTAATGAAACAATAAATTAGGTTTTCTAAAGGCTGGGCAAGATTCTGCTTTCACAGGAGGATTAACTCTCTTTTTCTGTCGTGTAGGACACCGAGTCGTCGAAAGACCCGATGAATTCAGTGTCAGAGCTTTTAAACTGCTTACTACTAGTAGGCCTCTTAATCCCCTGTTGAACCCACAGCCAGAAATGGAATGATGATATAGTACATTACGTCACAGGCCGAGTATATAGCAATTTCTGGTCGAGTGGCATTGGAAGGCCGAGACGAAGTCGAGGCCTTCTAAAGTAAACGAGACCAGAAATTGTTATTTCGGCCGAGGTTTGTATAGTGCTTTTCTCCAATTTGCAAGGAAACAAATATTTAAATCGTGATAAAATTGACACTTTGTAACTTTTAAAGTTCGCAAAGCGTTGGCGCTGGTTTTGCTTACGTTCCGTTTCATAAAGAATGCGCGGGAAATTCACATTCAGCCTTCAAACTTCAAACAAATTGTGTTCCATAAAACACCTAATCACGAAAGTGTGAAGTTTAAGAACCCTTTTATTACCGGCCTAGTCCGGCAATTTCTATTACAGTCCTCTGCGCCTTGACAACATAAATGAGCCCATTGACGTATTCTTTTTTTAAAGTAATGAAGCTATTTCCGAGCAAATTGGAGAAAATCAAATTTCGTACCACATGTAATAAACAAGTTTGTTAAAGCAACCTTTTATTCAAGTACCTATTTTGAAACTTTTTAGTTCGAACGTGCAGGAACAATCAGCGCGGAATATGGTATAAATCGCAAGACCACCAACCGGATAAGCAAGGTCGGCTGGTTGTACGACTCGGAGTCTCCGGTGGTGGCGCGCATCTCAAGACGGGTGGCAGACTTCACAGGGCTGCTGGTGACAGACTACGAGGCAGACGACCTTCAGGTCGCGAACTACGGCATAGGAGGGTTCTATGTCCCACACTACGATTTCACACTTGTAAGTTTTATGCAAAATCAGGATACAAACACAGATAAGACCACCAGCCGCAGCAGCAAGGTCGGTTCGACTATTTGACTGGGAGTCACCGCATGCCAAGGCGGGTGGCAGACTTCATAGGCCTGCTGAAAACAGATTACGAGGTAGTAGATCTTCTGGATGCATGCCGCACCACGATGTCACACATGTAAAGTTTTTTTTTTGCAAAATTTTGACGCAACCACGTAATAAGCCCCGCTGCAGTATAAAATCACTAGAAACGTACAAAAATCTACAAACTCTATGTTTACATAAGTAATATGCATATTTAATTTAAATTGTTTAAAAGTGTTAATTCCTTGAAGTACGAGTGCATTAAATTTCATTTGAAATTTTATGTTTTAAAATCGCTTAATTTTTTTTCATTTTCAGAAAGGACATCACATGCAAAATGCATTCGATGATACGAATCGGATCGCTACCGTACTATTTTATGTAAGTTTCATTTGTAGAACATATTCAGTCATGAATTTGAGAAGATTAGATGTAAAATAGTAGATATCAGTAAAGTTGAGCCCTTTGTGTCTTTTGTTCTATAATATTATTTTTCTTTACAAACCGGTATATTTTTATGTATGAAGGTACTTATTTTTATAGTTGTCAGAAGTGGCGGAAGGTGGCGCGACAGTGTTCACGGAGCTCGGTCTGAGCGTGTTCCCCATCAAGAACGCGGCGCTGGTCTGGAGAAACCTGCATCCCTCCGGAGAAGGAGACCTCTATACTAGACACGCCGCCTGCCCGGTGCTACGAGGGTCCAAGTGGGGTAAGTGAGCGCTAGAGTGGAGAAACCTGCATCCCTCCGGAGAAGCAGACCTCTACACTAGACACGCCGCCTGCCCGGTGCTCCGAGGGTCCAAGTGGGGTAAGTGAGCGCTAGAGTGGAGAAACCTGCATCCCTCCGGAGAAGGAGACCTCTATACTAGACACGCCGCCTGCCCGGTGCTCCGAGGGTCCAAGTGGGGTAAGTGAGCGCTAGAGTGGAGAAACCTGCATCCCTCCGGAGAAGGAGACCTCTATACTAGACACGCCGCCTGCCCGGTGCTCCGAGGGTCCAAGTGGGGTAAGTGAGCGCTAGAGTGGAGAAACCTGCATCCCTCCGGAGAAGGAGACCTCTATACTAGACACAGCGCCTGCCCGGTGCTCCGAGGGTCCAAGTAGGGTAAGTGAGCGCTAGAGTGGAGAAACCTGCATCCTTCCGGAGAAAGAGACCTCTATCGACGGTTAAGATCCAAAAACGTCAATCTTACAATCCACAAATTTTACAGGAGGCGAAAAAAAAAGTTTCATTTCTTGAAATAAAAAGTTATGTCAAAACTATTTTTGCTAGATGTCATTGTAAAAATGTTGAAATATTATAGGTAGACCGGTTTTATTCTATTCCTTACGATTTTCGAAATATTGTAAGTTAGGTGGTTTTGGTTTAAATAGATGCAATATTATATAATTTATTTTTGGAGATAGGTGGTATTCCTAAATAAAACAACGAGTACATAAGAAAAAATGTTTAATCAAATACTAGAAAAAACTGGCTAAGAGCGTGTCAGACACGCCCACAAATAGGGTTTCGTAATCAACGTTTCAATATCAGGGTTTTCAGCTCTACCAATTTAACTTTGTTGCTGGCTTGTTTGCAGCTGTATGGTTACCAACCGCAAATTTTTATTTATCTGAAACCTTTAGTGGTGCAGTATCCGTTATAGTTTTCATGGTAACTGTAGATTGAGAACTATATTCCATATTTTTTTCAAATTTTTAGCGTTTATATTTTAGGAGTTACAGCTGGAACAAATCATGGCTCAAAAACGCCACTTTTAAAACCAAATATCTCGAGACAGAAACATTTTGCAGACTTTGTTTCAAAGACATCTCCACTTAGTTTTAAAAGACCTATTCAACGATACCCTACTCAATATTACAGGCGAAAATTTTTTTTTTGATCCCCTTACAAGATGTAACATTGACGGAATTTCCAGAAAGATAACGGCGCTGGAACTTAGCTGGTATTTCCACAGGCGACAGAAGTGATAAATATCACATGTTTAATCATAAACAAAATCGGTACATAAGTAAAAAGTAGTTCTAAACTTTAATTAAAAATTATAAGTCATAATGTTTTCAAGTTAACCAGTATCCGACTACTACATTTCAGTAAAAAAAATATACCAAGAAATGTCGACAGAACTGATATCACTTATGTCGATGATAGAACTTAATTAGTAAAGCGTTATCATCGCTAATGAGAAAGCCCTAACCCAAAATAATTTCACTTTTCTGTTATTCTGATTGAATTATTTGGGGTTCACTTTGTTAGGTTTTGGCGTGTTGTCGTGGTGTCTGCCTATCATCAGTAACATCACCGTCGCTTCCAAAGCACATTTTATAAAACCAAAAACCTAGAAATTCCTTTAAAAATAATGTGGTAAGCAGTAAGCAACAGATTACTAAAGAAGATTGCCCACGGGGCAAAGGATTCCCGTCTAAAATGCCTCAAAGCTGAAGTAGTCCTAAATGGATAATAAATAACCACTTATTTACCTTCAGTTTTTCTTTTCTATAAAAAGTCGGTATTCAAAGTTATTTATAAAAATAATACATAACCTAAAAACAGATTGATCTCATTACTTAACACTTTGACATTTAACACGTGCATTTTAAATTCCCTTAAATAGCAGGGAATCCTACTGGATACTGGAAACACTGTAAACATATAAGATAATTCCAAAACACGGCACAGAATTTCCTCGTGATCCAGTGACGAACACTACGAGCCTTTTCACACAGGCGATTTTTTTCGGGCTATTACTCGACGGAAAGTGATCGCAACGAGCAGGCGACAGCTCGCATCACAGGCAGCGTTATCATCGCGATTTTTCGATCGCCACGTTATCATCGCGTGCTTCTCATAAGAGTCCATTTTATGAACTAAATACCAACCATCCCACTTTGTATTTACCGAAATAACGCATATTGCAGCGATATAATAGCTGCGTGTATGCCGCTAGTCGCCGCGAACGGTCGCGTCCTCGTCGCAATTGCTCTCCACCGAAGAATCGCCGGAGCAAATCTCTAGCGTGAAAGGGCTCTTTATTTTATTACCCACTATTTACCTCCTAACTGCTGGGTAGTAGCATAACAAGTAAAATACAATAAATAATGCAAAAAAATAGTTTTATTTTATTGCCACATGCTGGTTGATTGATATGATGCAGTGGTAGTGCAACTGTCTGCGGCGTAAAGGTTCCGGGCTCAGACGGCGTTCGTCACACAACCATGCCATAGCCTCATAGCAGTATAAGAGTTGTCGTATCCAACTTGTCGTATCGTTTTCCTTATTGCAGCACTATTAGTATACGTTCCATCCTTGAGACCTAAAATGCATAAACAAAATAAATATTATCTCTCTTTAAAATTATAAACCATGTGGATGCCTTGAATTTGCGGCACGCCTGGCAGCACATGATTGCTAGTAATATTTAGATCAATACGTATAATATTAGGTAGGTATAAATATCTAGAATCAATTGTGCCTCCGTAGATTTCCATCAGCAAACACAGCAATTTGGGGGAGATTACTTTCCATACTCACCACATCACGCTTGGCAGGCGGATTGGCGAGCTCAGCGTATTTACGGGGAATGTTGCCGCCTATTCTCTGATTTCATCCCTTTCATAGCCATCGCTGATCTAACATAGCGACTTACCTGATTTGGAAGTAGGTATCCATGACGCTTGACCATTGGAAGAGTGTTTGTACCTATGCGAAACATGAACATAACTAAATAAACTGTTAACAAATATGTTTTGTAAGGCCACATTTTTGTAGTATTTTTGTCAAAAATTGGTCAATTGAAATAATACAGATTGAAATATTATTTTATGATTTATGTATGACTTATGATGACAAGGAATGAGATTCAAAAAACAAATCGTCAAACGACAACTAGAAACAGACAAATTCACGTCATTTTTGTGTCATTTTGTAACCAAAAAGAATCTGGTCAAATAGGTACAATACATTACTTGGCTGATTATATTGCTTTCTAGCGCGTGTTTGGTTGATTTCCTAGTTTCATAACCTATCAATACAAGATTTAGTAAAAAATAAAATTAAATTCCCCGTGCTATAAATACTTTCATATAGCAAAACAGCAAAGATTAAATGTAAAAATAATTTTAATATTCGTATCACCTTGAGGCAATGAAAAATCATAGCCTACAAATGGGCATTCGTCTTTAGTGATTATCTTGAAGCCTGTGCTTTGGTAGAACTGATTACGAGTTTTTCGGAGAATATTGTTCACCTTGAATAAAGTCTGGAGAAACTATGCGAGATAGTTAGTGGAAATAATGAGCAAAGTTAACTTGCAAAGTTATGAATGCCACAAATTATGTATTTTTTACGACGATAAACCTTTATTTTATAGTGGAAAGTCATAGGTGATGATCCCAAAAAAAATCTCACGATTTAAGCTACGGGATTGATGAATTCACCTTTAAGCAGTTTATTAAAGGCAATTAGTAAAAAATAAATAAAAACTTTTTTATCTATTACCGTGCAATTACCCAAAAAAGTCACTTCTGTCGCCAAATATCACTTATGTCGACAACTTTGTCAACAGGAGTGACGTCGACAGATGTGAGAAATTTTACAATACCGTCACAAAAACAATGAAATACTGAGTTTATATTTAATTCATTCAGTTTTAGAATAAATATCAACGTATCAAACAAGGCTCAACTCACGAATTATTTTTAATCCGTTGCATAACTTTTGTATATCCAATTTAGAAGTGACTCGTTAACTTTGACACGGCTGTAGAACTAGTTCTTAAATAATTTTTGGGCCACTATTTAACGCTCAAACGCAATTTTTAGCATTTGTCCTAACAAATGACTATAGTATTGCCATTTTAATCCAAATAAATGACCAAAACTATCAAAGTTCTTCATTTTAGAGTTAATTTTTGAACTGTCGACAGAAGTGACAAGATTTTTATAACGTTTGTAGAATCACTTGTCAATTCTTTTGTTCTGGACATAATTTTTTGTTATTTTAGAAGTGATAAGTTAAGGATATAGGTGTTAATTATCGAGGATCTGTGTTGTCATAATTATGTAAATTAATTTTATAATTGCTGCTAAACCTTAGCCGGGCTCACGCGAACAGTCGACAGGACGTGACATGTCACGTACTGTTTACAAAAAAAATCGGCTAAATTATTACATTATTGGTTCATATTGTCGACTGTCATGTAGAATAAGTAGCCATTTCAAACGTTAACAAAAAGAGCCCTTCTGCAAGCGATACTTTTCAATTTATAAGTCGCGAACACAAATTTCGTTGTTCTGTAGAATGACCCACATATAGAATCATAGGTAAAAGTCGACAGAAGTGACTGAAGTATGGCGACAGTTTTAAAATGTGCAAGGGCGTCATGTGCGGCAAATCGCAACTGCACGCGACTGACTCGTGCAGCCGATGCGGCTATAGTCATAGTGTGAAAGTGTATGGCGCACGGCCGCACGACTATAGCCGCAGCCCGCAGCTGCTCGCGTCGGCCGCAGTCGTGTGCGGCTGCGATCGGACGCACTTGATGAACTTGCACTTTAAGCAGCTGGGTCAGACTGAAGACGTTGGGCTCGATAACTAGTTTTTTGTTTACGTGTATTTAATTGTCGATTTGTAATAAAAAGCATACGATTCTCGTAAGTATGTAGATCCTGAATGGATAGGAACTTATACTTTTTAATTTAATTACTCTTTTTTTGTCCAGTGGCAAACAAATGGATACACTCGCGTGGCCAGGAGCTGGTCAAGAGCGCGCAGTGCACTCTGGAATACCAAGCAGAAGAACTGAACAGAGTCATCCCGAAACCTATCCTTAAAGCGTCCAGAAAATGACTAGCTGCCGAGCAAATGTAGTATTAACTGCTAAGGATTTTAAAACTGTTGAAGAAAGTTCAGCTGCTTTTATTTTTATTTTCCTTACTATTCTTTTTTGTTTTAAATATCTATACCTACTTCTCTAGGGCCAACCGGTTTTAGAAACCATGTATTTGAAATACATAAAAGCCCTACCTATTATGAAATAGAAAGTATAGGTACGTATTACGCAAGTACCTTCAACATATGAGACGAGCACACAGGAGCATCCTTGTTTATATATAACGTAGGTAAATAAAAAGGGCAACCTTGTATAATTAAGCCTCTTGTCTCTTAGCAGTGTAATATCATACATGTAATAAATCAAATATTTATCTTTCATCACAATACAGCATTAATGAGAAATTGCATAACAATAATAACATTTAGTTTTGCCATTGACTAAGTCTGTGCCAGGATATCAGTGGATAGAGATACGTTATTAGGAAATAGGTAGTATTAATTAATGTCAATTATTTTAGTGCAGTAAAAAGTATGAATACACAAAAAACTGAATACCTATTCAATGGAACCTGGATATGAAGTTATTTGCATTACAATCGTCTTGAGAAAAAGGAAGAGAAAAAGTTGGTTTGAATATTTTGTTTTGTTTATTCAATACAACAACTGTTTCATGTTCAAACGAGTGTTTTTGATTAAATAAACTTAGTTAAACTTATTAACACAGAATTTTAAAAATTGTTTAGATAAAACGAATGTTGTTGTAAGTCCTTAAACTATGTTTTTGTTCCAGGACAATAACCATGACCTACTATTTCAGAATTTTCAGTTTTGTCTCTTTAACATTATTGTGTTGTCCACCGCATTCGTCGCGAGGGGAGGTGTTCACAGCCATATCTGACTGCGAGCCTCTATTGGACACACATCAGTTTGTCATTGAACGCATCGAGGAGCTAGTCAAAAGTGAAGAAAATAAGCTGATGCTGTTAAAAAAGTAAACAGATATTTTTAACTATAAAATAAAAGTCGATTCTCCCATGTACCGCATAGATTTTCAGTGTTTTGCCGGAACTGATAAATTGTCGAAAACATTTAAAGTAATCCCATACAACCGACTGTGAATTCATGATACACGGCGATACGGCTTGAAGCAGCAGTTCTAAAACTACAATAGAACGTCATCCTCAAAAAGGACATTTAGTGACCCTAAGAAGTAACACGTTTTATTTTACAGGCAGCTGAAGACATACAAAATAGAGCATCAGAAAGCTTTGGAAGATGTGGCTAATTATTTAGGCAATCCAATAAACACTTTCACGCTTATCAAAAGACTGACCAAAAATCTTAAAAACATTGATCGGATAGTGAAAACTGGTAAGTTAGATTATATTCCCAAAAAAATACACGGTAACGATTGCTTTCGAGCTCTGAAATTTGTCATGGATTTATACAAATGCTCAATAATAATTACCCACCACAACAGTTTTGTGCTGGCCTACCCTATACCCTATGAGTTTGAGCCATTGATCTGCTCACCACGATTGGCGGGATTGGAGATCGCACGAAAAGGCATTTAGAAATAAGCATTGAAAACGTTTAATTGTTTTACATTTCACCCTTTAAGAGAAGCCGCCCTTCGAAAGTTTCGAGCAGCAAAACGCAAACTTCCCAATCCCAACCGAAGAGGACTTGGTTGGGGCTGCGCAGGCGCTGATGCGACTGCAAGCCACCTACAAACTTCAGGTTACAGATTTGGCTGAAGGGATGCTAAATGCAGTCCCTTACAGGTGAGGAATACTTAGGGCACTACCACAAAAAAAATAAGTGTTGAACGCGTGTTTAAAATAAAACTGGATACAGAAAAACGCTAGACACGCGTTCAAAATAAGTCTTTCAAGATAATCTAACACTATGATAGATAATCTAACACTAAGACGTAATATCCGTTGCTGCATTATTTTATCGCGCAGCTCTAACCCATCTCTCTGTCAGATACGTATTAATTTTGAGTTAAGTACACTTAAGGCGTTCCGTTTCCATACAAAAATTCAATGGAGTTATGTCTGTAAAAGAGACACAAGTCTGATTAAAAAACTTGATGGGGAGTCCCGTGGGTACATAACATTTTCGCAAAACACTAAAAATAATTTTTAAACCATCAGATTTCCCCGTAAAAACCGAGTCGCCACTTTACGAAAATAGATGGAGCTACTGCTGCAATAAATACGTTTAATTTTATTGCGCAGAAAATACTTATTATCTTTAAACCATAAGTAGTTTTGCGACAAATTTACGTGTGCTTTCATCATTTCACATGAAGTTTTTTCAATAATTTGCTCCGCATCTCATGTATAACCCGACTGAAGTGCAGTTTTTCGTTTGTATGACGTAACGATCCACCTTAAGCGCAAACTCCACCAGAAAGACGAAGGGCATAATAGGACGTAAGAATGACAGTTGACAGACAAGTGATCGTCAAATATTCTTCTTAGTTTTTGATAGTTTATATATATAAGTCTATGGTTTTTGACGCTAGCTTTCATAGATGCGACGCTTCGGCGATGCTTGTGTGTGCCTTTGTCAATACTTTTTCGTACATTTTGTATGGAAACGTCGCGATGTCAAACGTCAAGCGTCATGCCCTACGTCCTATGTCCTCTCTGTGGAGTTTGGGGCATATTCATTCATAGATATGGCCTCCAAAAGTAGCTGTTATATTGGGCCCCGACATGGCACGCCAAATTACTGATAATTATAGCATATCTTTTTTTATACATAGTTCACCAATGTCAGCTGACGATTGCTGGGAGATTGGTCGTGTGCTGTACGAGGATGAACAATACAGCAACAGCATAGCGTGGATGAAGGAAGCACTACGCAAGTATCAAGAAGATAGCAGCAGTGTATATTCGTTCACTGAAATCGAAGTCTATGATTACGGCAGTTGGTCGTATTACAAATTAGGTAATTTTGAGTTCGACAGGTAAATAGTCTTACAGATCTACATATTAAGGTAATAAGTATTTGAAATCTTTTTTAATTTAGTATCACTAACTTCTGATATCGCAATTGGCGTTACCTATGTTTTATTTTTAGGTATGATAGAGAAGAAAGTACCATTTTGAGTTTTCGGTGCCGAAATGTTTCTAGAAGGAACAAGCCCTTGATATGAAATTAACCTCAAGTGTCGTACCACTTGTAAATAGATTTTTCAGCAAATGAAAAAAAGTAACTGAACGTCCCAATTCAAATATTTAGTTTCCTATTATACTGGAGTAGTGATTCAGATCTCTTAACCCATCTGCTTTCAAGGGTCTAATACATAATTTATAATGATCATTAATCACTTAAGACGATCATTTTGATCAACTATTTATGTATTTCGTCCCTTCACAGGTGATTTAGAAAACGCAATAGACTGGACAAGGAAGTTACTAATTCTGGCTCCCAACCACGCAAAGGCAGTTGCAAACGAAGCTTTTTTCATAGAAAAGTTGAACGAAAAGCAAGTCATAGGACAAAACACGGTATGCACTTGGTATTATAAGCTTTGACCACGTTGGTAAATTATTATGAATTACTGTCACGGTACAGATTTTTGTGCAGCTGTAGAGTGTAGGGTAAGGATGTTCTTTAGTTAATACAAAATTTAGTTCAGCAAAAGTACTTCGAGCTGTCGATACAAAAATACCACATACATATAGGAGGTACTCGCTACTATTACGTCCACGCGCTACGCCACGTAGCAGCGTAGCAGATGAGGCTACGAGAAGCAACAAATATTAACTGTTTTTCCGGAATACCATAACCGGTCGAATCAGATTCTTCATTGGATCTAGGTTGAAACCTATAGCTATTTATGATAATTATATAAATTGATATTTGTTTAACGTAATTGTTTGATTCCGAAGCTGATCTTAGCGCAGTGGAAGCAAATTAAAGTTATCTTAAAATCTAAAACTAAATGGTCGATCAGCCTCGGAACAACATTTGACTACGATTCGTAGTGCTCTTTGCTATAGCTAAATAAAATACAGTCTGTGTTCTTCACCGATCGAGGCTAGACGCGTTATTGGTTATCTAATATTTTCCCTATTAATGATCGTGCAATTTTGGACCTTGCAGTGATTACGTTTGAGTGTTTATTACCGAAGCAGAGTGCGCTGCGCTTGCGTCGTTTTCCTTTCGTTGCTACCCCTTCCGTATCGAAAGAGAGAGCACGAGATAGCTGTTTCGTGCGCACGCGTTATTGGAATCCAACGCTTCTCAAACTTTTTGGCATAGCAATCATGTCAGTGTGCCCGACTTGTACCGAGGAAGTTAAGGATGAGATACTATGCAGCGGATGCTCTCAAATGTATCATTTTATTTGCTGCCAAACTACTAAGACTAAATATTCCAACCTTGCCGAGTCCACAAGGAAAAGATGGAAGTGCACAACCTGTAAGCCTGCAAAACAGACATCGGAAACATCTTCAAGTGATGCTAATATTAGCGAAATATTGAATATTGTGAAACAGACACAATCAGATTTTGCTGCTTTCAAGAGGGACATGAAGGTGATTAAGGATGAAGTTTTGGCACTCACTACTTCCATAAACTCTGCTCATGAGTCAATCTCAGATAACACCCAAAAAATTAACATTTTGGAAACGAAGATGAGCAAAGTCAATGAACTTGGTAATGAGGTTGATGTGCTGAAGAATGAGCTTACGGTCCTTAAAGCTAACTTGGACGACCAAAATCAACGTGCAAGATTGTGCAATGTAGAGATTCGTGGTATCCCTCAATCAGGAACGGAAAATCTGCTAAGTATCATGGAAAAAATATCTTCGACCATCGGATTTGATTGGAACAGGGACGACATCGAGTTTGTTTCCCGCATCGCCCAGAAAGATCAGAAAGAGAAGCAAAAATAAAGCCCATTGTACTAAAATTTTACAAAAGATCAGAAAAGATGCTTTCTTATCTCTGATGAAAAGTTCAAGGGCCTTACTACTCAACAGGTCGGCCTTCCAGGTGAAGCGCATCAAATTTTTGCTTCCGATCATCTTACGTATGAAAACAAGCAGTTAAGACGTAAGGCGAAGATGATTGTTGGCGAGGAGGGTTTTGTGTGGAGCAAGGATTGCAAGCTGCTGGCGCGGAAGAACTCAAACACTCCGATCGTTCGTATACAATGCGAAAAGGACTTGTCCAAACTTGGACAGCACGCGCACGTAGGTGGTTAATAGTGAATATAGCCGTCCAGGACCGGAACTTTGTTTTTCAGTGTTTTTTACAGAACATTCTTCTACGTATGACTGTTTCACATTTTTGTTTATTAATCTGTTTTGATTTATTCAAATCTCATATCCGACTAAGTATTTACATCAAAGACTTTGTCCTATTGGTGAAAAGTTTGAGCATCGCTGTTATTTTGCGTACATCCTATTGTTTCGATGTGCAGCGAGTCACGGGGCGGGTAGTGGTGTTATCTTGTTGTTTTTCGCTATGGCCCTTGGATTGTATCCATTTCCTTTTTAATTTAAAATGATAAGTTTACGCACTTACTACCAAAACGTTCGTGGCTTGCGCACAAAAACTGATGCTTTTCGTAGAAATGTCTTATGCAATGATTATGAGCTGATAATTTTGACAGAAACATGGTTGAATAATACTTTCTTTACAAATGAGATAATAGACAGTAGGTACTCTGTTTACAGACGGGATCGGGATTATGATAAGACTGGCCAGAAGTACGGGGGTGGTATTTTGATTGCTGTGAAGTCAGATTTTTGTGTTACCGAGCAGATTACCTGGCGTACGTGCGCGGAAGATGTGTGGTGTCTATAAAATTGCTAATAAACCTAAATCTCAATACCTACACGTTTGTTGCGCCTATATCCCGGGTGATCAGTCTTATGCGTCAAAAATAAAACTGTTTTTCGAGAATGTTTGTGCAATTACTGCGGAACACGCTAATGACTTATTTTTAATCGTCGGTGATTTGAATACCGAGGGCTTGCTTTGGAATGTAGTCCCGAATAGTGATTATTTGCAGGTTGCACCTACGTCCTCAAGTCTTTACAACTATATCTTGGAATGCCTGTCATATAGTAACTTAAAGCAGTTTAATTATTTGACTAATCATGCTGGAAATATCTTGGACCTTGCTTTGGCAAACTTTACTTTAAATGTTGATAGGGCTGACGAGTTTTTAGTACCGGAAGATATTGCTCATAAGAGTTTTATAATTAAAAATGATCTGACTCACTGTGAATTGTTGACTGAGAGACCTGTAACTTCATATTGCTTTTATAAATGTGACTTTAATTTGATAAATAACGAGTTAGAAAGGTTAGATTGGAGTTCACTTTTCCTTGGTCAGTCATTGGAAGACTCAGTTAAGCTATTTTATAATCTGATGTATGGTATTATGGATAGATATGTACCTAAAAAGCAAATATCTGCCTGTAAGTACCCACCTTGGTACACTTCTGTTCTTATTAAGGTTGTTAAAGAAAAGATGAAATACTTTTACAAATACAAGAAATATAATAATAAATTAGATGAGGATATGTACAAGGAATTAAGAACTAAACATAAAATACTAGAAGCTAGGTGTTACAATTTTTACCGTATGAAAATTCAAACCAATATTACAGAAAACCCAAAATGTTTCTTTTCTTATGTAAAATATAATTCTAAGGATAAGGGACTTCCAAAATGCATGCGGTATGAATCTGAAACAGCTACAGATGGTCAAAATATATGTAATTTATTTCTTAAGTATTTTTCATCTGTCTATGAAGAATCCCAACCTGCTCCGTCTATAACTCCAACTAATACAAATGTGAATAATGTTATCTCGATGATAAATATTACTCCAGAAATTGTATGTAAATATATCAATAATTTAGAAATTAATAAAAGTGCTGGGTCAGATAAGATTCCACCCGTATTTTTAAAGCAGTGTTCTTCGAATATAAGTAATCCATTATCATATCTCTTTAATTTATCCCTTCAAGCTGGGATCTTCCCAGTAATTTGGAAAGAAGCATTTTTATCCCCCATATTTAAAGATGGTTCGAAGAATAATGTTTCAAATTATCGTCCAGTTTCTAAGCTCAATATAATTGCAAAGCTCTTTGAAAAGATTGTATTTGACCAACTTTATGCTGCACTCAAAGGTTCCCTTAATATTTATCAGCACGGTTTCATAGCTGGACGATCCACTGTCACAAATTTGGCAATTTATAAACATTTTTTGCTGTCTAGTATGAATGACCGGGTGCAGGTGGATGCCGTGTACACTGATTATAGTAAAGCTTTTGATAAAGTTGACTTTTTTACCTTAGAACAGAAATTAGAAGCAATCGGTGTGCACGGCAGCCTTCTGCGCTGGGTAATTTCATATGTTCAAAACAGATGCCAAGCTGTGGTGGTAGGTGGGTACCGTTCTGACTGGATTGTTACGACATCAGGGGTCCCTCAAGGATCAATTTTGGGCCCTTTGCTATTTAATATTCTGGTGAATGATATAACTAATTGCTTTCTGAATGCTAATATATTACTATATGCAGATGACTTAAAATTTATATGAAAATTAAGTCCATTGAAGATGCCTTTTTACTGCAACAAGATTTAAATAGATTCAGTCAATATTGTGTCGATAATAGATTGCATTTAAATGTCAGAAAGTGTTTTGTGGTATCATTCACAAGAAACATTAATATAATAAGGTATCCCTACCAGCTATTAGGTAGTCCTCTTGTTAGCAAAGAAGTTGCAAGGGACCTAGGTGTTTACTTAGATAATAAACTTATTTTTGATCAACATATTTATTATACTGCGGGCAAAGCCATGAAAACTTTGGGTTTTATAATAAGACAGTCTAAAAATTTTTCAAATGTACAGGCAATAAAAACACTATACTTCACCTACGTTAGATCTCAACTTGAGTACGCTAGTCAAATTTGGAACCCGCAGTATAGTGAGTATGTAAATGCATTAAATAGGGTACAGAATAAGTTTATTAGATTCCTGAATTTTGTGTGTGGAGTTAAATTTGATAATTACAGTGAAGCTTGTAAGTATCATCAAATACTCCCTCTTGAATGTAGGCGCGAGCTTACAGACCAGGTCCTTTTATACAAAATAATTAATAACCATTTGGATTGTCCAGAATTAACAAGCAGTATTTTGTACGCTGTACCTTATAGATCTAATTTAAGGTATAAACCTTCATTTCGATGTGAATTTAGTAACACAAATTACGTCCGTAATTGTTTCATTCGGAGGGCAACTTATGTGTATAATCACAAATATGTCGATATAGATATATTTCATCTATCTTTAAATCAATTTAAGAAACAGATTAAGTTAAAACTTTCTTATTAAATATTTTCATTATTATAAACATCTAACAATTAGATAATAAGTATTCTTTTGGATAACAAATAATGCAGGGATTGCGGTTATTCACATGCATGACAATTATTATTGTTGATCTTAAGTTCATTACCTCTATAGGATTGCCTACTTTTCTAATGGTCCTGCATTTGACTAGCCGCTGGCTTCGTTTATTGTAACATTAGTGAACACCTGTAATTGGTTTATTAGTATAACATTAATTTATGTCCCCAAACTGTAAAAACTGTTGGTGATCCAATAAAAAATTATTTAAAATTATTTATTTATTTAAAATAAATTTAATGAGAGAATTTTGTTCCGGAAAGTTTCCGGCCGAGAAATTCTTGTTTCCAAAATCTACTTAAACAGGGCCCAGCAACGAATTGCTTACCGAGCGAACGATGACGCCGTTTCTTTGTGAGTTTAAGTATGACAGGAATCAGGTATTCAGGATATTTGAGGAGCACAGGAATAGGGAATAACCTAAACTCACGGCACCGGAACATCCGCTCGTTCTCGAACTCCTTTCCTCCAATTTGCACTATAGTTCACAGTTCGACATCACATAATGTTTTTTAACACAAAATAACTAAAAGATTTCTCTCCGAATGAGAAATCGGCCCCGTTGGCCTCCAATCATTTATAATTAAAATACGTAGCTATCGGCAGCCACGACGCGAGCCAACGAAAAGTGAGGTTATATTTTGCCGGCGGTCGCGTGACTCTCAATCAAAGCGCCGGAACCAAAATCACTTGGTTCACTTCCCACCGAACAGGAAAACCACACGAGAAAACCGAAAGCACATTAAATTACACCATTTATAATTAAAATTCGCATCAACGATGCGGGCGACGGCAGAGGACGTGACAATGACAGAGCAGTGTTGCCAGCACCGCGCGCCCATTTTATACGAAAACTAAACATTCACCCGCCCCGGACCGACCCATCGGTCCGCTCTATGCATGGCAGGCGTGATAATGTAGCTACTGCTCGCTTAAGGACTGAATCCCCCACCTGAACTTCTGCAACTCGAGGTGTGCCATCACTACCCGGAAACAGGTTGAGAATGCGCCCCCGGCGCCAACGCAGTGGCGGTAGGTTGGCATCCTTAACCAGAACGAGATCCCCAATGCAGGGGGGTTCAGTCCTGTCCGTCCACTTAAGGCGTTGCTGCAGAATGTGCAAGTACTCAAGCGACCAACGCTTCCAAAAGTTTTGAGTCATTTGCTGCAACAACTGATAACGCGACAAACGATTGCTATTCACCTCCGTATAGGGATATTCCGGCAAGGCGTTAAGTGGGCGGCCAATTAAGAAATGCCCTGGCGTCAGGGCCTCTAAATCATTTGGGTCTGAGCTGAGCGGACACAAAGGACGCGAATTGAGTACAGCCTCAATTTTACAAAACACGGTCGCCAGCTCCTCGAAAGTCAAAATTGTTAACCCTACAACGCGCAACAAATGCGTCTTAGCGGACTTTACAACCGCTTCAAAAATACCACCCCAGTGAGGGCACGCTGGTGGATCGAACACCCAGGTAATGCCCTGACGGGAGGCCCGTGCTGATGGCTTCTTCGTTCTCCTTAAGAACGTTACAATTTCCTTCATACACCGATCAGCACCCTTAAAGTTGGTACCACAATCCGACCTGATCAGCGCTGGTCGCCCTCGTCGCGACGTAAATCTCTCCAGCGCTGCCAAAAAGGCCTCCGTAGATAGGTCGGCCACGAGCTCCAAGTGGACGGCCTTGGTGGCTAGGCACACGAACACGCACAAGTACGCCTTGATAGACTTTGCGTTCCGTAGGCGTGATGCCTTTACCATGAAAGGGCCTGCAAAATCCGTTCCCACACCTGCAAACGTCCAGGCCTCCGTCACCCGGTCCGGTGGGAGATCTCCCATCTGTGGCTGCATTGTGGCTGCCTTCAAACGGTAACAAGGCAAGCACCTAAACACAACGCTACGTACCGTTCGTCGTCCCGATAAGATCCAGAACTTGCGCTGTAGAATGGCCAATAGCGCATTACAGCCCGCGTGCGAGTTTTTCTCATGACGATCCCTGACTAAGAGCTCAACTAAGGGTCCCCTTTTTGGAAGTAACAGTGGATGCCGAGCCGAAAAGGGCAGGCTAGCGTTCCGAAGTCTGCCTCCAACCCTGAGCATACCTTGCTCATCCAGGAATGGGTTGAGGCGCAAAATTCCTCCCTTCAGCTTTCCACGTCCATCCCTGAGCAGCCTGACCTCCTCTTCAAAATGTTCCGCCTGGACGACTCTAACTAATGAGCATAGAGCCGCATTCCGTTCCGCAGGCGAGAGGACTGGTGCAAAGTTCCGTTCTGCGTGAGGCTTCCTGCAGTTGTTCACGAACCGTTTGATCCAACCTGTCACCCCAAGAAGTTTGTCGAGGGAGCTATACCGTTCCAGCAAGAAAGCTGGGTTAGGCTTCGGTACGAGTTGCCCCACGTTCACTCGCAAACCTCGATCAGGTGGCCCAAGCGGCGCCCTGCACTCGTTGAATGGCCATTCCTGCGGCGACTCAGTCAGCCATTGAGGTCCCCACCACAGTGGGTGACTCACCAAATCAGGTGCCCTGCACCCGCGCGAAGCGCAGTCCGCTGGGTTCCATTCTCCCGGTACGTGCCTCCACACTAACGGAGTTTCCGACCCCGTAATCTGTGACACCCGATTTGCCACGAAAACCTCAAGTGTATGTACCGACGTCTGCAACCAGCACAGAACTATCCGACTGTCAGTCCACGCGTACACCGTTTCATCCAAGTTGATGGTACCACGCAGATTGCAGGTTACATGATTTAGCAAGCGCGCTAGAAGAGCTGCCCTGCCAATTCCAACTTGGGGATGGTCCATCTAGTTCTGACTGGTGCCACCTTACTTTTGGCCATAACCAGACGCACGTGCACAGTTCCCGTTGAACTTGCTGTCCGAAGGTATACAGCTGCCGCGTACCCTCGCTCCGAGGCGTCACAAAACCCATGTAGGGTAGCCTTACATCCCACCGATGGGACTAACTTGCGGGGTATCGCGATGTGCACAATCCCTGGTAGGGTGGTCACAAACTTGAGCCAATCCTTCAACAACTCTCCGGAGAGTTGGTCGTCCCATCCTAAGTTGGCTAGCCACAACCTTTGAAAAAAGCACTTCGCCATGAACGTAACCGGGGCGATCCATCCGTTAGGATCGAACGTTCTAGCGATAGTCGACAGTACCGACCGCTTAGTCCAAGTTTTCTCCAAAAGGTCGGGCTCGATCTTGTACGTGAATACGTCATGCGTTGGCCTATATTGCACCCCGAGGATGCCCAACGTATTTGGATTGTCCGGGTTCTCAAAGAGGTGCGGGTCCTGATGGAACTCGCCTGGCAAACCAGCCAGGAGCTCTGGGCAACTGGACAACCATTTCCGCAACTCGTAACCTCCTGAACCCATGATCGCGATCAGCTCGTCTCGTAGAATTAGCGCCTGCTCCACGCTATCAGCACCCGTGCAGATATCGTCCACGTAGACGTCGCGATCCAGTACTGCTGCGGCTCGAGGATATCTTACCCTTTCCTGTGCGGCCAACTCTCGCAGCGTACGTACTGCCAAATACGGACTTGGCTTAAGTCCATACGTCACCGTGTTAAGTTCGTATGTGACCATCGGCTCATCTGGGCTCTCACGCCACAAAATCAGCTGATACCGACGGTCATCCGGATGTATCATGGTTTGGCGAAACATCATTTTGACGTCTGCGACGAACGCTACCTGGTGTAACCGAAAGTCTGTGAGAATGTCCACAATGTCCCGGTTCAATTTAGGACCCGCGTGCAAACATTGGTTCACAGACACACCATTCGAGGTAGGAGCAGAACCGTCAAACACCACCCGTATTTTCGCCTCAGGTGACTTCAAGACAGCCAGGTGTGGAATGTAATAATGCTCGACACACCTCCAATTCAGGCTGGACACCGACATGTGGCCCAATTGAATATATTCCCGCATGAATTCTATATACTTCTGCCGAAGTGCTGGGTCTCGCCTCATCTTCCGCTCCATTCCGAGTAGTCTCCGTTCCGCGAGCTGTCGCGAACTACCTAAAGCGGGGCGGTTTGGGAGAAAAGGTAGCCTGGTCACGAATCTGCCTGACGAGCATCTCGCAGTGTTGTATTGATAGAACAACTCGCACTCGTCATCCTCTGGCTTCCGTCTGTCCGCCGTGGGCGGCTCTTCAGACTCCCAAAACCTCTGTAGCACCTCTGACAGCACACTACCATAGAGGACCGTATCCCCTTCTGGTAGGTCCTGAGGTCTCCAACTGGGCCGAAAACAACATACCCCTGTGGTATCTACGGCCACCAAACCAGCTTCCTGGAGTACCTTCTTCCTACCGCACCATAATCTCCCGAGGACGTCTGACCCGAGAAGTACGTCCACCGTACCAGGAGTATCAAAATCAGGATCAGCTAACTCCAACCCTGTGGTTAGCCCTCGTACCGTTGGTGGTAACCTAACCTGAGGAGTTTCCCAACCACTTCATCCAGCACCACGGCTGAGACTTGATAGCTGACGCCTGTACATGTGCTACCTAATGTGAACTCAAAGTTCGTCTGACCCCGAATGTCAGGCACATTTAGGCCCCGATGCCTACAGCTTCATCCTCACTTGGCCGTACATTTAGGCCTAGCCTACTCACCAGCTTACTCGATACAATACATCCCTGAGCCCCTGTATCCAGTAGGGCTCTTACTTGAATGGTCCGGCCACCGTATCCCCATACCCAAATCTTAGCCGTTGGCAAAAGTACCGTGATTGGACGGGGAGCCGAAGCTGATGAGTAGGCGGCGATTACCTAGCGGGAATCTAAACGCGGTGAGGCCGCGTCCCGCGGGGTATCCTCGCTACCCAAACCCGTGTATGGGTCCCACTCCTGCTGGTAGGGAGGTCTGCCCATAAAGGCCATGGCTGGAGTTCTATAGTACCCCGACGGCAAACGTCCGTACCGAGGTTGCGCCTGTAGCCGCGGGTACTCAGGCATAGGCGGAGGCATGCGTGGGTCTTGAGACCCAACCAGGTGGCTCAAGCCCGCAGAATACTGCATGTACCCTGGTGGCTGCCTAGTGCTCCCTGACACCCGCCCGTTTGATCCCGTACCTGGGATGGGTGTCCTGGCCATGTTCCTGTGCCGTTCTTCCCCAATCCGGCACCTGCTGCCGTGGTGGGGATCGTCCCCACGTCCTTGGGTAAGTGGGCTCCGTCTGTTGACGTCCCTCTCGCACCTGATGCGGCCCCAGGCACCGAAAACACCAACGCCTCTGCTGTGCCACACCCCGTCTCCTCTGAACCCGCTGCGCAGCAAACTCCTGACACACTGCCACCCCGTGGCCTGTCTCCCTGCAGTAGGCACACCCTGATTCCAATGCGGTGTTGTACCGCCTGGGTTGCCTACTGTTGCCACCTCGCGCCGTTGCACCCGGCCGTTCCGGGTGGCGAGGGGCAGAGGTCTCCTTGCGTGGGGCTTCACCAGCCTGGACGTCCACTCGCCTGCTTTCGGCCTCGAGGAACGACTTCAGATCCTCGTAGGTCGGGAGGTGGTCCGAGGACTTGCCCCATGGAGCTGCTCGAATCGAGCGACCATTTCGCTCGGCAGGCGGCGAAGCACTGTGTGACCAAGATATAACCGTAGCCCGCCACTGGCAAACCCTGTCGCTCTAGTGCGCTGACCGCGACACTGACTGGGTGGAAGATTTTCTCGCGGAGGTCCGTACCTCGCGTTATGGTTGGTATTGACAGCCACTGGTCTAACAGCCTGTCTACAATCAGGCGCTTGTTTCGATACCGGTCGGTAAGGATCTTCCACGCCACCTCATAATTGCTATCCGAGACAGCCAAATGCGTCAGCAATTCATGAGGCTCTCCATGTAGCCTGGACATCAGCTGAGCCATCTTGTACGCCGGCGTTATGTCCGTCCGTGTGTGGACCACACTGCTATACAGGTCCTCAAACGCCGGCCAGTCGGCGTAATCGCCTGCAAAGACTGGAACCGTAACAGGCGGAAGAGGCACCTGTAATCCTTGTCCCACTTTACCACGGAATGGCTTTTCCTTTCCGTCACGTCGCCTAGATATGTCCGCAGCTGCCTGCGCAATGTCCTGTGCCAGCTCCAAGCACTGGCTTACATCGCCCTCAACCAGCTCCTTATCTTCAGGGTTAGGAGCTTCCTCAAGGAGCATGAGGCACTCTGTGAGGTGTTCCGACACAACCCGAACCCGTTCATCTGCCTGTAGTGCACTTTTCAAGAGCGCGTCCTCCCGGTCCTCGCGGCCGATCATTGCCGCTGTGGTAGTAAACCACCTTAATTCTGTCTTTATAGCAGCCTTATACCTGGCGATCGAGGAGCCATGGTACCAACTTTTACACACTCGACTTAATAAAACGAAAACCAATAAACAAATACCACAAAATAAATGTTAGTTGACTGGCCTAGACCTTACCGATAAGGTACCGTTCACTAGGCAAACAATACAGTCACAAAAACCGAAACAATATTTTCCAAAATTAATAAAATATGTGGGTAATATAAAAACACGCTTAATACTAAATTACGGCTAACTATGTTGCAATAAAGCAACCACGCTCTGCTACCAAAAATGTTTGATTCCGAAGCTGATCTTAGCGCAGTGGAAGCAAATTAAAGTTATCTTAAAATCTAAAACTAAATGGTCGATCAGCCTCGGAACAACATTTGACTACGATTCGTAGTGCTCTTTGCTATAGCTAAATAAAATAAATTTAATGAGAGAATTTTGTTCCGGAAAGTTTCCGGCCGAGAAATTCTTGTTTCCAAAATCTACTTAAACAGGGCCCAGCAACGAATTGCTTACCGAGCGAACGATGACGCCGTTTCTTTGTGAGTTTAAGTATGACAGGAATCAGGTATTCAGGATATTTGAGGAGCACAGGAATAGGGAATAACCTAAACTCACGGCACCGGAACATCCGCTCGTTCTCGAACTCCTTTCCTCCAATTTGCACTATAGTTCACAGTTCGACATCACATAATGTTTTTTAACACAAAATAACTAAAAGATTTCTCTCCGAATGAGAAATCGGCCCCGTTCGCCTCCAATCATTTATAATTAAAATACGTAGCTATCGGCAGCCACGACGCGAGCCAACGAAAAGTGAGGTTATATTTTGCCGGCGGTCGCGTGACTCTCAATCAAAGCGCCGGAACCAAAATCACTTGGTTCACTTCCCCACCGAACAGGGAAAACCACACGAGAAAACCGAAAGCACATTAAATTACACCATTTATAATTAAAATTCGCATCAACGATGCGGGCGACGGCAGAGGACGTGACAATGACAGAGCAGTGTTGCCAGCACCGCGCGCCCATTTTATACGAAAACTAAACAGTAATAATTATAGCCACAAGTCCTGAAGTGCATATGCTACTCCACGGCTCAGGGTTCAAGACCTGGCCACAATCATCGATTAAGTATTTTCAATTTATGTAATCATATTTAAAATCTATAGATAATTACTTGACAAAGCTGATTCTTATTTACAGGTACAGAGGCAACCAGAACCAACTGAGAGTGAAAAAGAACATTTTGGGGCGCTGTGTCGCGGTGACTACCACATTCCACATAAAATATCTAAGAAGTGCGTATCTAGGGAAATCGCCTTGGTTAGACTGGGTGATGAAGAATTTGCCTTGTGATGCCGGCTTAGAATAGCATCTTCTCATATCTTTTCCGTGGAACAGGCTAAGAGCGTTTCAGATACGCCCATAAATGGGTTTCGTAGTAAATGTAACCTTACTAGCATAAACATTATGTTACTTGCGGTCTTGCAGAATAAAATACATATCTCTTGAGGCAGAGCGTAAAATGTTTTGAATAATTAGAAAGATGTATTCTGGATTTGTAAACAAAACAATGCCTAATTCGCTTCCCTTACTTTGCCATAGGGCCCCATAATGACGGCTCTAATCGATTGTGTGTTTGCCTTTAGTTCTCGACGCGCTTACATGAGCAGCATTTGCACCACTAGGATCAAATCTGCCAATGAAATTGTATACTCACTCAGTTCTAACCAATACGTAATTTTTAGGTTGTTCTGCTTCTATCTGACGGAGAACCACCCGTTCCTGAGGCTGGCACCAATCAAAGCCGAGCAGAAGTATACTAACCCCAACGTGTTCGTTTACTATGACGTCATCAGCGACCACGAGATCTCTCACGTCCAGGCAATGGCAAAACCTAGGGTAAAGTTAAAGAATAACATGCACCTACTTACTTACCTATTGGATCTTGATGAACCAATAGTTAAAGATTTTTAAAGACAAGATTTCGCTCTCACAGGAGGATTCACACTAACACTTTGCAGGTCGAATACCAAATTTTAAAACACTTCTCGTGTTAGGTATACAATTTTTGGAAAACTTGCAAATTTTTTTTATTTTGGTAAAAAAAATCCTGCCTGCGGTGGAAAATTTTGTAAGTTTTCCAGAAACTTTGTAGGTCATTTAGTTTCACTTTCAAATATCAGAAAGACCCGCGGAAATCTGGTGTTAGACCTCTTACTCATCAACGCCACAGGCAGATATATGGTGGTGGAGATGGATATGATATGGTGATACTATTCTAAATTCGGTCACAAAGATCTTGCTTATTTTTCTGGAACTTTTAAGTTCAAACGTGCAGGAGTAATCAACGCGGAAGGTGGAACAACTAGAAAGACCATCAACCGAATCAGCAAGATCGGCTGGTTGTATGACTCGGAGTCACCGGTGGTGGCGCGCATTTCAAGACGGGTGGCAGACTTCACAGGCCTGCTGGTGACAGACTACGAGGCAGACGCCCTTCAGATAGCGAACTACGGCATAGGAGGATTCTATGTGCCGCACCACGACTTCGCACTTGTAAGTTTGATGCAAAATCAGGACACAAACACAGCAGCAAGGTCAGCTGGTTGTACGACTCGGAGTCGCCGGTGGTGGGGCACATCTCAAGACGGGTAGCTGACTTCACAGGCCTGCTGCCGACCAACTACGAGGCAGACGCCTTTCAGATAGCGAACTACGGGATAGGAGGGTTCTATGTGCAGCACCACGACTTCGCACTTGTAAGTTTTATGCCAAATCAGGACACAAACACAGTAGCAAGGTCAGCTGGTTGGGCGACGAGGAGTCACCGGTGGTGGCGCGCATCTCAAAACGGGTAGCTGACTTCACAGGGTTACTGGTGGCAGACTACAAGGCAGACGACCTTCAGATAGCGAACTACGGCATAGGAGGATTCTATGTGCCACACCACGACTTTGCACTTGTAAGTTTTATGCCAAATCAGGACACAAACCAACACAGCAGCAAGGTCGGCTGGTTGTACGACTCGGAGTCACCGGTGGTGGCGCGCATCTCAAGACGGGTAGCAGACTTCACAGGCCTGCTGCCGACCAACTACGAGGCAGACGCCCTTCAGATAGCGAACTACGGCATAGGAGGATTCTATGTGCCGCACCACGACTTCGCACTTGTAAGTTTTATGCCAAATCAGGACACAAACACAGCAGCAAGGTTAGCTGGTTGGGCTACGAGGAGTCACCGGCGGTGACGGGTGGCAGACTTCGTAGGCCTGCTGCCGACCAACTACGAGGCAGACGCCCTTCAGATAGCGAACTACGGCATAGGAGGATTCTATGTGCCGCACCACGACTTCGCACTTGTAAGTTTCATGCAAAATCATGACACAAAGTTACGTACATAGAGCAGGTATTAAAGTATAGCAAGTAATTACTTTAATATCTATACATATAATAAAGTTGTAGAGGGTCGAAAGTCTGTACATAGAAGATTTTCCAAAAAAAAGTGTTTGGTGATACTTAAAATTGATAACATAACACGTTTCAGCAATTTTTAGATTTTTTTTCTGTTTAGATGTTTGTCTGTTTATCTGTTTCTCTGTTTATCTGTTTAGATGTTTGTATGTGAAAGCATCACGCAAAAACGACTGAACCGATTTTGATGCAAATTATACCAAAATGTTGGGAATGTTACCGACCAGGTTATAGGCTAAAAAAAATCAACCCCTAAAAGGGGGGGTTGCCACTATATTTGAAATAAGTATGCACGGAAATCGATATTGCGTTGCGGTAGGGGAATAAGTACCTTTAAGACGAAAAAAAATCAACTGAAATTATTTCAAGGGGTGATCCAGTCCATGAAACTGAACAACTTTCCCCAAGGAACATAGGTCGAAAAATGAAAAAAAAATTGACCCCCCGTACAAACTGACCCGGCCGGCCAACACATTTTGTATGGGAGGTCCAATTTTTTTTTTCATATTTCGACCTATGTTCCTTAGGGAAAGTTGTTCAGTTTCATGGATTGGTTAACCCCATTAAAATTGTATGGGAGTGAAAAGGCAGTTTTTTTTTTTCACTGTTCCTTGGGGAAATTTGTTTAGTTTCTTGAACTGTTCACCCCTTACTATATTTGCAGTTGTTTTATTGGACTCGAGATTCGAACACTTACCAACACAATAATATAGCAAAGTAAAAAACTGGCCAAGAACGTGTCAGACACGCATACAAATAGGGTTTCGTAGTTAATCAGGTTAATCAGCGTTACCTAAGAAATTAATTTTGTTCCTGGTTTGTTTGGAGGTGTATCAACCAAAAATTGAAAAACTTTTTTTTTAAACTTGAGTGGTACAGTATCAAATTAGTTTTTAAAGTAACTCGAGATTGAAAAATTATTACACATGTTTTTTCAAATATTTAGCGTTTACACTTTGGGAGGAGAAAACGTCCCTTTTAAAAACAAATATCTCGAGACAGTAACACTTTAGTAAATGGATTTAAAAAATACCTCCCAATAATTATGAAAGACCTATTTAACAGTACCCCACTTCATACAGCAGGCGGTTTTTATCCTCCTTTCACATGTATTTCAAATTCAGAAAATAAATCATGGGCGTGAATGAAACTTTTTATGGTATGTATGTATGACATTTGACCATTTTCTCCGAAGCTATAAGACGGATTGAATAAAACTTTTTGTGTACCTACCTATAAATATCTCGAGGCAGAAACACTTTTAGCGAATGGATTTAAAAAATACCATTCAATAATTTTGAAAGACTTATTTAACAGTAGGTACTCCACTTCATATAGCAGGCAGAAAATAAATGCCGGCGTGAATGAAACTTTTTGTGGTATGTAGGTATCTATGTCATTTGACCATTTTCTCCGAAGCTATAAGACAGATTGAATAATTTTTTTTGTGTACCTCTAGCTACCAGCTATCAACACTTCATCACATCACAGAAAATCACTCATTCTCGCGCATTCAAAGATGGTAATGGTACGTAGTACCTATAAGCTGTGCATTACTGATATACATAGAAAACCACAAGTACTAACGGAAACAAACAAAAATCTTTACGACTGATGGGCTGCTCCTGCAGGTTTATTAATTTAAGTACCTAAATAAAAAAAGTGTAGGTACATACCTACACAACTCACTAATAAGAAAACCACAGAGCACCTAAATGTCATTCGGGGAGAAACCTAAAACAGAAGTGAAATAAGTAAGTATGTAGAAGACATCGTGGGTCAATCTGGGCGTGCTCTTTGACATAAAAATAATAAAGAAACATCGGTTTTAGTAGGTGTAACCAACTATTATATCATCAAGATGTAACTCAAGAGCTCAGACTTCGAAACAGGAGGGATGGGGGTGGGCTTTGCCCTTCATAGACAAGAAACAAACACAAATCGGTGGTAGTCCGGGGTTCCTCTAGATTATTCCATCATCATCATCGTCGTCGTCATAACCATCATCATCATCTGCTTGCCCTAATCGTACCAACCACGCATAAAATACTAACCATGGGACAAAGTAAGAAAATGAGAACAGAAAAACACACGTGACCGGTACCATTATGTGTAAAAATGGCATAAAAATCATGTTTGTTGTATAGGAGACGCAACGGCAACAAAAATACAACATTACTATTACGGGATATGAGATAGAGATAAGCCTGGTAACCAACAGACAGCAAAGCGAAGTCTCAGTAATAGGGTACACTTCGGGTACGGAACCCTAAAAACAATGTGGGCGGGTAATAAAATAAGAAAACAATCAATATCTATATCACACTACCTATTTTTGAAAATGTAATAATATATTAATTGTTAGTGTGTATGAGTACGACCTCACAAAAAAAGAAGACCTTCTTGATCCTACAACGCCAGAAACAACCTTATGGCGCCGAAAAATTAGAAGAGGAAACACCACTGAAAATGAAGAAGTCACTATGACCTGTTGTGTCGTCTTTCTTTGTATATGTCTCTTGTAATGTTTCTTGTGTGCAATAAATGGTTAATAATAATAATAAGTCAATCTGTCTGTTTGGTATACCTAATTGTGCATGAATCACTCAAAAAGTTTGTGAATTGTGCATGAATCACTCAAAAAGTGTGTGATATTTTTTGATGTTTGGTATGGTGGAAGATACGTACTGATCATATTTTATGATTAGTGAGAACCCTTATTAGCACTAGAGGGGAGGGCCTGTCTGTCGTTTACCTGACGAAACACCAAGAAGAGATACGAAAATTTCTGTAAATATTGAAATAGTAGGTTGTTGACGAGGACGGAAAATAAGACTTTGACTGACGAGTAGAGTTTGAAGTCCGAGCCGCAGGCGAGGACTTTAAAAATACGAGTCTGGCAAAGTCATTTTCCCCGAGGCTTACATAGTGCTTTTCTCAAAAATATGCTAGGAAATTATAAAGATTTTAATTTATTTAATAGTAATTTGATATAAAAAGTTGTTTTACTGATTACTAAATCAAGATGTGAATTTGGAGTTATTCTTTTTTATTTTGTAATTTCTGAACGTTTTCGATATCGCGCCAGAAAAGTTGTATTGGAATCCATTGCAGGTGTGTAAAAAAGAAATCGTTCAGAAATTACAAAATCACAGACAATGTCAAACTTTCTGGATTGTTTTTTTGAAAGAAATTGATATATTTCCTAGCATGTTTGAGAAAAAGTTGTTTTGCATGATGTGCCGCTTTTGTTGGCTCATAAACTTCCCTTGGCGAAACGAAGTTCGCGGGCACCAGCTAGTTCCTAATAGTATTTCTTGGTGTAGTGGCCGCGGCAGATACCTAATGATAACAATAATACAGTTTGATTTTATCTACAATTAATCATAACTTTAATATTATAATTGTGTTATTCAATTGTTCGTCATAGTGTCAAATTGATCATTTTTAAATGATTTTCAGAAAGGATACCCGATACCTGATTCATTCCTTGGTACTAATCGGATCGCTACCGTACTATTTTATGTAAGTTTAATTTAAACTAATTAGATGTTCGAATCGATAAGAGTAACTTTTTTAAAGAAGTGAGTAAACAAAACAGCCTTGTCACTGTAAGTTGTAATTCATATCAATAGAAATATTATCAATACATTGTACTTATTTTTATAGTTGTCAGAAGTGGCGGAAGGTGGCGCGACAGTGTTCACGGAGCTCGGTCTGAGCGTGTTCCCCATCAAGAACGCGGCGCTGGTCTGGAGAAACCTGCATCCCTCCGGAGAAGCAGACCTCTATACTAGACACGTCGCCTGCCCGGTGCTCCGAGGGTCCAAGTGGGGTAAGTGAGCGCTAGAGTGGAGAAACCTGCATCCCTCCGGAGAAGGAGACCTCTATACTAGACACGCCGCCTGCCCGGTGCTCCGAGGGTCCAAGTGGGGTAAGTGAGCGCTAGAGTGGAGAAACCTGCATCCCTCCGGAGAAGGAGACCTCTACACTAGACACGCCGCCTGCCCGGTGCTCCGAGGGTCCAAGTGGGGTAAGTGAGCGCTAGAGTGGAGAAACCTGCATCCCTCCAGAGAAGGAGACCTCTATACTAGACACGCCGCCTGCCCGGTGCTCCGAGGGTCCAAGTGGGGTAAGTGAGCGCTAGAGTGGAGAAACCTGCATCCCTCCGGAGAAGGAGAGCTCTATACTAGACACGCCGCCTGCCCGGTGCTCCGAGGGTCCAAGTGGGGTAAGTGAGCGCTAGAGTGGAGAAACCTGCATCCCTCCGGAGAAGGAGAGCTCTATACTAGACACGCCGCCTGCCCGGTGCTCCGAGGGTCCAAGTGGGGTAAGTGAGCGCTAGAGTGGAGAAACCTGCATCCCTCCGGAGAAGGAGACCTCTTTACTAGACACGCCGCCTGCCCGGTGCTCCGAGGCTACAGAACGGGTAAGGAACAGTGAACACATTCACAGTCGTGACAGTTTTTAAGGAACTTTTGGTCTAGCGTTGGTTTCGAAGATCCTGTATCTCTCAGGTGAACTCTGTACTTGATCTAGTACAGTCAAGTGCAGAGTTACCGGACCCCCCGGGCTACAAACATTTAAACAGAAAAATACGTTTTGAAATAAACCTTAAAGCAAAGCATTACGCCTATGCAATATACCTGAGCAATTCATGCTTCACCCTACCACACGACTAACTCGCAAGCACGATGTCGAGTCCTTTGCATTTTATCTTGAAGTTGCTTTAGTCAAATTTCATTAACAAGAAATAAAATAATAAATAGTCAACATACGAATACAACCCCCGCTGGGATTTGAACCTCCAATCTTTTAGATTGTAAGCATTGTAGTCGGGCATCTTAACCGCTTGGCTATTCAGCTGATGGTTAAAGGCGCGAAATTAGAAGTCACCTGTCGTGCAACTAGTGATGTCATTGTGACGTATGAGACCCGTGTAGACGTTTTGATGTTTTCTAGCAGATGAATAAAATAAGGAGGTAGTTTGAATACTAAATCGTAGAAATGTATTCAACTTTATTTAATTACTCAGTTCAATAGTGTGCGTTATGATATTTCCGTTGCTTTTACCTAGTTACTGGTCAAATCAAATCATGGTGCATAGTGTTTTCTTAAAAGCAAAAATAATTGTTCTGTGGGAACAGAAAAAAGGAAGTTTCACTACGACTTTACAGAGAAACACGGTTCGCAGATGGATTAGGAGATATGAGGAAACTGGTGATGTGAATTGTGAAAATCGAGGGCCGCGCCAAAGCTTACACCAACGAAAATCTACGTCACCGTGAAATTGTTAGCCTTCACAGCGAGGATTGATTTAAAACTACTTGTTCAACATCAAGTTTATACGATATATCTCTGTATACTGTGCGAAGACATTTACACGCTGCTGGCATACACAACTATTAACCAGCTATGAAACCAGCCAAAAAAATTGCGCTGACCGAAGAGCATTGTCAAGCTAGGATAAGATTTGCTACAGGTAAATATTATTTCTGGTGCTGAACTAATACAAATACATTATACCTACATACTTACTTATATAGGTATAGTGTATGTTCTATTGTTTTTTTTTCTAACTGTTGATAAACGATCTTCATTAAATTATGTTACAGAGTATTGCAACTTTGATTGGGAAGGGCAAATATTAATATTCACTGACGAAAAGTGCTTCAATTCAAAGGACGATGTGGAATAATGTGGATGAAATATCCTATGTAGACGACGAGGTGAACGCTATAATCCAGAAAATATACTCAGCACTAGCAGCAGAATATCGCTAGGTTAATTAAATACCCTAGGACATATGTATTTATAAGTGATCTGTGGTTAAATATAGATTCTTTGTGCTGGTCATTATGAGAGACGTAAATTGTTATTTTACTCAAAGATAACATGTTTGATCTCTTGTAGTGACTAAACGATAATTTTAAAATCTTAAACTATCTATATTGTTGTTTAAATTATAGTCAGTTAACTTAATTGTTAAGTATTTTATTCATGTTTGTATGAAATGTTCATTACACAGTTTACTGTAAAATTTGCCTAGGTGATACAAACATATTTTGTGTGAATTATGAAGATTCAAATAAAGTAACATTTAAAGTATAATAGATGGTCTTATCAATTTTTAAACTTCTTAATTTTGTCTACAAACAAAACTTCTTTTAAACAAAAAAGAAAATAATAGACAGATATATAAATAAACAGCACTTTTAATAGAAAAAAAAGTTTAACACATCATAGATCCGAACCAGCGATTCTACGTTTTTGACTGCAGTTGCTTAACCCCTTAGCCATCTAGCCATTGACTCAGGAGACGAATTTAGCTATAACTATTATGTCTACTGTTCGTTTATGCGACTCGCACTCGCCAACTACTATGAGATCATTATTGTGTAATAAAACTTGATTGAAAACATGTCAGTCATGGTATAATAAGATACTCCTATGATGTCAGTGACGTCGCGTCGGCGTGAATCTTTTAGTCGGCTAAGCTCGGGTAGGTTCGGACCATTTCGGACTGTGTTATTTTTGTTTCACTTACTCTTGACTGACTTGACAGATGTTATGGATGCGTAAGGGATATGAGGGCGCGTGAACCTTGTTTTTTCTATGCTTTCATTGCTGTGTTGGCGTATGTCAATGGAAAAAATTTAGGAGGCGTGCGGACAATGTATAGATAAGTAAAGTATGTCGCCGATTGCGCTGTAGGGTAGTAGGGTGGGGTCACATTATTCTGACTTCAACCGTACTACCTAGGGTGTTAGGAAATGTTGTGCTTTCCTTCAAACTTCAAAACAGCCATTCATGTTAATATTTCTTCACGTTTCTGTATCGCGTTGACAATTTTTTATCATATGCATATTATTATGATATAATGTTCCAAATATTTACCTGCAAATGTGTTTTATTTCAACTTTTATCGTTATCTTATTTTCAGTGGCAAACAAATGGATTCTCACGGTTGGCCAGGAGCTAGTCAAGAACGCGCAGTGCACTCTAGAATACCAAAAAGAAGAATGGAACCGAATCATTACGAAACCAATCCTTAAAGCGACCAGAAAATAAGTTCTGCGTAATGAATTAGGATTTTAAAAAGGGCTACTATAGTAAAAACGCGTTAGCTTGGCAATAGCGTACATTGACACGACCGGTACCAAAAGCAACGTTTTTGGGCGATAATTATCGCTCTCCATACAAACTATCGCTAGAATTCACATCGCTAAAGTATCATAATACCGGCCAATTCCGGGTATTCCCCCGGCACAACCCGGAGTCATTCCACAACCATGTATATCCAAAATTTTCAAAAATGAGTGTACTTGTAGCCAATTCGAAAAGTTGTTATTTTAACTATTACTTTTATATGTCGATAATTTTTGCAAACTTTTGAAATGAGTTCAATTCTATAACATACGTTTTAAAATATTGTCCAAATTTATTCTCTAATAAAGTAAAATAAAAAATATTCTGGGTTGCAATTATAATTTTAGCAAATAGGAAGCCAAAAAGCTTTACAAAATACATTTTTACCATAAATAAATATAAAGCAAAATTGTTGACACTAAAACAAAAATTTTTGAGTTACATTGTTATGTAATGAGCCCCTAGCTGGCCAGAGGATGCCAGAGGTGCGGTCCCGTAGGCTCGCATTTGTTTTCATTTTGATCGATCGTCGTTTCATTCCGTTCTGAAGTGCGTTTGCGTTCGTTCACGTTTGGAAGTCTTTCATGCTGTTTTTCGGTGTTTTGGTTATTGATTGTTTGATAAGTTTATTTTTGTTACATTACTTGTTAGTCATCGGGGAAATTAAATCTGCCCGACTTCGCTGGTTTGGACATGTCGAGAGAATGGGGAGGATCTTGCGGCCAAGTGAGCATACCTGGGTCAACTACATGGACAACGTCCAGTTGGGCGTCCTAAGTATCGCTGGATTGACGAAGTCCAAAAAGACCTGGGAGCGCTTCAAATGGCCGATTGGCTACAAGCAGCTCAGAACAGGGAAGAATAGGGAAACCTAGTGTCGGAGGCCAAGATCCACTTTGTGTCGTTGAGCCAGCGAAGTAAGTATAGTCGAATTTTTAATTCTATTCAGTAAAATGACAGATGCCGACAACATAATAATACCAACTGCATATCACTAGTGACGTACTTCAGTTCGATTTTTAAGTTCAGGTGAGCTGATTCATTCAAACCTCATACTTAGGTCACTTACATTCATTTATTGATTTCCTACAAAAATGTTATACTCCTAATATAAATTTTATACTCCTTATATAACTTAAAAAGTGTGTCACTTAGTACGGGAGACCCAATTCATTTATTTTCATATTTTGAAGAAAAGTTTCTAATAAATGTTATTCAGTTTTGTGAGAAAATCACTTCCTTAAAATTATTGAACTTATATTGTAACCAAATACTCTTATTGATTTAATAACTATGAACTATGTCACTAGATGAGTGATTTAATTTAATCTTTTTAGCACATCACTGTTTATTTTTTCCAAAAAAGCGGCCACGCACCACACGTCAAATCAGTGAATACAATTTCTTTTTGTTAAGTTTTGTTGTGTGGAGTGTAGTGGCGATGGAGCCACCACCTAGTCCTACGACTATACTACGACTGCTGTTAATAAACCTATGGTCAAAATATTTAATTCCTTTTATTTCACTTTATAGACCACACTGAAACATACACTATTAATACCCAGATCTGATCTGAAGATATTCAAACGGGTAGTATTTAAACGCAAATCAAAAAATATGCTTTTTCTATGCAATAAGATTCCAAATTCCCATCAAAATTACTGATTGCACAGCATAATATTCAACTCAAAATATCACTAAACACACTACAATTTATTTTCGCAGCGTACAGCGATTTTTCCTAAAGCAAAAGCTTTTTCATCAATGCACAGCTAATAATCTTAATGCACATTATACCTGTTAACTCTTTTTCTTTTAAATATAGCTTCTATTTTTATATTATTTACAGCAGTTTTTATTAGAGATGAACCATCATCGTTAATCATACACATCGATAATCATATTTTAAATTGATGACGCGCATAGCGTGTCGTTTCTGGCACATCGCCGGCCGCTGCCGCGGCACGCTCGCTCCGCTCGCTCGGCTCGTGCATTGTGGTCAAAGTTCTAACCTAACCTAACCTAACCTGGCGCGGAAAGCGGTTCGGTTAGGTTAGGTTCGGTTAGGCTATACCTAACGGACCTATAAACTTATGTTTACTTACGTATGTTTACTGGTTAATAAGCGACTGGGATAGTTATTTTGCTATGAAATATGGAAAATTTGCTGTGCAGTCAGTATTCATGCTATGTATGTAGTATTTTTGTACAAAAATAAATTTATCTGTATTGCATTATGAGGAAAAAAGTTATGTCATATTGATGTAAAATTTCGAATTATCTGCAGTTTATGTTTTGTTAAACATTCAGTTTATTTGTAGTGAAGTAAGATATTTGATGTAAAAAAATATATAAATGATGAATATGTATTGATAGGCGATTTATTTATTTGATATGCAATTTATAATATCCCTATTCAAACTCATCATTCAAATAGCTGCCCCGGCCGGGAATTAAACCCGGACCCGGAGCTGTACAGTGTACCTTGAAACATAATTATCTCATAGATTTAAAATAAAAAACATCAATCAGAATTACGTTAATAATAGGGTTATAACTGAAAATGTCTATTACACCTGCAATAATCCAGAGTGACCTTGCTATTGTACTACTGTACTCTAGCGATGTTCATATCGCATACATTTACTAAAAAAACGATATATCGCTATCGCAAATATTGAGTACAGTGGTAGAAAAGGCCAACGCCCGCTATTGCCAAGCTAACGCGTTTTTACTATACTTACCTGCCGAATATGCATGCCTGGGTCAAAATATCAAAAGCTAATCTCCAGTGTTTTCTGAATAAGTACTTTAGTTTTTATTTCTTCAAAATCGGTTTAGTATTTTAAGACCTATTGCATTGTAAAATCAACTACGTTTTCTCAAAATTTACAATTTAGATACAATATATTTTAAAACTGTTTCGTAAAGCTGTTTCATTTGAGACCCACTAATATAAAAAACGCATTTATTTAATTTTTGACATAGGTTACAGTCCAGCACTCGAGGTTACCGACATGGATTACTAACTTCTTGTCTTGATTACTAATTAGGCCAACATCATAAACAAGTCTGCGAAAAAATCAAATACTCCTAATTTAACACGTACGAGCCTTTGGATACATTCAAGCGACAAAGATACTGCGTTAAATGTGTTAAATGTATTTATGGTAATAAAATAAAATCACCAAAAATAAACCTTAAAAATTCGTTTATTGCAAAATTATTACAAATGGCTAGGTATAGGTAAAAAAATTAGAGGTATTACAGTCGATCGTGGAAAATTAGTACACTAAAAATATACCTAATAAAAATAAATAAGTCTAAAAATATATATTCTGATCGCTAGGAATTGCTGAAAATTATGGATGTAAGTTTTGTGATAAAGAGTTTGCTCTTAGGGGTAATTTAACAAATCATATCAGAACACATACTGGTGATAAACTATATGCCTGTGAGATATGTGATAAGGCGTGGCTTGCGTGTGAAGCCACCTTTCAAGTTTTTACTTCACACATGAGACGTGAGACGTGCTCTGAGACGTGAGAATTAAGATGATATCTGTCAGATAAGTGCTTAACGTGCGACTCACGGGTGTACGAAAATTCTTGATCGCCGGAATGTATTTTTTAGAAAATCGAAGATTTCACAATTTTACAACAGGTAAGGTAAAGGTAAGTAATGTCTCCTTCGTGAACGACCCAACATTGCCTGTCAATAGTGACATCCCGACCACCAGTGCTTAAAGGCTTAAATCCCGAAACACACCAGAAGCTAAAAATAAACTCAAGAGACCCCTCTTGGATTAAGCGAGGTGTTTGGTTCGAAGAGTGGCATAACAAGATGGTGCCCCCTAAATCTGGTCGAATTGAGCCTAGAGAAAAACCAGCCGGTTTCTTAGAGCCTCGTAGAATCTGGTGCCTCGCGAACAGGATCAGAACGAAAGTCAGGAACTGCGCGCCACGGATGTAAATGGGGCTAGTGTGAGTCAGCGATTTGTGAATGTGGACTCCCGGAGCAAACCATCCACCGCATGGTACTGGATTGCCCGCTTACCAAGTACCATAGCCCATTAAAATCTCAACAAGATGATCTATGGGCTGTGGATATAAACGTCTAAGTTTAATTATAAGCATTAATTTTTAATTTGTTGTTTATATTGTTGCAGTAATTAATTGTCCGTCCTTTACGTTCCGTAACTGGGAGTAACAGAAAGGGTCAAGCTGAAAGGAGGTTAAGGTACTCATGAAACTGAACAACTTTCCCGATGGAACACGGTTAGAAGTTTGAAAAAAAATGGACCTCCCGTACAAAATATCCGATCATCTGTGATTTACTATGTGATAGGTCCTATATTTTTTTTGTTTTTTCCGCCCATGTTCCATGGAGAAAGTTGTTCAGTTTCATGAGTGCCTTGACCTCCTTTTGGCTTGTAATTCCCTTTCTGTTACTCCCGGTATATTTGAATCCCTTCAGCACTCATTTTTTAGTCGCTTTGAGAATGGGTTCTGGGATATTTCTGTTCCATTCTTCTTCTTGGTGTTCTAAAGTGCACCGCGCATTCTTGACCATCTCCTGGCCGGCCTGGTGGATCCACTTATTTGCCACTGGAAAGTAAAAAGTCGTTTCATTACAGGATGCGCTAAGACTAGAAGGCTAACATGGTGAGGTGACAGTCGAGAAATACCAAGATGGCAAATTACTTATGAATCTTAGAATCAAATTAAACGCATATACAACGTAAAATTTACTAACACAGTAAGACTTTCTTGCATTTTTAACGTTGAAAAGTTAAGCTCGCTTGGATGCTGGTTTCTCCACTCTTGCACTCACTTACCCCACTTGGACCCTCGGAGCACCGGGCAGGCGGCGTGTCTAGTATAGAGGTCTCCTTCTCCGGAGGGATGCAGGTTTCTCCACTCTAGCGCTCACTTACCCCACTTGGACCCTCGGAGCACCGGGCAGGCGGCGTGTCTAGTATAGAGGTCTCCTTCTCCGGAGGGATGCAGGTTTCTCCACTCCAGCGCTCACTTACCCCACTTGGACCCTCGGAGCACCGGGCAGGCGGCGTGTCTAGTATAGAGGTCTCCTTCTCCGGAGGGATGCAGGTTTCTCCACTCCAGCGCTCACTTACCCCACTTGGACCCTCGGAGCACCGGGCAGGCGGCGTATCTAGTATAGAGGTCTCCTTCTCCGGAGGGATGCAGGTTTCTCCACTCTAGCACTCACTTACCCCACTTGGACCCTCGGAGCACCGGGCAGGCGGCGTGTCTAGTATAGAGGTCTCCTTCTCCGGAGGGATGCAGGTTTCTCCACTCTAGCACTCACTTACCCCACTTGGACCCTCGGAGCACCGGGCAGGCGGCGTGTCTAGTGTAGAGGTCTCCTTCTCCGGAGGGATGCAGGTTTCTCCACTCTAGCGCTCACTTACCCCACTTGGACCCTCGGAGCACCGGGCAGGCGGCGTGTCTAGTATAGAGGTCTCCTTCTCCGGAGGGATGCAGGTTTCTCCAGACCAGCGCCGCGTGCTTGATGGGGAACACGCTCAGACCGAGCTCCGTGAACACTGTCGCGCCACCTTCCGCCACTTCTGACAACTGAAACCACAGATAGATAGTTATGCAGATAGATTAACACTCCCACAAAATTTTGATTTGTCCTTATTAAGTTACTTGTGAAGTAACCCGAACTGAGAACTGTTTTCTTTTCACTTGATACCTAGGTGCTTAGATGATCTGATCATGATCACACTTCCTTCACAAAATAGAGAATTGACGCCAGTACTATATTTACTTTGTGCTTCCTTCTTATCACTATTAGAATACCAAAATTTTATGTTTTTAGGCTTGGACTAGTTGACTTATTTGGTAAAGGTACTTACGTAAAATAGAACGGTAGCAATTCTGTTCGAAGACCAATATTTTATTGGAGCCTCCCCTTTCTGAAAATAAAAATCGAAACCTTGTTGCAATGCATCTTCATAATAAACCAATATTTCTTTTTGTTCGTGTGGGACACCGAGTCGACGCCCAGTCAAATAAATCTTGGTATCAGAGTTTTTAAATCACCTACGACTATTATATCTCGTGGTTTTTGTAGCAACCACCATGTAATTACAGAGAGATACCGAGACTGACATTTTAACATACTATCTAAAGTCGTGGGGAGCAAGGGCTGACCCGAAAGTGTGTGTGGTCGTTCAAATAACCAGCTCAATCGCGCCATCGGGCGCTGCCAACATACTAGCGAGCTGCCCAGCGGTTCCGCTCATTGATAAACGTTTGCCCGTAGTCGTTTTGCCGGCTTATTTTATCCATAGATATTAATATAATACCCCAGTAACTTAATACATAATTCGAAAGCGTCCAATCAGAAGCGATTGATTTTTGTTTATGATGTTGGCCCAATGAATAATCCAGACTCCGGTTTTGCAGCATACTTTATTATAAAAAGATACTGTGTTTCGAGTTACTCAGACCTTTTTGGAAATCTGTTGAAGAACTAGCTGATATGTACCTATTAAAGCGATACCTAAACTGTGACGTGAAGCTTCGTCCGTCATACAGTCTCGAATTATCCGTTGCATGGTTTTGAGTTTGTCCATTTTTGTACCATGTATTAATATTCATCTTAATATTTAAAAAAAACTTACGAGTGTGTGGTCGTAGTGCGGCAAATAATGTCCCCCGATGCCGTAATTGGCTATCTGCAGTCCTTCTGCCGTGTAGGGGTTTACTATCAAGCCGGTGAAGTCCTGAATCCTCTGCGAGATACGTTTCACGACTTCCGATTCTTTATCACTAAGCCAAGCGGCCTTGCAGACGCGGTACGTAGATTTTATTTTACCAGTTTTACTATCGACTTCTCCATTTGCACGTTTAAACTGAAATTAGGCATTAGATTAGGTAGTGGTAGTAAAAGTCCTATTTGAGTGGCGGTTCCCTTAGAATTGCAATATTAGATTTGAGAAAGTCTTTCAAAGCCGTCAACGCGTATAGAGGTAAATAAATTCAAGAGCTATGTCTGATTCAAAGTCGACGATGGACATGGCTCACAAATGGAATAGAAACTAAATAAGAAAATACTTCCTTACTTACATAGTCGAGTCTTGCATTGTTTTGATATTTGATTAAGTGTATTGAATGAAATTTATAATTCATTCCAAAGTCTCTTACCTACCTTAGGCCTAGCCCTTTCCTGGACGTGAGCGATCTCTCGGTCGCTGATGACGTCATAGTAAATGAACACGTCGGGGTTTGCATACTTCTGCTCGGCTTTGATTGGTGCGAGCCTCAGAAAGGGGTGATTCTCCATCAGATAGAAGCAATATAAACTGAAAATGAATAGGATTTCAATTATCTACTGTGCAAATTCCATATACAACTCGATCCTTTTTATATTCTAGCACCTACATACTTTTTAGTGATCTCATGAGGGACATCATAATCGCCACGACACAACATTTCGTGATCTTCTGCTTCTTCCTCTCTCTTCGGCTGTAACAGAATTTAATAATACTTAGGCACAAATGAGTACTTGTTGGGTTTAGTCGGCATTACCCCGTGTCTTTCCCAATACCTTTTTTTGGTGTATTAGTCGGCGGTTGAAAATCTCTGACACTATGGTTGATCGGTCGCTCCACTCGGTGTCTCGCACGAGCACAGAAGAAGAAAAAATAACCATGGCCTATGAGTTGTACAAGCCATGAGTGCTAAAAGTTTGTCTCTCTCAACTCAACGTTTACAAATATTTAAAATCAAAGGTTTTGGTTACCAGTTAAAGGACTGTCTGATCAAGAGCTCTTATTTTTTAAATTTTTTGATGCGGAAGTCTAGCGTTTATAATCGATTCGTAAAAAACTGCGATACGAGTGGTTAGACCACTGGTTGCGTACTTCCGTGCACGATTTCCAAAATCACACTTTTAGGATTTGAGGTCCTGGCAACCTGCTCTGTGTATAATAACATTGCTCCTGGCCTTCAGACTGCCGATTCCAGAAGAAGAAAAGCAAATATCCAAAGCTGTCAATCTGCTCATTCAAGAAACAGTTTTTATTTTATACTTTGGACCCCAGGGCTTGACTATTTCCAAGCTATTATTATGTCGAACGTAAATGCTGAATCAGTATTCATTACGTACCTTGGGCATCTGCGCCATCTGTTTCAAGAACAGTTCTTCGTTCACTTTCGCTCTGCCGTTGTGTGGAGCTAACTTTAAAAACTTTCGCCCCCATTCCAGAGCGCTATGAACATCCACTGTGAAAATAATCAAGAGCAAATTTTGGTTACCTGTTGTATACCTATCCACTGAGGATTATTTTGGTACATTCTATGATTAACCGTGTACACTATCTATCTATTCTATTTAGAAAACTTATTAACCGTAACTTAACGTAAGTTCATGAAAGCTACGATCGTTATCTTAAATTGATGAGGAGCATCACGGCTTAACTTAATTTTATAATAGAAAACATCCTACTAATATTATAAAGGCGGATGTTTGTGTGTGTGTTTGTTACGACATCACGCAAAAACGGCAGATTAGATTGACATGAAACTTTGCAGAAATATAAAAGGGCATCTGGAATAACACATAGGATACTTTTTACCACGGAAAAATGTCTCATTCCCACGGGATCACGCATTTTCCAATATTTTTGAAATAGGTGGCGTGACTGAGCCGATTCGCGTTTTAAACGTTTTTGGCGAAAACTAACAGCGACATCTCTTGGCGAATAATGCTTTCTTCCCGCGGAATAATAGGTTGCAGCGGGTGAAACCGCTGACGGGCAGCTAGTTTAAAATAATTAAATAGAGTCGTGATCATGACACTCCTGTACGTTTTTTCTTAATCGCATCCTATCTGAAACCTGTTGAAAGCAGTAATTAGGTACTTTAGTTTGTAAAGGTCACGATGATTATCTTTTTACACGACTGCCCAACCAAAAAAAGGAGTGTAATGTTTTCAGGGTTCATGTATGTATGTATGTATATATGTGCAATGCTATAACCCACTATAACTCGATAACTACTGAACAGATTTGAATGGGAGTAGTGTGAGAAGATTCCTTACACCATCCTGAGTGTCATAGGCTGGGTTTTGTCCTCTTAAACCTTAGGATGACTAGAAAAATTATCTAATTTTATTAATTAGGGATAGCAGCCACCGTACATAAAACTCTTTGAACAAATCTTATTAGAAAATTCATGTCACACAATCTGTTGAAGTTTGATGTCGCTGTCATTGATTGAGTTGACGTTGCAGTATGTCTAATGTCTAATTATGTCACTGATACAAAATATTTACGTTTGTTGTTGGAAAATAAAATAAATTTAAACAAATACTGTAAAATAATTCATTAATAATAAAACGAGCATTCCAAACTGATAGATAAAATAACGCTGATAGTTTTTACGAATGGCACAGAGTTCTTATCCCGATGTCCAGCCTTGATGCTTTTGTAATGCAAAACATGTAAATATTCAAAGGCATCTCAGTATCAGGTAATTAGTTAAACTTATTATATATTTATGGCTAATGAGCAGGCATAAAAATAGCTCATACACAATGTGCAATGCCAGCAGATAAGTATAGCTTAGGCGCCTGGTACTTCATTACATATACAAGCTACTGCTGGTGTTTCTCTGCATAGCTACTTTGATAGCTACATTGTTTGTTAGAAGATTACGTAGGTTGTTATTACATTGACCAAACAATGATGATTTTATTGCAGAGCAGCTGTCTCCGGGATACTTTATTCATAGTAAAGTGACTACTACTGCCAATGTAAGACATGAAAGCGCAGGCCCTGGTCGGCAAAAACTTGAGTGTTGATTAAAATAAGGAAGTCGGTATGAAGAAAATGTTGATTACTTAAACTTTAAACAACTTTAAACGCAACTTCTTTATGAGCTGAGCTGGTTGTATGTAGTCTAGACTTTGTAGTCAATAAAATAACCCATTTAAAATCCAAATCTGTTATCATTTAAGTAGTTTAAATCAGTTATGGGCAGTTCAACTAGTAGGCATTAAGACCCGTTCACATTTCAGCGGTATCGCTGCGGTACGCGGTACGCGGTGTTCTCCTCGCGGTACCGTTGCGATACCGCCGTGGTATTTGCATGGACGTCCCGCACCTGATAGCGATCGATAACCTGATCGATACAAATACCGCGACGGTATTGCACCTGTACCGCGAGAATACTGCGTGGGTGAAACCACAGTAATGTGAAGGGGCTTTAAACACCAACACAGGGGTTAAGGGAAGATTGCCTTCCTGATAGACAGACCACAGATCAGCACAGATTTTGACAGGATGACTGGTATGAATGTAGGACCAACATCGGGGGGTTGAGGGGGGCTTGCCCCCCTCATAGAGCGACAACAGGTCAGCACAGATTTTGACAGGATGACTGGTATGAATGTAGGACCAACATCGGGGGGGTTAAGGGGGGCTTGCCCCCCTCATAGGCAGACAACAGATCAGCACAGATTTTGACAGGATGACTGGTATGAATGTAGGACCAACATCGGGGGGGGTTGAGGGTGGCTTGCCCCCCTCATAGAGAGACAACAGGTCAGCACAGATTTTGACAGGATGACTGGTATGAATCTAGGGCCAACATCGGGGGTTGGGGGCTTGCCCCCCTCATAGAGAGACAACAGATCAGCACAGATTTTGACAGGATGACTGGTATGAATGTAGGACCAACATCGGGGTTGAGGGGGCTTGCCCCTAGAGAGACAACAGATCAGCACAGATTTTGACAGGATGACTGGTATGAATGTAGGACCAACATCGGGGGGTTGCGGGGGGCTTGCCCCCTCATAGAGAGACAACAGGTCAGCACAGATTTTGACAGGATGACTGGTATGAATGTAGGACCAACATCGGGGGGTTGAGGGGGGCTTGCCCCCTTCATAGAGAGACAACAGGTCAGCACAGATTTTGACAGGATGACTGGTATGAATGTAGGACCAACATCGGGGGTTGAGGGGGGCTTGCCCCCCTCATAGGCAGACAACAGATCCGCACAGATTTTGACAGGATGACTGGTATGAATGTAGGACCAACATCGGGGGGGTTGAGGGGGGCTTGTCCCCCTCATAGAGAGGCAACAGATCAGCACAGATTTTGACAGGATGACTGGTATAAATGTAGGACCAACCTCGGGGGGTTGAGGGGGCTTGCCTCTCAGAGAGACAACAGATCAGCACAATTTTTACAGGATGACTGTTATGAATGTAGGACCAATATCAGGGGTTGAGGGGCTTGCACCTCATAGGGAGACGATAAATCGGCGCGGATTTTTACAGGAGGACTGGTATAAATGTAGGACCAACATCGGGGTTGAGGGGGGCTTGCCCCCCTCATAGAGAGACAACAGATCAGCACAATTTTTTACAGGATGACTGTTATGAATGAAGGACCAATATCGGGGGGTTGAGGGGGGCTTGCACCCCCCTCATAGGGAGACGATACATCAGCACGGATTTTTACAGGATGACTGGTATGACTGTAGAACTTACATAGGGGGGTGATAATAGTAGCGTTCAGTTTTTTTTACATGATGACTAGTATGATGAACCAACACCGGAGACCACAGAAAAACAGAAGAAGCGAACAAATTTTTACTTGTTATAATTTAAAAAGTAGTAAATAAAATAAATAATTAAAAATTAAAAACACGCTGCGTTTGTGGGAAAATTGATCTGAAAAGTAAAAACAAGTTATAATTTGTGAAAAATTTGGACGAGATACTTGGCTTGGATTGTTCTTCTATTTGGAAAGTTGACGATGTTTTTATTAGTATCAAAAACATTCTATAATATGAATAGTTATCTTTACCGTTTATATAGGTTCAATATTATGTTTTTTTGTGACCAGACTTTACAATGCAAACGGGGGATTGTTTTCGAGATTGTAACGTGATTGTATGACAACAAACTATCCCCCGACTGCATTGTAAAGTCTGGTCACAAAAAAACATAATATTGAACCTATATAAACGGTAAAGATAACTATTCATATTATAGAATGTTTTTGATACTAATAAAAACATCGTCAACTTTCCAAATAGAAGAACAATCCAAGCCAAGTATCTTGTCCAAATTTTTCACAAATTATAACTTGTTTTTTACTTTTCAGATCAATTTTTCCCACAAACGCAGGCGTGTTTTTTAATTTTTTTAATTATTTATTTTATTTTTAAAGGTAATATCGATAATTGTAACTGAATCAAATGAAGCAACTTTCATAATTTTCAAAAATTATTTTAAAATGATAGATAACGAAGATGACATTGAATCGTGTGTTACGTTTGGTGCTTGACGTCACCTTCTTGGATGATTCATTGGGCCAATATCATAAACACGTCTGCAATAAGATTTGACTCGTACGAGCCTATACATTCAGGCGATAAAGATGCTCCTTATATCGGGAGTTACAAAAAGGGTATAACAAGCCGAAAAGAGGTCAATTTACTCATGGAAATAAATAACTTTCTTCATAGAACATAGGACAAAATATGAAAAATTTCGGGCCTCCCATAGTAAATGCTGATTGGCGAATTTGAATAGGAGATCCAAAATTTTTCAGTTACATGAGTACCTTTATGGAGGTCTTTCGGTTTGTTATACCCTTTTTGTTACTCCCTGTATCTTCATCTCGGATGATCTTCATCCATGTTTCAGACAAGACTTACACACTTTATAATACGCCCAACTAACGTGGTCATAGATGTTCGCTTCCGTGAAAGAATATACCAAATTCGTGTCCCCTTTTTTGTACCTTCGCAAAGCTTCCTTCATCCAGTCAATACTATTCCAATACTCTTCGTCTTCATACAAAGCACGGCCGATCTCATAGCAGTCGTCTGCTGACATTGCAGAACTAAAAAGTAAATACAAATGCTAATTTAAACGCGTGCAATAGCTATAGCGTAGGTTTAATATAGATATTGGTAGCAATAAAAAAATGCTTGAATAAAGACTTTTTAAGTCAAAAATTTATTATGTAAAAAAAGTTTTACACTCACCTGTAAGGAATCCCATTTATCAATCCTTTGGCCAGATCTTTAACCTGTAGTTTGTAGGTAACTTGCAGGCGAGTGAGCGCGTGCGCAGCCCCTTGCAAGTCTTCTTCACTCGGTAGACTCATGTTTTTCCGATTAAAACTATTGTATTTTTCGAATTCTATTGAGAGAAAATAAAGGTCGTTGCTACATAATGGATCATAATGTACGTAATCGTTTAAAATTGTAAATTAGAAATTCATTTCTGTCCAGCTAATTAAGTATTCAAGGTTAGGAGAAATCTAATGGTGACTGAAATTGTTTTTGATGTACGCATTTTACACGCCTTATACCGAGTGTGTACCGAAGGCTGTGCAGAAGTTGATTACCATATGAAACTAAACAACTTCGTTTTCAAAGCCAATGGTAGGAAACGAGAAATAAGAAATCGATTTCTCCTACGAAATTTAAGTAATATAAGGTCTTAGGGGCAGATCAAATAAAATATAAGCATGTACTAGGCAAATTTTTAAAGAAATCTACACGCTAGTTTTCGAGAAAACTGCATTTAACTAAAAAAAAAAACGAAAATAGTGCACCCTGTTTGTTCTAGAAACACACACTTCGATGAATTTAAATTACGCGCCAAAAAAGGTGCTGTGATTGGTTGGTTGTTAGTGTGCGTGCCGTGTAAGTGAATCCTGTCTACGTGGCGGAACGTTAGTCGGGTCAGTCAAAGGGTGTTCACATAATTAATTAAAAAGTTTGTTTGAAAGTGAAAAAAAAATCTAGCGAGTAGATTTTTTTAACATGCCTTAGATGTTTTTCTTATACATATTTACGCATGCCCTTAAAATATTTGCAGTGAATTTAATAGGACCTTATATAAATAACGGTTTGTTTTTCTTATATTATATAATTTCTACAAAATATGAAAACGTAAGATACTATTTAATAAAAAAAAATGTTACTGAGCATTTCCGCGATACGCCATCAGTTTCCATTTGCGAAAATTTTGATAAGTAAGTACAATATCAATTTTGTTAAAACGTCGGTACATGATTTAAAGTCGCTTTAAGGTTTTTCTATTTGCAATGGACACCACTAACTCCTTATCGACCAGACAACAGATTTTGATGCATTTTTTTATTGGATAGAATCTTCTGCTTTTCACGTTGCACACCGAGTATGCGCTTAATTTTCAAGATATTTTCGGACTTTTGATATCCTGAAAAATTTGCAATATGTCGTCCCTTATACCCCGTATAACCTATAACAAATTACTTAAATAAGCGACTTAAATTTTTACGCTAAACAGAGGCAACCTACTTAATATGCGAGATAGCGTTAAAATAATTGACTAACTGATAACTTATTATATCTCATTTACTTTGCTAGTGAAATCAATCAACTATTTAGATTGATATGGTTTGGCAGTTTAAATTCCATCTGTTATCACTGAGAATTAAGCTTCACTTAGGTACTTACTCGAGGATAATCAAAGAACATTTTAAAACATACAACGTTTTTCATCGGAAAAGCAAGTGGGACAATATATTTTGGTTAAATTACAAGGTCATAAACACTATTTAAATAGACTTACCTTTATAGACTATTTTATCAATATCGTGTAGATCTTTGGTAAGCCTTTTTATAAGTGTGAACGCATTAATAGGGTTCCCTAAATAGTTTGGAACATCTTCCATTGCTTTCCGATGTTCCCTTTTGTATGTTTCCAGCTTCCTGTAATGAAAAGATAACGAATCAAATATAAAATGAAGGTCGGAACTGTATTTTTGAAATGCTGTAGAGAGATAGAACCAAATTTTAGACCAAACAAATATGGGTCATACCTACAAGACGTTAATAAAAATCTGAAATCATTTTGAAAGGCAACAAAATTTCCAAAGTAAAATCAATCAAAAAATAATAATTTTCGGGATCACTTTTACAAAATATCCATGCAAGGTCAAAAATCAGATATACGAATCGGTAACAATTTTTTCCATAGGTATTTCAACTATTGGGAAAAGTTTTCCAGTTCTATGAAGAGCATATTTTCAGAATTATTTGCCGAATATTTTACCCCTTATAAGTTTAAGGGTATTCCCTCCCTTTTGTATCGCTCAGGTGGATTTAACTTATATGAGCGGAAGGCCGAGGGTTATTTCGCAGGAGAGTTGAAATAAAACCTACACATCTGAACATTTTGGATTCGATAATTTTATGATTGCGTAAGTCCAAAAACGCAAATTCAAGTATGCTTACCTTTTTAAAATCTTCAATTTCTTCTCTTCTCGCTTGACCAAATCGTCTATGTGGTTAACAACTAGTTTGTGCGTGCTAAGTAGGGGCTCGATATCTGATATAGCCGTGAAAACCTCCCCTTGCGACCAAGGCGATAAGCAACATACTATTATTACACTAACTGTGCTGAGATGTGAAAACATGGTTGTGGCCCCTGAAACATTTCAATAAAATCTACTGTTTTTGTTTTCTTTACATGCAAATTAGGTACTATAGTAAAACGAAGATGAGTGTATCTAACACTATTTAAAAAAAGTAATTCATACAAGTTAAGTAGGTACATGCGTTGGTTACCATTTAAATTACAGGTACAGTAATACAGATACAGCCACGAGGCACTAAAAAAAACGAGATTTTCTCACTATTTCAGGACACTCTCAAGCGCCAACGAAAGTTATACTGAGATGAAGTAGCTATTTTTTTCTGTTGAAACGGGCACGCAACAAAACTACAACACAACACAGACGATCGTAGCACAATCGAAACTCCCTGAGGCTGTCCATGAAGGACCGAAACACGCGCAGAGTTTAAAACGGTTGTTGTGGTGTTAGTGAGCTCATATAAGGTGCATCGCTTGTAGGTACCTACTGTTTTCGTGCGATCTGATAGCAGCCACATGTCATATACCTATTGTCTTCGCTTTCGAATACCATCAAATCGCGCGCGAACGAACACATATATATACATTTGCATTAAGTTGCGGTCGTCCGTGTGGCACACTCAGCAGCATATCTTGCCATCATGAGTGCGGAAGAACATTCTGTTCTATTAAATAGGTACATAATCTAAGTTTCTGACCCCTAGCACAAATTAGGGCAACGGCGCGCGGCGCCCCTAGCGCCGACCGCCAAATATATCTAACTTCGTCAAAATTTTAAAAATCTGCGGAGTTATGTATGTTATGTGCAGGGTTTCAAATGAAACCGCATTGCGAGACGATTTCAAGTATGATACATTTCAATTTTAGCTTTCTCTTTAATAGAATGCCAAAAAAGCGAATTATGAAAAATATTAGAAACTTTGAAAGGCTCGTCTCGGAAAGTAATGAATCTATAACTCGATTTTTATAACTGTGCGTTTGGAGCTGTCAAACTTTGTATTGGTTTTGACAGTTCAAGTGTCAAATCGCATAGAAATTTTGACAGCTCCAAACGCACAGTTATAAAAATCGAGTTAAACGCAAAGATGGTTAAACGTAGTAGGATACAGTTTTGGTATCGTATTGTAGCTTTCTTTAAAAAAAAAAAATGATATTTTTTTCACGTAGTCATACAAGGTTAAAGGTCGCAGGAAATAAAAATGCGGTCGGCACTCTTGGGCCAACAACAAATTCATTGGGCCAATATCATAAACAAGTCTGCATAATATCATCCCCTCCCGATTTGACTTATACGAGTTAGGTATAACGTTACCTACTATGTTAACTATTTGTAGCAGTTTTTAAATGCTCGCTGAGTGGGAAGGTACTTTTTTATTTTTGCTAGAAAGTAATTGTTGGATCAATTCGAGCGCGGAGTACTGGTCGCTTCCACAGAATACCTAATTATTATGCCGCAGCGTAGTTTGTTGCTGCTATAGCAGTCTTCAAAAACACCAATTGAAAGGAAAACTCGGAAAACTCAGTGCCTTACCACAAAAAACTAGACAAGCTTTAAACGCTTGTTTAAAAAATATAACTTATTACTACAATAAAACGCTAGGCATGCGTTCAAAGCGTGTCTAATAATAATAAGTGGATGTTTTTTTTCATTATACATATTTCCTGTGACCCTGCTGAACCCTATAATGTGGCCGCCGACAAAATATTATTTACTTACTTTTCTGAGATTACCGAACAAGGTAGGTACTTAATCTTTCATACAAATATAAATAAGTAATTAATCTTAAAATATTTTCATTTATGTTTTGTGGTAAATAAAATAAAACTAAAAATAAAACTTTGACCACTTTATTACAAAAATATAACATTTTAGAATAACAAGTATGGTAGGTAATTTGTACAAAATTAAACTAAATCATATGTTAATTTAAAAAAAAAAACTCTGAAAAGCTTTATGAAAAGACTACATTTTGCGAATGGACATTTTGTGAATTTTTAGTTTTAGAATTGGCATTTTGAGAATGACCGTATAAACTTATTTTCTGTTCACTTTGAGAATAGGTTCTGGGATATCTCTGTTCCATTCTTCTTCTTGGTATTCTAAAGTGCACCGCGCATTCTTGACCAGCTCCTGGCCGCCCTGGTGGATCCACTTATTTGCCACTGAAAAGCAAAAAGTCGTTTCAATACAGGATGCGCTAAGACTTAAAGGCCAACATGGTAGTGAGGTCGAGAAATACATAGAGCTCCTTTCGTATTGATATGACGTAGTAAGGCGCCATTCGGTTACGTAGTAAGGCGCCATTCGCCATTCTTTTAACGTAAAATATCGAGCTCGCAATTCGTATAGTGTTGCAATGTGCAACACAGTCACTCTAGCGCTCACTTACCCCACTTGGACCCTCGGAGCACCGGGCAGGCGGCGTGTCTAGTATAGAGGTCTCCTTCTCCGGAGGGATGCAGGTTTCTCCACTCTAGCGCTCACTTACCCCACTTGGACCCTCGGAGCACCGGGCAGGCGGCGTGTCTAGTATAGAGGTCTCCTTCTCCGAAGGGATGCAGGTTTCTCCACTCTAGCGCTCACTTACCCCACTTGGACCCTCGGAGCACCGGGCAGGCGGCGTGTCTAGTATAGAGGTCTCCTTCTCCGGAGGGATGCAGGTTTCTCCACTCTAGCGCTCACTTACCCCACTTGGACCCTCGGAGCACCGGGCAGGCGGCGTGTCTAGTATAGAGGTCTCCTTCTCCGGAGGGATGCAAGTTTCTCCACTCTAGCGCTCGCTTACCCCACTTGGACCCTCGGAGCACCGGGCAGGCGGCGTGTCTAGAATAGAGGTCTGCTTCTCCGGAGGGATGCAGGTTTCTCCAGACCAGCGCCGCGTTCTTGATGGGGAACACGCTCAAACCGAGCTCTGTGAACACTGTCGCGCCACCTTCTGCCACTTCTGACAACTGAACCAAAAGTTTATTATGACTTTTCCTTATTAAGTGACAATTTACTAATAAAGTGACCCGAACTCAGAATCCGCTTCGTTCACATTATATCACACTTCATTTTAATTTTTTTTGCTTTTATTCTCTGACGGGCGGACTAATTTTCGTAAAAGTACTTACGTAAAATAGAACGGTAGCAATTCTGTTCGTAGGCCAACCTTTAAAGCCAGCTTCCCCTTTCTGGAAATAAAAAATTAAAAGTTTTTGTATATTTGTATCAGTAATCGTCGGATCGTTACACAACTCTGTGTCCAACGTGAAAAGCAGAAGACTCTATCAAATAAAAAAATGCATCAAACAAAATCTGTTGCGTGGTAAACAAGTAGTTAGCGATGTCCATTGCAAACAGAAAAACCAAAAAGCGAGGTTTAGAAAGCGGCAACATTATGTTTCTGTCAACTGTGATGTCATGGCAATTTGACATTTGCCAGCTGATCCCTCTATTTTAACAGCGCCGCCAGTTCGGACTCGTGTAGCTATCAGTGCAAAAACCCATTCTTACGCGTGTTTGGTCGTAGTGCGGCAAATAATGCCCCCCGATGCCGTAATTGGCGATCTGCAGTTGTTCTGCCGTGTGTGGATCGATTATCAAGCCGGTGAAGTCCTGGATCCTCTGCGAAATGCGCCTCACAATTTCTGATTCTTCGTCTTTGAGCCAAGCGGTCTTGCTAATACGGTACTCGGCAGGTTTTGGTTTCCCAGTTTCTTTGTCGATGACTGTCGCGCGTTGGTGCTGGAATTAATTAATACTATGGATTAGGGAATAGTACTAATAATATTTTGTGTCGTGTTTAAACTGCAATAGGTATGAGGTTTAAAAAAACTCACGTCTATTCATATAACTAGACCCGTCTAGGTATTTTGAAATACATGACCTGTTATTGAGACAATAGTAGGTAGGTAAGTAAGCGACTGAGCAAGTTCAACCAAAAGCTATTTCATGCCAAAGTATCTACGGAGGACGGCCGTAATCGACCCTGTCAAATTTGAGCAGTACCTATCCCGATTTTTACGTGGTGGGTTTAACAAACTCAAACGATTGAGTTTCGCTACCCATGAGGATACCGCTCAGATTTGAACAGGCCTCAAGCCTACCACAAAAATAAAGTACTTTCAAGAAAAGTATTTTAGCTACCTTGGGCCTAGCCTTTTCCTGGACATGAGCGATCTCGTCGTCGTAGATGACGTCATAGTAAACAAATACGTCGGGGTTTGCGTACTTCTGCTCGGATTTAATTGGTGCCAGCCTCAGGAACGGGTGGTTCTCCGTCAGATAGAAACAGAACAACCTGAAAATTAAACGAAAACAAGCTTAGCAACAAATAATCGGTCTTGGAAGAATTATGAGAAATTCTATTTTCTAAGACGGAACTCTATTACTAAGTCTTAGAACAGTTGTCTGTCTGTCCGTCTGTCACCAGACTAAGTATATCTCAAAATAAACCGTAATACTAAGAGAGCCGATCACAGATGTCGTATTCCTGTTGCAGCTAAAACAACAAATACTAAAAATACTTACAAATTAAATATTTTTAGAATTTTATAGTTAAGGGGGCTCTTATGAGTTTGTTTTGCTAAATTAGGTAGTTATAGATACGTACTTTTTAGTGATTTCCTGAGGGACATCATAATCGCCTCGACACAGCGCGTCGTATCTTAGGTCATTTACAAAATATGGGTAATCGTTTTCTTTTTCTTCTTCTCCATCATCTCCCTCAGGCTATAAAATAATTTAATTAGATATACCTGAATAAATAAACACACAAGTGGAGTAGCTGCTATAAGTAGTTTTATTGGGCTTGGTCTTCAGCAAGCCATTTCTATCTCAAGTCCTATGAAATGAGGCCTGTTTTGATAGCTATTAAGAATACAGTACTTAGAAGTTAGTAACTAAATCATGGATAGATGGCGCAGAACGAATAAATCTAACCTATTTTGATTTGACAAAAATATTTAGTTAGATAATAAAGACGTAATCTTCAGATGAATCATTGCCTCGCTGCGCTCGGTAGATTGAGTCGGTACACTCGGTCTTCGACCAATATAGGTAGTATTGGTCGAAGCACTCGGTACACGTCTTGTATGAATGCGGCAATCAAAATAATGCCAGAGTCGGCATATCTTCATACACCTGACAGTTACCCAATTACCTATTTTAAAATGCACCTCAAGCTGTCAAAATTCATTGTATGAAGTACAAATTGCAAGTAAACGGATCAGTAAGGCATTAATACGTACCACGGGCATCTCTGCTATCGGTTTCGAGAACAGTTTCTCGTTTGCTTTCGCTTTGTCGTTGTTTGGAGCTAACTCTAAAAGCTTTCTGTTCCATTTTAGCGCGCTATCAAAATCCACTGCAAGTAAAATTTATGATTAACCGTAATAAAAAATCAGATCAGTCAGTTCCATACTAAAAGTGATATCAAAAAAGTCAAAGCATTAGCATGAATTTGACATCTCTCAAATATGGCTTTATTGGAGTCGCCTCAGATTAGGAAAATTATCGAAATTAATGAAATATTTCATTTTCTTCTTGTACATCATTGTTCCAGACAAGACTTACACACTTTATAATACGCCCAACTAACATGTTCATAGACGTCAACTTCTGTGAAAGAAAATACGAAATTTTTGTCTCCTTGTTTGAACTTCCGCAAAGCTTCCTTCATCCAGTCAATACTGTTCCAGTAATCTTCGTCCCCATACAGAGCACGACCGATCTCAAAGCAGTCGTCAGCTGACATTGCAGAACTAAAAACAAAGAAATTATACAGGGTGGTAATATGAATGCGTGCAATAGCTTACGTAGCTCGTGTTGCCATACAATTAATATAATTAAATAACGCATTTTGTGCTGGCTCATATATGATTGTTCGCTTCCCTTCCCTTCCCATGGAAACGTCAACCGGATTAGGTAAGTTTTTATTTCAGATTTGTGAAATATTCTAAATTTTGTAAGTACAAACAAATGAAAACAATTACCACGCTCCAAGTGTGAGATTTAAAAATTAAATATTCATTAGACAGAAAATTCAGCTTCAAAGTAGTTTTGTGATAAGAAGTCTCTTTCTAAAATTGAAGAGAGGACACATTAAAACAATATTTCAAAAATATTTACGTATGTATGTAGTAGGTACAAATTATGTGCAAGGATCGTTATTATTCCTAAAGTAGGATATAATTTATTGATAGTGTACCTTGATAGTTTCATGGTCACTGACCTGTAAGGAACCCCATTTAGCAATCCTTTGGCCAGATCCTTAACCTGTAGTTTGTAGGTATCTTGCAGGCGAGTGAGCGCGTGCGCAGCCCCTACCAAGTCTTCTTCACTCGGCAGACTCACGTTTTGCCGATTAAAACTGTAGTAGTTTTCGAATTCTGTTGGCAAAACAAAAAGGTAGTAAATACTTATTTTGACTATTTATGTTGGATTTTATAATTTTCATTATTTTCATTTTAATGTTGAATTATATAATTTTCATTTTTATTATTTAATAATTTAATTTTAATAATCTGGTGGATGAAAGAAATTTGCACGCTTGCATGCAAGCGAATACATGATACTTTTATAAATTAAGAACCAAAAAACTGTATTCTAGCAAATAAATTTTCTGATTTCTGATTTCTGTAGCTACTAAAAGCTTAGGTGCACGTAACAAATTAAAATTAAAGTAAATTTTAATTTAGATTCATACTAACGTACCTAATTATTCTTTTTCATTTTTCAATAGAGTTTTCACTTCTTTCCAGCTAATATATCTATTCAAGGTTATGTGATATTTAATAGTGGCTGTAATTGTTAACGATTTTTCGCATTTTACTCGCTTTATGTGTAGGAGACGGTGTACCAAAAACTTTGCAAGAGTGCGTGACTAGGTAAAAATCGAGAGTATTATTTGTGTAACTTATTGTTTTTTTTCTTTTTCTACTTTTCAATAGAGTTATTAGGTACTTTTTTCCTGCTAACAGATTTATTCAAGGTTAACTGATATCTAATAGTGAATGTAACTGTTAATGATTTTACGCATTTTACACGCTTTATACCGGGTGTAAGAGACGGTGTAGGTACCAAAAACTTTGAGGGCATGCGTGATCACCCTTGGAAACTAAACTAAACAACTTCCCTACAAAGCCAATGACGCGAAACGAAAAAAAATATCGACCTCTCATACAAAATTCATGATCATGATCGGATGACATAAAGTCCCCAGAATAAATGCGTGCGAATGACTCTAATAAAAGCGTTTGGCGAGACAATTTAAAATAAGTAGGCAGGTATATATGTATAATTTTATTTTCATATGGCTAAAATAGGTATATAACGAAATAAATTATATAAGCAAGTATATAAATTAAAAAAGTAATATAAGCATAAGGTTTAATCTCGAAAACTACCTATTAAGCTGCAGAGAAAATTTTAGTATTTATCGCATTGTAGATAATATTGTTTGACAAGGTCTTAGAATATTATGAACATTAAAAAAAATTGGGTCACCATTCAAGGTCACACTCCTGGGTTAGTAAAGTAATTAGGCCAATATCATAAACAAGTCTGCAAAAAACAGTCACCCCGATTTGACGTACACCGTGTTAAATTATCTTATGAGAAGTTGAAATTTTAATTTCATATTCTGAGCACGACTGAAAAAGTTTGCGATCACATTGTCCCTTACACCCCGTATACTTAGGTAGGTGTTATAATAAACCTACCTACCACATGTAAGCGACTCAAATTATGAACGCTAAACTGAGGCTACCTACTTAATATGCGAGATGGCGTTGAAATAATTGTAAAACTAATAACACAAAATAGAGAGTTTACAGAAGGTTCACTCGACCCTATTTAGGATTATAGCGATTGTCACTTGTTACGTCATGGCCAGGGTTGCTACTGTCAAAAAGATGAAAGTAAAAATTATCAAAACAGCAAAATCTGATACAAGAACGTCATATCATTCTAGGCCAAATTAAATCCAAGAAATTTGACATACTTGCTAGTACTAAGTGAGCCATCTGTAAAGGCGCTCCGCGCGCCGTTTTCCTAATTTGTGTTAATAACCAACATCTCAATTACTTGAAAAAATAAACAAGAAATTGCAGCGGTCAATTACCATCTCATTGTGAATTAAGTTTTACCTGTTTTACCTACTCACTCGAGGCTAGGAAAAGAATCTTATAAAAACATACAAATATATTTTTAAAAGACTTACCTTTATGGACTATTTCATCAATATCGTATAGATCTTTGGTGAGCCTTTTTATAAGTGTGAACGCATTAATCGGGTTCCCTAGATAATTTGGTACATCTTCCATTGCTTTCCAATGTTCCCTTTTGTATGTTTTCAGCTTTCTGTAATGAAAAGTTGGAACTAAAAAAGAGGTTGTATGCAGTGTCTGACCGACAGTAACTACTATCTGCATTGGGTTGCCATTCTCGCCGAAACAGACTTTGATTGTTAAGCAAGAGGGAGCTGTTTTTGTTGGATCTAGGATAGAACAGAAAGTAGGAATATGAGTGGAAAGGAATGTGGTGAGATTAAAACAGGAACACAGTTAGTGGGACATTACTGACCGGAAGCTTTCGATCCATTAACTGAGATGGGTAACCCTGACTACACTGCGTACCTAAGTCCCAAAACACAAATTCAATTAGGTATGTACTTACTTTTTTAATATCCCCAATTTCTTCTCCTCTCGCTTAACTAAGTCATCTATGTGATTGACAACCAATTTGTGTGTGCTCAATAGAGGCTCAATATCTGATGTCGCCGTGAAAATCTCCCCTTGCGACCATGGCGGTAGAACACATACTAATATTACACTAACTATGCCGTATGAAACCATGGTTGTGGCACCTGAAACATTGAAATAAAATCTAAGTAGGTACTGTTTTTTATATTATAAATTTACCTAGATTCTAAGTACTTTAAAATATAGATTAATTTGTTCTGACTGTCTTAAACCGTTAACAAAATAATGATCTTACATTGGCACAAATAAAGTAGATACAAAATACAAATTGAGGGACCCCGCACGATTTGTTCGACAAGGGCCGTCCGGTCAAATTGGCTGAAATTTTGGGGAAAGGTAGTACGTAATGCTCTCATCAAAATGTGAAAAAATCAGCGAGCGGAAATGACCAGTTTTTGATATATAGCTATTTTAATGTTGAAGTCACAAAACATACTTTGATGTAAAAACGTAACTCATTAAGTCAAATGTCATATCCTTACTTATTTTTTACGTTAATCTGTATAAAACCAACCTACGCGGTAATTATTACAGTTGAAAAATGTGTCTGTTTCGGGTATCTTACACATAATATATCAGCACGGCAAGCTAGATCACCTAAGCTATACAAGATACAGCAACGGCTCCAAAGCAAAAGATGTTTAGCATGATAAGCCGCATCTGCTGGCACTTGGACACCAGGAGTCTGGAGTAGACCACCAGCACCCAATCTAAACCATAAAATATACAGAATTGCCTCCATAGCAAAAGCTGTTCAGCATAATGAACACATGCTAACATAAATGCTAACAGTCTAACGTCGAGGTTGTGGAGTACCTGATGTAGACCACCAGGACCTCAACTTAACTGTAGAACGTTGTGTTCAACCACTAAGGTAATAAACGTTTAGTGGTGTGGTTGAATGGCGCCGCTTGATTAAAGAGCAATCTGTGCATTTTTAACTAGTTGGCCGCAACATATTCATAACTAGAACTGTTACGTACCCGATTTTCCGTAGGAATAGTATCATTGCACGTTTTACACCAGGATCTTCAGACCCTCGATATCAAAGTGTCTGAAAAAACGATTCTACATGTTGAATAACTCTCGCTATGAAAGTATTTACATATCTTTTATAGTTTAGATGAGGTACTGGCTGTCTACATTAGGTACTCCAGAACCTCGATGTAAATCTGTAAGCAGAAGCGGTCCATCATACTGAACAGCTTTCGCTATGGAGACATTTCTGTATATTTTATGGTTTAGATGGGGTCCTGGAGGTCTACTCCAGACTCCTGGTGTCCATGTGCCAGCAGAAGCGGCTTATCATGCTAAACAACTTTTGCTTTGGAGCCGTTGCTGTATCTTGTATAGCTTAGGCGATCTAGCTTGCCTTGCTGATATATTAAGTGTAAGATACCTGAAACGGACACTTTCTCGACTGAAATAATTACCGCGTGGGCTGGTTTTATACAGATGAACGTAAAAAATAAGTAAGAATATGACATTTGACTTAATGAGTTACGTTTTTACATCAAAGTATGTTTTGTGACTTCAATATTAAAATAGCTAGATCTCAAAAACTGGTCATTTCCGCTCGCTGATTTTTTCACATTTTGATGAGAGCATTACGTACTACCTTTCCCCAAAATTTCAGCCAATTTGACCGGACGGCCCTTGTCGAACAAATCGTGCGGGGTCCTTAGTTACCAGTAAAAATCCAGGTACAGATACATCCACCCGGAGAAAAAAAAACTTTTTTTTTACAATCTTAGGCCAATCTCACGCGACAACGAAACATATACTGCGATTAAGTAGCTACTTTGCTCAGTTGAAACGCCGAGTTGGCGGGCGCGCAAAACTACAACACAACACAGACGATCGTAGCACAAAATGACTAGCACGTAGCAGTAACTTTGATGACTGAATGTATCTCGTATGCGTCAAATAGGAAGTAGGTATTTTTTCGCAGGCATGATATTGGACCAATGAATATGTCATCCAAGTATAGTTAACTTTGTCAAAAATTATAAAATCTGCGAAATATTTTTTTCGAGTGGGCTTCAAATGAAAGCGATTCTCGAGACGATTTTATACAACGTGTTTGTAACAATCCATAAAAACTCCCATGCAAATGGTGTTCGTTCTGTATGGGATGCCCAATTTTTTTTTATCATATTTCGACACATGTTCCATAGGAAAACTTGTTCAGTTTTACGAGTACCTTGACCTTCTTTCAACTTTATTGGTTGTTTTGTAACACCCAGAATAAATATATTTAGATACTTACATCACTTTAATATTTCACCAATTCAGCTAGGTACCTGTTTGACAGCATTGCACGACGTGAATTTCTAAAAATATTACATACAACCTATAAAAAAAAATCTAAAACTTACTTTTTACAAAAAATAATTTAAAAGTAATGCGATCGCCACCTAAAGGTACTACTCATTGGGCCAACATCATAAACAAGTCTGCAAAAAATAAGCTACTTTCGATTTTAAGCATACGAGTTACGTATTATCTAACTGCCTTGGTATACTGGGTGTTACAAAACAACCAATAAAGCTTAGAGGAGGTCAAGGTACTCGTAAAACTGAACAACTTTCCCTATGGAACATGGGTCGAAAAATGAAAAAAAAATTTGGACCTCCCATACAGAATGAACTCCATTTGTATGGGAGTTTTTATGGGTTGTTTTGTAACACGTTGTATAAGTCTTATGTATTTGTTTGTAGCAGTTTTTTATGGACGGTGAGCGAGTAGGTGAATTTATTAGATTTGTGCTAAGTTAAGGCACCCTTTGGTTCTGAGTGTGGTGTGTTGACTGCTGTTTGTTGCTTGCTGCCGTGTAAATGGCTGGTCTTGGAGATGTCTATACAGGGTGTTAATTTACATGCGTGCCATAGCTTCAGGGTAGGTTAAGTATCGATTAAGGATGCCGTATAATAGTAGTTTATGCAACTGCCTAATAATGAGAGGCTTTAGGATGAGAGTGTCTGTTTATCACACGAGGCGCAGCCGAGTGTGATAATAGTTTGACACGAGCATTCTAAAGCCTAATTATTTGTAGTTGCATACGCTATTTTATCTACACTCTACAAGAAAAACGATGAAAAATAATTCAAACCTCCGCACTGCACTATGGCGATTGCAAGCATATCTACTGAACCACCAACTGAACGACTTTTATACATAAGTAACTTTTTAACTAAACGTTAAAATGGAGGCTCATAAAAACTGAACAACTTTTAAAATTAAATAGCATTTATCGGTGAATTTTAATTCGAAAAATGATTTGAAGCAAAGATTTAATAATAAATAAGTCCTCATAATTTCAAGTGTCGTCCCATTCTTTGATTGTGTCGTGACATTGGTTTTTTTTATTATCTTACTGCTAAATGTCGATATCATAAAGTCAGATAAAAGTACTTTATGACATCGACATTTTACTTTATGACATCGACATTTTTTTTAAAGGCTGAATGGCTGTAAAGCGGTTGCTTATACATTTGCTTTCGAGTTTGTAATAGGAACATTATGTATGAAGTGTAGATAAAATATTTTAAAAAATGACAGTCGAATTGAAATTACAGCGCCACGAGATGGCTTAATTTGGTAATAGCTCGTATTCATATTGCCTTGCTTGACCTTAGCAAGATTCTGCACAAAAATATGGAGATTTTTGGCGGTACACATAATGCCGACATTATAATACATAGGTATGATACGATCCGCTTATACGACACACACGGAATTCGACATTTTACAGTTTCTGAGCAATATTTGGGGATTACTTCGGTTCCTACTTACTTAATCTTGCAAAATAACAAAAACAAGTCGTTAATACAAGTAAATAAGTGTGGAAGTAGATGTTGCATAAAATAAAACAAAAAATAAATAAAGCTATGACTTCTTTATTACAAAATAATAACAAATGTATACATAGTAGGTACTTAGACAATAGGTAGATTGACCAAAATCACAAAAAATATGCTTAGGTTGTAGCTGATCGTTTGCACGAGCCACGTTTGTTACACAAATTACGGACGCCGTCGCTTGCTTTGTCTTTATTTTGTGCATTATGCACACACATTTAGCAGTTTGTTAAATCTACGGTTAAATAATGTATCGCATTAAAACCTACGTAACAGTAAACTCTACAACTGAATTGCAATAAAGGCGACACTAAAAACACAGTAACAATAAAAAATGCATCGAAGCCGGAATTTGATATTTTGCCGACTTGTTTAAGATGTTGGCCCAACATCTTAGATAGCTTTTCTATAAGTCCATGAGGGTTATAATCGGAAAAAAAGAAGGTCGGCACTCGATGGGCAATTCATTGGGCCAACAGTCAACAGTGGGCCAACATCATAAACAAGTCTGCAAAAATTCAATTAACCCAATTTGACGCTTACGAGTTATGTAATAAGTTAGTTTATCTACTAGGGCGCTAACAGAATCACTTTTTTGTTTTAGCTAGTTTTGAAATTGGATGAATCTAAGCTTACATATCTACAGGCATTTCAAGTCTTGAACAATTGCAATCTTGAACCTACCATGGCATGCATTCAAATTAACACCCTGTACAAAATAAAAAAAACCCCATACAACTTTAAAAGTTGAGAAACTCGGAACTAACAAAAAATCGCGAAATATGAATAAGAATACCCCTCGGTATTAGGAATTTACATTATGTCTTTTGACGCCAGTGTATGGTCAATTCTACGGTAAAAATTTTCTAAGTCCAAACCCTCTGTAAAAAGCTATGGGAAAAGACTTCACATAAAGCGAATAGTAATTTTTTTTTTTTTTTTATTTATGATGGGCTTACTCTTGACCCCAATCTTACCCTAGAGCAGAGATGGGATCTACGGTGGAGCGAGCTTGCCCAGAAGATGCCTATTCACTCTAGACTTAAAGAGATTCAGGTTATATGCACTCGGAAATACAGACGCAGGCAGGGAATTCCATTCTTTAGCCGTGCGCATAATGAAAGATGATTTGAAGCGCTTAGTGCGTAATGTGGGTATATCAACTAAGAACGGATGGTAGCCGGCCGTGCGTCTGGATGTCCGATGGAAGAAAGGAGACGGTGGTATGAGCTCATGCAGCTCACGCGCACACTCTCCGAAGTACAATCTGTAGAAGACCGATAGGCAAGCTACCTTGCGGCGGTGAGCCAGGCTGTGAAGCTTGGTCGCCACCAGTTTTTTATCGCCTATTAATCTCTTGGCTCTGCGTTCCACCGAATCCAGTGCAGCAAGTTGGTATTTAGCCGAGCCATCCCAAAGGTGACAGCAGTACTCCATGCAAGATCGGACTTGAGCTTTATAAAGAGTTAGAAGCTGTTCAGGCGTGAAGTACCGCTTGACTTTATTCAGGACGCCCAACTTTCTAGCTGCAATTTGAGCCTTGGACTCGATGGTGGTGCCGAAGTTGAGGTCAGAGGACAACTCCATGCCAAGGAGTTGAAGAGTGTTGGTCACTGGAACAGATGTACCCCGAAAAGTAGGAGAAAAGGTGAAAGGACTCCTTTTGCGGAGAAAAGACACGCCTGCGTTTTTGAAGCATTGAAGCTGACGAGATTGTCTTCGCCCCACTGGGAGACGTTACTTAACGTCAGGCTCGTACGTTCAATCATAGCCTTTCTCAATCTTTGGATTTCATCACCACTGGCTCCTGCGCCGGACAGATATTTCTCGGTGACAGTACTGTCATCTGCGTACCCAACAATTCCTGAAGATAGAAGGTCATTGATGTGCAGCAGGAAAAGCGTCGCGGAGAGTACAGACCCCTGAGGAACTCCGGCGTCAATAGCCTTGAGGTCAGAGGAGCAGCCGTCTATGACCACTCGGATCGACCGTTCACTCAGGAAGTCAGCCACCCAGCTACAGAAGCCAGTGGGTATGCCGTACGCTGGAAGCTTGCTCAACAGACTCGCATGCCACACCCTATCGAAGGCCTTTGAAATGTCCAGCGACACTGCTATTGCTTCGCCGTGGTTTTCAATGGCCTCGCCCCAGCAATGCGTTACGTACACTAGAAGATCTCCGTGGAACGCCCTCGGCGGAAGCCATATTGACAATCACTGAGAAGATCATTGTCTTCGAGGTACGAAAGCAGTTTGCAGTTCAGAACTCTTTCCATAACCTTACAGAGTACGGAAGTGATGGCGGTCGGTCGATAGTTGCTAGGGTCGGCACGGCTACCCTTCTTGGGCACAGGTTGCACATTGGCAAGCTTCCAAGATTTTGGTACAATTTTTGACACGAGAGAGGCGGTACAAGCGTGTCAGTACAGGAGACAACTCAGGCGCACAATACCTCAACAATCTTGCTGGTATGCCATCAGGACCACTGGCCTTGTTCACGTCCAGACTGCGAAGGGCTCTACGGACCTCTTTATTGTGCACTGTGATCTCAGACATCAAAGAATCACAGTGAGGTAAGGTGGGTGGATATTTCGAGCCAGCGTCTATACGAGAGTTGCTCGCAAACAGATCGGCAAATAAATTTGCTTTCTCTGCCGCGGTGTGGGCAAGCGACCCATCAGGTTTCTGCATTGGAGGTAGTGAGGGACGGCAGAAGTTGGATTCGACTGATTTCGAAAGGACCAGAACTGCTTACTACCCGGTGGGTGTGATGCAAGCTTTGCCCCAATACGGCTAATATGGTCGAACCTAGCTTTCGTAGCACCCGTTTGCAATACCTGGCGGCGGCATTATATGCTCTCTTCTTTGCTCGCACTCTTCTCGCTCGCACTTTTCGATCACGAGCTTTTACCCAAGCTTAGTAAGCGGACTGTTTACGAGCCTCAGCTCGAGCACAGTCCGCATTGAACCAAGGTTGGGCTTTATAACCGAGCGGGATATCGGAGAAAGGAATGAAATATTCCATTCCCTGCCGGATTACAGCTGTGATCGCATCATCGACGTATGAGGGTCTTCCGAAGAGAAACACATTTGCCGCCACGGGTATGAAGCAAAGAAAGCACGCATCTCGTCCCAGTCTGCTGACTCGTATCGCCATACTCTCCTCGTGCCCCTAGGGGTGTAATCCGGAGGAGAGCAGATGGACACGGATTTCACCACACAGTGGTCGGATGATCCCAGCGGAGCCGAGACCGAAACCGAATGTCTGTGCGGATCAGTTGTCAGCAGAAGGTCCAGGCAATTGGGTGTGTGGTCTGTGATATCTGGTATTCGCGTCGCTTGTTCCACCAGCTGGGTGAGATCTAGCGCCAATGCTAGTTTACGCGCCTCTCGCCCAGCATGGTCAGTTTTCTGGTATGGGTAGTAATTTATCGAATTGGACATTTTGAGAATGAGATATTTCGTGCTGAGACGAACATTTAAACTCCGTAGACCGTAAACACTTACTTTCTTCTAGTCACTTTGAGAATGGGTTTTGGGATAACTCTGTTCCATTCTTCTCCTTGGTATTCTAAGGTGCACTGGGCACTCTTGACCATCTCCTGGCCAGCCTGGTGGATCCATTTATTTGCCACTGGAAAGGAGAAAATTGTTTTTAAATACAGGCTCAGTGCTGACATCCAAGAAATACCTACTTGGAACACAAAATCACCTATTTTATAGCAAATTATTCACAGTGTGTCATGTCTGGAGCATTTATAACGTACCTAAAATATGGAGTCCTCTTTGCCACAAAAACGTGTAGTTAGTTATTTATGGTGTGCCGTTTTGTAGAGCGCCACTTCTGTTTTTTATTAAATTACAACCTTAGTTATATGATAGGTGTCCCAGCGACACTTATCACTTACCCCACTTGGACCCTCGGAGCACCGGGCAGGCGGCGTGTCTAGTATAGAGGTCTCCTTCTCCGGAGGGATGCAGGTTTCTCCACTCTAGCGCTCACTTACCCCACTTGGACCCTCGGAGCACCGGGCAGGCGGCGTGTCTAGTATAGAGGTCTCCTTCTCCGGAGGGATGCAGGTTTCTCCACTCTAGCGCTCACTTACCCCACTTGGACCCTCGGAGCACCGGGCAGGCGGCGTGTCTAGTATAGAGGTCTCCTTCTCCGGAGGGATGCAGGTTTCTCCACTCTAGCGCTCACTTACCCCACTTGGACCCTCGGAGCACCGGGCAGGCGGCGTGTCTAGTATAGAGGTCTGCTTCTCCGGAGGGATGCAGGTTTCTCCAGACCAGCGCCGCGTTCTTGATGGGGAACACGCTCAGACCGAGCTCCGTGAACACTGTTGCGCCACCTTCCGCCACTTCTGACAACTAAACCAAAAGTTTATTATGACTTTTCCTTACTAAGTGACAATTTACTAATAAAGTGACCCGAACTCAGAATCCGCTTCGTTCACATTATATCACACTTCATTTTAATTTATTTTTGCTTTTATTCTCTGACGGGCTGACTAATTTTAGTAAAAGTACTTACGTAAAATAGAACGGTAGCAATTCTGTTCGAAGACCAATCTTTTAAGCCAGCTTCCCCTTTCTGAAAATATTTGTTTTAATCATTTTTTTTTTCAAACTTTTGCTCAAATTCTAAAACCCCATCAAGATAACACCGACGAAGAATATCTTCCACAACAGACTAACCAAAACCAATCTACGATATCAGCACTTGAACACATTCTCATGAAACAATCTGAGAAATTTGATCTTATCTTACAACAAATCTGCTCATTGATGAGTCTAGTAGCTAAACTCGTCGACAAACTTTCAAAATGACTAATCTCAGGATTGCCACCTGGAACGTCAATGGTCTTGCTCCCAAAACGCATGAAGTAACTTTGCTTCTGGCAGAACATAACCTTGACATATTGCTAGTCTCAGAAGCCCACTGCACAGCATCAACGTCCGTTAAGATTAAAGACTTCCAATGTTATACAACTCAACATCCAGATGGCACTGGTCACGGTGGTACTGCAGTTGTAATAAAAAAGAGTATCAGACATCACTTATGGTCAGAATATAAATCCGATGCAATACAAGCAACTACTGTCACTGTGGAAGACCAAACTGGGCAGATTAACGTCAGCGCGGTCTACTACTACCAAGGCATAAATTAACAGAGCAAATGTTTACTAACTTCTTTGGAACACTAGGAACTAGATATGTGATCGGAGGCGACTGGAATTCTAAACATACACATTGGGGTTCCCGGCTCATTACCACAAAAGGCCGACAACTTAAACAAGCTATAGATCAACAAAATTTAGTCGTGATATCCACAGGACAACCAACATACTGGCCAACAGATGCTAAAAAGCTACCTGATCTCTTAGATTTTTTTATTGCTAAAGGATTATCAAGACACTATTTCAAACCAGAACCTTGTTATGACATGACAGTTCCTCAGATCACACTCCAGTAATCCTTACAATCAGTACAATGTTGATTGAATATGAGCTCCCAGAATCTTTGTACAATAGGAAAACAGATTGGGAATCATTCCGAAATTATATTGAAGAAAATATCATACTTAAAGTTGCCTTAAAAACACCTGAAGACATTGAAGAAGCCACTAAATACATAACATCCCTAATACAAGTAGCATGCTGGATCAGCACCCCGACAATTTACCACAAAAAGGGACATACTGACAAACCCTTGGAAATAAAAAAGGCTGTATTAGAAAAGCGAAGACTACGCCGTGTTTGGCATACTAGTAGGCTAACTGTGGACAGAGTAGCATTCAATCAATCTGCCGCTGAACTAAAGGAAATGTTGCAAACATGGCACAATGATACTCTGGAAACAAAATTGGAATCCTTGACTGCCACTGCTTCTACTAACTACTCCTTATGGAAATTTACTAAGAATTTTAACAGGCCACAAGAAGCCAAACCTCCTCTACGAACTAATGAAGGCTGGGCAAGAACACCTCAACAAAAGGCGAATTGTTTCGCTGAACATCTATCTAAAGTATTCACACCAAATGAAACCGACTCAGCTAGTTACACGAGTATAGATGAAATTTTAAACCAAGATTTCCAATTGTCACCTCCTCCTAAACCAGTATCAGTAAGAGAAGTGTGGAAGACCATAACAAACCTAAAAGACAAAAAAGCACCAGGTTTTGATCTTATCACCAAAGAGATCTTAAAAGAACTCCCAAGAAAAGCTACAGTCTTCCTTACCATGCTATTCAATGGCATATTAAGAGTCCAATATTTCCCGCAGCTATGGAAAGTGTCTCAAATTCTGATGGTTTACAAGCTAGGTAAACCAGCCAATGATATAACATCTTACCGACCTATCAGCCTGCTACCGATCTTATCAAAGATATTTGAAAAACTACTTCTGTATAGAATAACACCAAATCTGCATATTAATAAAATAATACCACAACATCAATTCGGGTTCAGACCGCAACACTCAACAGTTGAACAAGTTCACAGGGTTTGTGACAAAATCAGACAAACACTTGAAAATAAAGAATACTGTGCCTCGGTTTTTCTTGACATTCAACAGGCATTTGATCGGGTCTGGCACAGAGGGCTATTGTGTAAGATTAAAACAAGCCTACCACACAGTTACTTTTCGGTTATCAACTCATACCTGACAGACCGAATTTTTCAAGTCAAAGAATGCGAAGCTACGTCAAGATTTTTCGAAATTAAAGCTGGAGTCCCGCAGGGGTCAGTGCTAGGCCCTGTATTGTACACAATATACACATCCGACCTGCCACAGGTAGATGGTGTTATCACTGCAACATTCGCTGACGATACTGCCCTACTCGCTAGCAATAAAGACCCGACAGCAGCATCCACGGTATTACAAGAAGGACTTGATGCGGTTACAGAATGGTTGAAGAAGTGGAAAATCAAGGCCAGCGCTTCAAAATCAGTCCAAGTGACTTTTACGCTAAAGAAAGGCAATTGTCCGCCTGTACAGTTAGAAAATACTACACTCCCTCATCAAGATAGCGTTAGATACCTCGGTATGCACCTCGACCGCCGATTGACGTGGACGGCTCATATAAAGAAGAAAAGAGACGAACTTAACATGAAATACAGAAATCTGTATTGGTTAGTGGGTCGAAATAGCAAATTGTCGACTGACAACAAACTCCTTATTTACAAAGCGATATTAAAGCCTGCTTGGATGTATGGCATTCAGTTATGGGGTAGTGCTTGTAATTCCAACATAAGTATTATGCAAAGAATGCAAAATGCTATTCTCAGAGCTATCAGCAACGTGCCATGGTTCATTACAACTAATGAAATTCACGACAATCTCCACATGAACACAGTCAAAGAGGAAATTCAAAATTGTGGTGAAAAGTATCGAAAGCGGTTGGAGAATCATCCCAATGAGCTGGCAACACAGTTAACCAAACGTAGCTACAAGAAGCGATTAAAAAGAAAAGATATCATCTGATGATAAATGTCATACATAACACAGCATGAAGCTAAAACAAAATGGGTAGATGCCCTCATTGGAGGTCACACCCAATCAATCAAAAACCTCCCAAAAAATCTGCTTATAGTCTCCGCACTGATCGTAGATTAAAAAAAAAAAAAAAAAAAACATTTTGTTATTTGTCATCATTATTCGCCTAATCGTCGGGTCATTAGTTAACTCGGTGTCCAACGTGAAAAGCAAAAGACTCTATCTAATAAAAAAAGCATCGAAATCTGTTGTCTAGTCGACAAGGAGTTAGCGGTGTCCATTGCAAACAGAAAAACCTTAAAGCGACTTTTAATCAACCTTTTAATAAAATTTATACTGTAAGTACTTATCAAAATTTTTGCAACTGGGAAACTTTTAAATTGTTCGTTCAGTTTCCAGTAGGTGGCGCTGATGGCGAATTTTTTTATTAAATAGTATCTTACATTTTCATCAAATTATATAATTTAAGAAACAAACCGTTATTTATAGATCAGCTTATTTTCTGTATCTCAAATCGAGGATATATGCCAAATCTATACTTTTTAAGGACTTGCAGCTTAGAAAGCGGCAACAATATGTTTCGGTCAACTGTTACGTCATGGTGGTGAATTTGACATTTGCCAGCTGATCCCTCTATTTTAACAGCGCCATCTTGTCCGGACTCGTGTAGCTGTCTGTTTATAAAGTCCCCATTCTTACGCGTGATTGGTCGTAGTGCGGCAAATAATGCCCCCCGATGCCGTAATTAGCGATCTGCAGTTGTTCTGCCGTGAAGGGGTTGATTATCAAGCCAGTGAAGTCCTGGATCCTTTGTGAGATGCGGCTAACGACTTCTGATTCTTCGTCTTTGAGCCGAGCGGTCTTGCTGATGCGGTACTCGGCAGGTATCGGTTTCCCAGTTTCTCTGTCGATGACTGTCGCGCGTTTGTGCTGGAATTAAGCTATGGATTAGGGAATGGTAGGTACTAATAATATTTTGTGTCGTATTTGAACTGCATATGTAGTTTTACAAAAACTCACGTCTGTGCGTACAACAAGACCCGTCTAGGTATATTGAAATGCATGACCTATTATTGAGACAATAGTAGGTAGTTAAGTAAACGACTGCGTAAGCTCAAACAGGAGCGATTTAATGCCAAGCTATCTATGGAGGACAGCCGTAAGCGACCCTGTCTGTAAAATTTGAGCAGTATCCCGATTTTTACGTGGTGGTCACAAACTCGAACGATTGAGTTTTGCTACTCATGAGGATACCATTCAGATTTGAAGAGGCCTAAGCCCCCCACAAAAAAAAAGTACTTTCAAAGTATTTTAGCTACCTTCGGCCTAGCCTTTTCCTGGACATGAGCGATCTCGTCGTCGTAGATGACGTCATAGTAAACAAAAACGTCGGGGTTTGCGTACTTCTGCTCGGATTTGATTGGTGCCAGCCTCAGGAACGGGTGATTTTCCGTCTGATAGAAGCAGTACAAACTAGAAATGAAGAGGGTATAAAATACAAACTGGGCAATTGTCTTTGTCGAGAAAGACTGTTCTTAAGTGTTACTCTAGAACCTTTTGGATGAATCAAACGAAACACAAGGTTGCAAACAAATACGATTAATCGGCCTAGAAAGAATCATGACATTTTAGGGTACCATACCCAAAGTATGAAAACGGAATCCTATTACTAAGACTTAGTTGACTGTCTGTCTGTTCGTCCGTCTGTCACCAGGCTATATCTCATAAGCCGTAGTAGTAAAAGAGTTGAAATTTTCACAGATGTCGTATTTCTGTAACAACAGATACTAAAAATTAAAATTAAATAATAAATAAGGGGGCATCCATACAATAAACGTGATTTTTATACACAATGGTACGGCACCCTCAGTGCGCGAGTCTGACTCGCACTTGGCCCATATACACCACGTCTGACAAAAGTTTGAGAGTTATTCAGAAGACTGTGTAAGCCGGCACCACACGACGCTGTAGTGTTTCCTTCCTTTTTGTAGTCTAAATTAATGTTAGATACGTATTTTTACCATGTGATACTGGCTTAGAATAGCATCACCCCAATTCTATTAGCGGGTGTCTTAAAAAACAACTAAGGGATAATCATCCAGGGAATGGGCAGCAGCGTTCCCTGTAAATACAACATCTTGCATTGCGCTCGCCAATCCGTTTGCCAAAAGTGGTGAGTATGGCAATACCCTCCGATAGAGGGATGCCATGTTCAGCAGAGGACTTTTGTATGGTTATGGTTACGTACTTTTTAGTGATTTCTTGAGGGACATCATAATCGCCTCGACACAGCGCGTCGTATCTTATTTCATTTACGTATGGGTAATCGTTTTCTTCTTCTCCTTCATCATCTCCCTCCGGCTGTAAAAGAATTTAATTACATATACCTGAATAAATAAGCACACAAGTGGAGTAGCTGCTATAAGTAGTTTTATTGGGCTTGGTCTTCGGCAAGCCATTTCTATCTCAAGTCCTATGATATGATGCCTGTTTTGATAGCTATTAAGAAAACAGTACTTCGAAGTTACTAAAATCATCGATAGATGGCGCAGAACGAATAAGTCTGACCTATTTTGACAAGATTATTTTTTTAGATAATAAAGACGTAATCCTCAGATGAATGATTGCCTCGCTGCGCTCGGTGGAATGAGTCGGCACACTTGTAAAAATGCGGCAATCAAAATAATGCCAGAGTCGGCATATCTTCATACACCTGACAGTTACCCAATTACCTATTTTAAAAATGCACCTCGAGCTGTCAAAATTCATTGTATGAAGTACACATATTGTTAATACGTACCACGGGCATCTCTGCTATCGGTTTCGAGAACAGTTTCTCGTTTGCTTTCGCTTTGTCGTTGTTTGGAGCTAACTCTAAAAGCTTTCTGTTCCATTTTAGCGCGCTATCAAAATCCACTGCAAGTAAAATCTATGATTAACCGTAATAAAAAGCAGATCAGTCAGTTCCATACTAAAAGTGATATCAACAAAGTCAAATTATTAGTATGATTTTGACAGCTGTCAAAAACAGCTTATTGGAGTAGCCCACGATTAGGAAAATTATGGAAAATAATGAAATATTTTATTTTCTTCTTGGACATCACATTGTTCCAGACAAGACTTACACACTTTATAATACGCCCAACTAACATGTTCATAAACGTCCACTTCCGTGAAAGAAAATACGAAATTTTTGTCTCCTTGTTTGAACTTCCGCAAAGCTTCCTTCATCCAGTCAATACTGTTCCAGTAATCTTCGTCTCCATACAGAGCACGACCGATCTCAAAGCAGTCGTCAGCTGACATTGCAGAACTAAAAACAAAAAATTATACAGGGTGGTAATATGAATGCGTGCAATAGCTTACGTAGCTCGGGTTGCTATACAATTAATAGAATTAAATAACGCATTTTTTGCTCGTATAATTGTGAGGTTCGCTTCCCTTCCCTTTTCTTGGAAACGTCCACCGAATAAGGTAATTTTTTAATTTCAGATTTGTGAAATATTCTAAATTATGTAAGTACAAACAATTGAAAACAATAACCACGCTCCAAGTGTGAGATAAAAAAAATATATTCATTAGACAAAAAAATCAGCTTCAAAGTAGTTCTGTGATAAGTAGTCTCTTTGTAAAATTTAAGAGAGGACACATTAAAACAATATTTCAAAAATATTTACGTATGTATGTAGTGGGTACAAATTATGTGCAAGGGTTGTTATTACTCCTAAAGTATGATATAATTATTGATAGTGTACCTTGATAGTTTCATGGTCACTCACCTGTAAGGAACCCCATTTAGCAATCCTTTGGCTAGATCCTTAACCTGTAGTTTGTAGGTATCTTGCAGGCGAGTGAGCGCGTGCGCAGCCCCTACCAAGTCTTCTTCACTCGGCAGACTCACGTTTTGCCGATTAAAACTATAGTAGTTTTCGAATTCTGTTGGCAAAACAAAAAGGTAGTAATTACTTATTTTGACTATTTATGTTGGATTTTATAATTTTCATTATTTTAATTTTAATGTTGAATTATATAATTTTAATTTTTATTATTGAATAATTTAATTTTAATAATCTGGTGGATGAAAGAAATTTGCACCCTTGCATGCAAGCGAATACATGATACTTTTATAAATTAAGAACCAAAAAACTGTATTCTAGCAAATAAATTTTCTGATTTCTGATTTCTGTAGCTACTGAAAGCTTAGGTGCACGTAACAAATTAAAATTAAAGTAAATTTTAATTTAGATTCATACTAACGTACCTAATTATTCTTTTAATTTTTCAATAGAGTTTTCACTTCTTTCCAGCTAATATATCTATTCAAGGTTATGTAATATTTAATAGTGGCTGTAATTGTTAACGATTTTTCGCATTTTACTCGCTTTATGTGTAGGAGACGGTGTACCAAAAACTTTGCAAGAGTGCGTGACTAGGTAAAAATCGAGAGTATTATTTGTGTAACTTATTGTTTTTTTCTTTTTCTACTTTTCAATAGAGTTATTAGGTACTTTTTTCCTGCTAACAGATTTATTCAAGGTTAACTGATATCTAATAGTGAATGTAACTGTTAATGATTTTACGCATTTTTCACGCTTTATACCGGGTGTAAGAAACGGTGTACCAAAAACTTTGAGGACGTGCGTGATCGCCCTTGAAAACTAAACTAAACAACTTTCCCTATAAAGCCAATGACGCGAAACGAAAAAAAATATCGACCTCTCATACAAAATTCATGATCATGATCCGATGACATAAAGTCCCCAGAATAAATGCGTGCGAATGACTCTAATAAAAGCGTTTGGCGAGACAATTTAAAATAAGTAGGCAGGTATATATGTATAATTTTATTTTTCATATGGCTTAAATAGGTATATAAAGAAATAAATTATATAAGCAAGTATATAAATTAAAAAAGTAATATAAGCATAAGGTTTAATCTCGAAAACTACCTATTAGGCTGCAGAGAAAATTTTAGTATTTATCGCATTGTAGATAATATTGTTTGACAAGGTCTTAGAATATTATGAACATTAAAAAAAATTGGGTCACCATTCAAGGTCACACTCCTGGGTTAGTAAAGTAATTAGGCCAATATCATAAACAAGTCTGCAAAAAACAGTCACCCCGATTTGACGTACACCGTGTTAAATTATCTTATGAGAAGTTGAAGTTTTAATTTCATATTCTGAGCACGACTGAAAAAGTTTGCGATCACATTGTCCCTTACACCCCGTATACTTGGGTAGGTGTTATAATAAACCTACCTACCACATGTAAGCGACTCAAATTATGAACGCTAAACTGAGGCTACCTACTTAATATGCGAGATGGCGTTGAAATAATTGTAAAACTAATAACACAAAATAGAGAGTTTACAGAAGGTTCACTCGACCCTATTTAGGATTATAGCGATTGTCACTTGTTACGTCATGGCCAGGGTTGCTACTGTCAAAAAGATGAAAGTAAAAATTATCAAAACAGCAAAATCTGATACAAGAATGTCATATCATTCTAGGCCAAATTAAATCCAAGAAATTTGACATACTTGGCAACCATCTTTTTAGTTTGTGTTGCTCTGAGATTCCAGTTAAAGTCAGTAGGTAACCGTCAAAATCGTTGCTAGTACTAAGTGAGCCATCTGTAAAGGCGCTCCGCGCGCCGTTTTCCTAATTTGTGTTAATAACCAACATCTCAATTACTTGAAAAAATAAACAAGAAATTGCAGCGGTCAATTACCATCTCACTGTGAATTAAGTTTTACCTGTTTTACCTACTCACTCGAGGCTAGGAAAAGAATCTTTTAAAAACATACAAATATATTTTTAAAAGACTTACCTTTATGGACTATTTCATCAATTTCGTATAGATCTTTGGTGAGCCTTTTTATAAGTGTGAACGCATTAATCGGGTTCCCTAGATAATTTGGTACATCTTCCATTGCTTTCCAATGTTCCCTTTTGTATGTTTTCAGCTTTCTGTAATGAAAAGTTAGAACTAAAGAAGAGGTGGTATGCATGCAGTGTCTAACCGACAGTAACTACACGCACCCTTTCCCGTCGCCCTAGGGCATCCGTCTTTCCTTGCTGAGTCGCACTATCTGCTTTGGGTTGCCATTCTCGCCGAAACAGACTTTGTTTGTTAAGCAAGAGGGACCTGTTTTTGTTGGGTCTAGGATAGAAAAGAAAGTAGGAATAGGAGTGGAAAGGAATGTGGTGAGATTGGTACAGGAACACAGTTAGTGGGATATTACTGACCGGAAGCTTTCGATCCATTAACTGAGATAGATGGGTACCCCTGACTACACTGCATACCTAAGTCCCAAAACACAAATTCAATTAGATATATAGGTACTTACTTTTTTAATATCCTCAATTTCTTCTCCTCTCGCTTAACTAAGTCATCTATGTGATTGACAACCAATTTGTGTGTGCTCAATAGAGGCTCAATATCTGATGTCGCCGTGAAAACCTCCCCTTGCGACCATGGCGGTAGAACACATACTAATATTACACTAACTATGCCGTATGAAACCATGGTTGTGGCGCCTGAAACATTGAAATAAAAACTAAGGTACTGTTTTTTATTCATTTACCTAGATTCTAAGTACTTTAAAATATAGATTAATATTTTCTGACTGTCATAAACCGTTAACTAAATAATGATTTTACATTGGTGCAAATAAAGTAGATACAAATTGAGTAAGTAGTTACCAGTAAAAATCTAGGTACAAGTACGTCCACCAGGCGTCAAAAAATTTTTTTTTACTAGGTATCTCAGGCCAATCTGAACGAAACTTACTGCGATCAAGTAGCTATTTTGCTCAGTTGAAACGCCGAGTTGGCGGGCGTGACAACACAACACAGACGATCGTAGCACAAAGTATTAGCTACGGTAGGATTAGCTTGCGTTCGACTATCATTTGCGTCAATACGCTGCTACAAAGTTACCTTCAACTTAAGATACTTTACCCAGTAACTTTGTTGACTGAATGTATCTCGTATGCCAGAAGTATTTTTTCGCAGACATGATATTGGAGTTGGAGCTCCAAGTTTAGAAGTTAACTTTGTCAAAAATTATAAAAGATGAGAAATATATTTTCGTGTGGGCTTCAAATGAAAGCGATCCACGAGATGATTTTAAATAGGTAGGTATATTGACTAATTCAGCAACCTGTTCGACAGCAATGCACAACGTGAATTTCAAAAAATATTACAACCTATGATAGACTTAATTCTTAAAATTACTGGTATAAAACGGAAAAGATTTCCAAAAAATATTTTAAAAATAATGCGATCGGCACCTTTAGGTTATTTATTGGGCCAACATCATAAACAAGTCTGCAAAAAATAAGCTAAGTACTTTCGATTTGAAGCATACGAGTTACGTAATATTTAAAGTCTTAAGTATTTGTTTGTAGTAGTTTTTTATGGACTGTGAGTAGTTTATTAAATTTGTGCTAAGTTAAGGCACCCTTTGGTTCTGAGCGTGGTGTGTTGACCGCAGCGTTGTTTGTTGCTTGCTGCCGTGTAAATGGCTAGTCTTGGAGATGGCTACATATCAGTGCTAAAAATTTGCCATAGACTAAGTCGAAATAACCGAAAAGACAACTAGTCTGCCAAGATTGATGGCGGTGAACAACTCCATCTCGTAGATCAGCTTCTTGTAAGACGCCAAATGGGAGGAAATTAATACAAAAACACAAAGGTACTTTTTTCGTGGTAACACCCACAGCATTTATGATTTTGTCGTAATATTTCTTTTGATCACCCATGTTGAACGCTAAATTAATGATTCTGAAATATCAGCGCCAAGAGATGGCGAAATTCGGTAATACGGTTTGTATTACCGAATTGCCTTGCAAGATTCTGTACAAAAATATAGAGATTTTTGGCGGTACATAATAAATAATATACATGCCGACGACATTAATATAAAACATACGACCCGCTCGTACGACACATACGGAATTTCTACATTTGACAGTTTCAGAGCAATATTTGCGGATTACTTCGGTACCTACCTACTATAATCTTGCAAAGAACGAAAACAAGTCGTTAATAATCAAAAAAATAAGTGTGTAAGTAGATGTTCCACAAAATAAAACAAAAAAATAAAGCTTTGACCTCTTTATTAAACAAAATTAACAAATTTATACATACATATTAGGTACTTCGATAATAAGCACTTAATAGGTAAATTGGCCAAAACCACAAAAAATATGCTTAGATTTTTGCAGGTTGGTTGCAGGACCCACGCTTGCTACAAAAATTACGGACGTCGCTTGCGGCGTCTCAATTTTGAGCTATTTAGCAGTTTGTCAAATCTACGATAAAAACATGAATGTAAGTAAAATTTTTGGTCGGCACCTGAAATATCTTCACAAGGGGTATGGAATAGGCTCGAATGCGTCAAATCAGGACTGTTTGATTTTTGTAGACTTGTTTATAATGTTGGCCTAATGAATAATAAGTACAAGTAGAAAACGTCAAGATAATAAAAAAAAATGCGTGGGCACTTAAATGAAGGATCTTTACGAGACAGCTTCAAAAATATATCGCATCAATACCAATATAACAGTTACTTCTTCAACTGAATTGCAATAAAGGTGAAACTCGAAACACAGTAAGAATAAAGTTGGCCGGGTCCAACATCTCAGAAAGTTTTTTCTAAAAGTCCATGGGGGTTTTAATCAGCAAAAAAGAAGGTCGAAACTTGAGGTCACATTCTTGGCCGATTTATTGGGCCAACAGTCAACAGTCAACAGTGGGCCAAAATCATAAACAAGTCAGCAAAAATTCAATCACCCCAATTTGACGCTTACGAGTTATGTAAAAATATAGGGTTACATTTAATTAAGTACAAATCTCTTGAGGGTGTGATCTACTCACAAAACTGAACAACTTTTGTTTGAAACTTTTCTTCGAAACATGAAAAAAAAAATTGGGCCTCCCATACAAAAATGCTGAAAAAGTGTGTCACTTAGTATGGGAGGTCCAAATTTTTTTTTCATATTTCGAAGAAATGTTTCTAACAAAAGTTGTTCAGTTTTGTGTGTAGATTACACCCTCAAGAGATTTGTACTTAATTAAATGTAACCGTATATAGTGTGCTAAGGCGTTAATAGAATCACTTTTTGTTCTAGCTAGTTTTGAGATTGGATGAATCTGAGCTTACATACTGTTCGAGCTAACTCGAACATGCAATGCAAGTCAGCTATCTTAGCAGGTCACATTAGGTTAACGACTTTGCTTATGTTTAAATTATTTCCAAAACTGCAAGATATGCTGTGCTTGCACCTTACATGTATGTAATACATCCATTTTTATTCATATGTATGTATTAACTAAGTTTAATATAAAACTGCATACTTTTAACAAATAAATCAGACTCAACCAGCACCTCGACGTCTCACTAGCTCCCCTAGGGTTGAGCTCATCACCCGACCGCGAGGTTCCTAAATGGGCAGGCTCTGCCGCCATGGCTGTGCCCTGTACACATACCTATAGGCATTTCAAGACAGAAAAAGATTGTCGGCTAAGATTATTTTGTCAGGAAAGTATTAAATATTTTTAAACTTTCTTTTTCGGTCCTTAACCTACCCTGCTATGGCATGCATTCAAATAAACACCCTGTACAAAATTAGAAATATCCCATACAACTTTAAAAGATGAGAAACTCGGAAACTAACATAAAATCGCGAAATATGCATGGGGGTGATTCGGATACCCCTTGGCGTAAGAAATTTAAATTATCTCTTTTGACCACCAGTTTATGGTATTTACGGTAACATTTTTCTAAGTCCAAACCCTCTGTTAAAAGCTAGGTATGGGAAAAGACTTCACATTTAGCGAATGGATTTTTTTTGAATTGGACAATTTGAGAATGAGACATAATTATCGTGCTAAGACGAACATTTAAACTCCGTAGACCGTAAACACTCACTTTCTTCTAGTCACTCTGAGAATGGGTTTTGGGATAACTCTGTTCCATTCTTCTTTTTGGTATTCTAAGGTGCACTGGGCACTCTTGACCATCTCCTGGCCAGCCTGGTGGATCCATTTATTTGCCACTGGAAAGGGAAAATTGTTTTAAATAAAGGCTCTGTGCTGACATCCAAAAAAACCTACTTGGAACACAAAATCACCCATTTTTTAGCAAATTATTCACAGTGTGTCATATCTGGAGCATTCTTAACGTACATAAAATATGGAGTCTGCTTTGCTTCGTCCTGAAGCGGTTACGCCGCTGTGATTTCCACATACACTTGTATAAAAGTCGCCTTCTCCAGAGGGATGCAGGTTTCTCCACTCTAGCGCTCACTTACCCCACTTGGACCCTCGGAGCACCGGGCAGGCGGCGTGTCTAGTATAGAGGTCTCCTTCTCCGGAGGGATGCAGGTTTCTCCAGACCAGCGCCGCGTTCTTGATGGGGAACACGCTCAGACCGAGCTCCGTGAATACTGTCGCGCCACCTTCCGCCACTTCTGACAACTGAACCAAAAGTTTATGATGATTTTTCCTTATGACAATTTACTAATAAAGTGACCCGAACTGAGAATCCGCTTCGTTCTCATTATATCACACTTCATTTTATTTATTTTTTGCGTTTTTTCTCTGACGGGCGGACTAATTTTCGTAAAAGTACTTACGTAAAATAGAACGGTAGCAATTCTGTTCGTAGGCCAATCTTTAAAGCCAGCTTCCCCTTTCTGGAAATAAAAATTTAAAACTTTTTGTAATATTTGTATCAGTAATCGTCGGATCGTTACACACTCTGTGTCCAACGTGAAAAGCAGAAGACTCTATCTAATAAAAAAATGCATCAAACATAATCTGTTGCGTGGTAAACAAGTAGTTAGCGATGTCCATTGCAAACAGAAAAACCGAAAAGCGACTTTTAATAAAATTGATATTGTTAAATTGGAGACTTTTAAATTGTTCGTTCAGTTTCCAGTAGGTAGCGCTGATGGCGAATCGTAATTTTTTTTTATTAAATGGTATCTTACATTGTCACATTTTGTAGAAATTATGTAATGTAAGAAAAACAAACAGTTATTTATAAAACAGATTATTTTCTGTACCTCATATCGAGGATAATTATATATTATCTATGTTACAGGCAAAACCCTTAACCAGTCAATAACGTTAATGACTGGCAAAGCCAGTCAATAACGTTATTGCCTAAGGGACTCAGTCAAAACCCTTATTGACTGATTTTTTCTATTAAAATCAGTCAATAACGATATTGACTGACGTGCCCAGTCAAAACCCTTAATAGTTACGTCCGCCCTGGCGGCAGCAACCTTGACCTGGCTGGCAGGTCTGAGATCACTATCAGAACCGTTAGATGGTCGCAGTCAGAGTGGAAGTCTACTGCCTCGCTTGCCGGTTGTCAGCAGATACGTGGCTTCACCTCCCAGATGTCATAGACCTCACGGCGGTGGCTAATAAGCTCTGGCCCAGTGCAGTCGGCAAGTGAGGCAGTAGGCTTTCCATTATAGGCGACCACCTAACGATACTGATGGTTGTCTTAGACCAGTCAGCCAGCACAGATCTCCCGGTGGGTAAGCAAAAGATTAGACTTCCACTCTGATTGCCTCCATCTTCTATATTTTATAAGATGCATTTCGGTGAGTGTGCTCAATCGTAGTCTTGTCACTCGTCTCAACACCAACTGCGACGCGTAGCATCAGCGAATGGTCCTCTACGGCGTAGCATATGCTACTACACCCACTACGACGCATTGGATCAGGGAATGGCCATCACGGCGTAGCAAATGCTACAACTCGCTCTACAACGAATCAGCAAATGGTCATCTACGACGTAGTAAATGCTACAAATCCCACTACGATGCGTTTGATCAGCGAATGGTTCTCACAGCGTAGCAAATGCTACAACTCTCTCTACGACGCGTAGTATGAACGAAAGGTTCTCACGGCGTAGCCAATGCTACAACTCCCACTACGACGCGTAGGATCAGAGAATGGTCCTCTACAACTCCCACTACGACGCGTAGTATCCTCATGCTACGTGGTAAACTAACCCCCTACGACGAAAGAACCACACATGTTTCATCTACGACGTAGCACATGCTACACCATTTTCTATTTTCCCGCTACAATGGATGAATAACTAACCAACTTAACTTAACCACCGGGAGGTCGGTCTTGGTTGGCCACAAGAAAGCTTACAGCCTCGTTCGCTGATTGCACTGGGTGGGAGCCCATTAGCCACCGTCGTCAGGTCTATGACATCTGGGAGGTGAAGCTACGTATCTGCTGAGGTCAGCATTAGTGAAGAGCCGTCTGCGACTTGGGTATGTCCTCATGAAATGACAACTGGCGAGCGAGACAGTAGACTTCCACTCTGGCTGCGACCATCTTACGGACCTGATGGTGATCTTGGACCTGCTAGCTAGGTCTAGGTTGCTGCCGCCAGGGCTGACGTACCTATTAAGGGTTTTGACTGGGCACGTCAGTCGATATCGTTATTGACTAGTCAATAAGGGTTTTGACTAGTCAGTAAGGGTTTTGACTGATGCTCTTAGGCAATATCGTTATTGACTGTATTTTTCAGTCAATAACGTTAATGACTGGTTAAGGGTTTTGCCTGTAACATCTATACTTTTTAAGGACTTGCAGTTTAGAAAGCGGCAACATAATTTTTCTATCAACTGTGATGTCATGGCAATTTGACATTTGCCAGCTGATCCCTCTATTTTAACAGCGCCAGTTCCCAGTTCGGACTCGTGTAGCTGTCAGTCCAAAAAGCCCCCATTCTTACGCGTGTTTGGTCGTAGTGCGGCAAATAATGTCCCCCGATGCCGTAATTGGCGATCTGCAGTTGTTCTGCCGTGTGTGGATCGATTATCAAACCGGTGAAGTCCTCGATTCTCTGTGAGATGCGGCTCACGACTTCTGAATCTTCGTCTTTGAGCCAAGCGGTCTTGCTGATGCGGTATGTGGCTGGTTTCTTTTTACCAGTCACCTTGTCGATGACTGACGCACGTTTGAACTGAAAACAATAGGTACCTACATTGAACCTTTAACGAAACTGGAAAACCACGCAATTACGATAGCAAGATTGGCCGAGCTTTCTAAGGAGGATAGCCTTAAGCGTCTCTTATATTGAACCATATCACAATTAAACATACATTTTTTTAGCAGATTACAATATAACAAACGAAAACTGTAAAATTATGATACCTATCTACGTTACGCAGCCCGCGTTTTGATTGATCAAGCGCCATGTATATTTTTGTTATTACTTCGGTTTTCAAATTTAAACAGTGTTTTTGCTTTGTTTTTAAAGTCCCACCTACCTTAGGCCTAGCCATTTCCTGGACGTGAGCGATCTCCTGGTCGCTGATGACGTCATAGTAAACGAATGCGTCGGGGTTTGCGTACTTCTGCTCGGCTTTGATTGGTGCCAGCCTCAGGAACGGGTGGTTCTCCGTCAGATAGAAGCAATACAAACTAGAAATGAAGGGATTCGTTTTTTTAAATCAAAAAAGCATTATCATCTACAGAAAACCCGTTTAAAGTAAATTGATAAGTTAATAAATACAACCTCAAGATTGCAAACACATAGTCTTCAAAGCAATCTAATCCATCCATTTTGGTCATGTACCTAGTTCGTTTCGTCGCGAAATTTATTGCGCTGTTGGTGGTTAGATTGAATGAAAAACCTTCTATTGACAGTTCTGAGTCAGTGCCTTAATGTCACACCAGAGGGCGTACTGCTAAGCGGTACTTTGAACCGCTACCTTAGACTGCTACCAACCAATCAGCAAAAATCAAATATCGCTGGCGGCAACTACCTATGCTTGGGTCACGTTCCGTTTCACTTTGTGTTACGAACACACTTCTAATTTCACTACTGTTCGATTCGATTTAAATATAAAGTCGTCTCGTAATTATATTAAGGCGTCCCGTTGTTCATACAAAAGTTCAATGGAGTTATGTCTGTAATGGAGACACAAATCTGATTAAAAACATGATGGGGACTCCCGTGGGTACATAACATTTTCGCAAAACCCTAAAAAGAATTTTTAAACCATCAGATGTAAAAACTGATTCGCCATTTTACAAAAATAGATGAAGCTACTGCTGCAATAAATACTTTTAATTTTATTGCGCAGAAAATACTTATTATCTTTTCACCATAAGTAGTTGGGCGACAAATTTACGTGTGCCTTCATCATATCACATGAAGTTTTTTCAAAAGCTCTGCAACTCGTGTATAACTCGACTGAAGTGCACATTTTCATTTGTATGACGTAACGATTCACCTTAAGTATCATTCATGTTAATAAACAGAAAATCAATAAGAGATTTGAAACAATTGAATAAACACTAAGTAAAGAGTAGGTAATTTGTACAGTGGTATATACTTTCCGTGTAAAGAAACGTCAGTATCTCTTCGCTCAGCAACCTCTATATGACACTTGAGAATCCATTGAAAGTTTCTCACTAAAATCTATCAACTCATCAATATTGATTATAAAAACACGCCTTGAAATATGAGTAAGAACAAAGTTTATATACCTACTTACTTATTCGCAAGTAGGGATGCAAAGCGGTAAAATTACTTTCGTAACTTTCGGTAAAATACGATATTTTACGTAAAATATTATATATTACGGTAAAATACGGTAAGATTGGGTAAAAAACCGGCCAAGAGCGTGTCAGACACGCCCACAAATAGGGTTTCGTAGTCAACGTTTAAATATCAGGTTTTTCAGCATTACAAACTTAATTTGTTGCTGGTTTGTTAGCAGCAGTATGATGACCAACCGCAAATAGAAAAACTAAATTTTTTCTGAAACCTTTAAAGGTACAATATTCGTTATAGTTTTCATTGTAACTTCAGATTGTAAGCTATATTTCATATTTATTTCAAATTTTTAGCGTTTATACTTTAGAAGTTACAGCTGGAACAAATTATGGGTCAAAAACGCCCTTTTTAAAAGCAAATATCTCGTGACAGAAACATTTTAGTGACTTTGTTTCAAAGAAACCTCACCTTAGTTTTAAAAGACCTATTCAACGATACCCTACTCAATATTGCAGAAGAAAAAAAAAAATTTGCCCCCCTTTCACTTGTATGGGAGGGGGTCCAAAAAACATTTAAAATATTTTTTTCTTAACATTTCTTTATTTAGGTCAACACGATTTATCTTCTCACCAAATTTCATGTCGATAGCTCTAAAACTGACGAAGATATGAGGGCGCGGCATACAGACAGACAGACAGACAGACAGACAGACAGACAGACAGACAGACAGACAGACAGACAGACAGACAGACAGACATGACGAAACTATAAGGGTTTCTAGTAGACTACGAAACCCTAAAAACGAATTAAACTACCTACTACTGAAAGATTCCGAGTCTGTGTAACATAATATGGAGCCTACCAGTATACATACACCCATTTATCATACGCTATAGTACGGTCATTCGGATAGGCCATATTTGACAGCTGTCAAACCCATACTAGGAAACATGTTAACAAAGACAAATAGACCTCATGTCATAGCATTAACATGATTTTGACAGCTGTCAAATATGGCCTATTTGAATGTTGGCACTATAAGAAAGAAGTGACACTCGCCCCGCCCTCCCCCTTTCTCTGACGAAACCCGCCCGCTGTCGCCCGCGGGGCCAAGCGGTACAAAACGGTGCGTCATACAATTTCCAGTTTTGTGTGATGCATGCAATGTTGTGTAATGTGCGAGAGGGAGGCAATTATAGGTGAAATGTATTGCGCTGTCGCGGCTTTTACTAACTTTTTAGATTGTGATAGCCCTGCAACACCATACATAAGTAGCCGGTAATTTTACCGTAATTTATATAAATTACCGTAAAATACACGTATTTTACCAGCGTTTTCGGTAAAATTACGTAATTTTGCAACCCTATTCGCAAGAAATCCGCGAAATCCGGAAATTCGGGATTTTTCCGAAAATGGCGAAATGTCATCTTACCATTTCAGAAGCCTAGCCTATTGAGCCCGCGAATTTTCTGCGATACATAAGCTCAACTTCGGAAGTGAGTTCTGACTGAGGAATTAGTTCTTTTGAATTTTCGTTTAGTTAAAATGTTTAGACGCCTACGTACTTTTTCGTGATTTCATGAGGGACATCAAAATCGCCACGACACAGGGCTTCGTATTTCTCGTCATCGTCGAATGGCTCATCGTCTTCTTCTTCTTCTTCTTCCTCTTCTTCCTCCTCCTGTAATAGATATAAATTATACATACATATCACGCCTTTATCCCTTCTGAGTTAAAATACGGTCGTTATCATTAGTTCAGGCAATTTGAGGGTCGCCATAGAACAATTGTGTAATACCTACTATATTGACAGGTTGTTCTCCTGTCGCCAACGTTATACGCAGAAATCTCCTCGAGTCCCTTCGTCGCCTTTTAAAACACCCGTAGAGAAGAAATAGGGTGATGTGATTCTTACGGACGGCGCATCACTAGCAGTGAGCGAACACGGTATAGCACTAGTTGCAAGCGAAAAAGAACCATCTAAACGGAGCGCGCACATTCAAGATCATGCAAACTTCATTGGCGGGAATGAGACGGGGCGTGAGAGTAATAGAGACGAAACATTAGCGGAACAATCGAACCAGCGCTCGAACATTCCATTATAGATTGTGCTAAACGTCATCCGTGAGAAAGAGAGAGTACTACGAGTGGAAGAGGAGAAACAATGTGATCTCAAGTGGAAAAATGAGATATGAAAACTGACAAACAGTCAAAAGTGTGAAAGTGCATAAAACTCCACAACTTTTAAGTGGTTCTTTCGTCCCCCAAGCTTCCCATTTAGCCCTGCCAACTTTTCTTTAAGCCCCGCTCACTTGTTCCACCTACTTTTCATCAAGCCCCACCCACTTCCCCGTAAGCCCCACCTATTTTCCTTAAACCCTGCCTACTTTTCCGCAAGTCCCGCCCACTTTCCCATACGCACCGCCTACTTGCCCTTAAGCCCCACCCACTTGCTCATTGGCTCTGCCCCTAGGCCACGCCTCTTTTTATTCGAGCCTTATGAACCCGATCTAGATCCCGATCTGGCCCTGCGATAAATCGATTGTCTCGACCCAGATTCGTTACAGTGATGCTATTCGAAGCCGGCAATCGATTAGACTTACTACTTAGAGAAGCTGCTACAGTTAGTTCTAAAATTACCTAGTGGTCACTCAACTCCTTTGGTGTAAATATCTATATACATATAATAAAATCGTAACTGGGCGGGGTGCAGGGGTGCATTTAGATTATAGATTTCAGAAAACACCTCTTTACCGCGTTTTAGAAAACTTCATCTTCATAGAAAAGCGACACCTATTGAAAAATATTTTACCCCAAATCATTTGTTCGCGATAATCTTTGAAAATATAGTACGTGTGTACATGAGACTCTTTGTGGTGTGTAGCTACTAGCCCTGGTCAACATCTAGGATACTTTTTACCATGGGAAAACGCTTATTCCTACGTGAAATACGATTAAAATATACTATGACCATCATCTACCCCAGTCCATTAGCTGTCAAAAAGTAGAAACCTCTTCTTAAAACCTCCATTTTTTATTGTTTTTGTTTGATTTTGACAAATCGTAAAGACATCAGTTTTGTCATTATGAGTGTTGGGATTATGGTTGATGTTGTTGATATCATGTATGTAAACAGACATTGAATTGATCAGAAATTACGCTTAGGTCAATGATAGGTATCATTTATTTAGGTCTAAGGTATGCTAAATGTAAGTAAATTGCGCTTATCTATCAGATTAAGGCGTCACCCCAAAGGCAGCGAACATCAGCTCACGCTGAGCATGTGGACTGGCGAGAGCTGTGCAATTTGGGGTGATACTAATAAGCATCACACAGTTTATGATTATTTGATTATTTGCCATGACCATAACAGCCACAACAGTCCACCGCTGGATATGGGCTACCCCCTATCGGAGGGTATTGCCATACTCACCACACTTGGCAGGTGGATTGGCGAGCGGAGTTCAAGATGTTGCATTTACAAGGAACGCTGCGGCCCGTTCCCTGGACATCCTTTAGTTGCTTTTTACGACACCCGCAGATAGAATTGGGGTGATCCTATTCTATGCAGGCATCACACGACACAAACGTTTGTTTTAGAGCACATTGGTCTAAAACTAAGTGTATGAAGTAGAATCGATTCGTTGATGAAATAGAAGAACACATTTGCAGCTAGGGTTTACTATCCGGATATTCGGATATCCGGATATTAGAAAATAAATTATCCGAATTATCCGGATAGTAAAAATTAACGGATAATGCAAACCCTATTTGCAGCACACGGGCGTGAGACGTAGGTACTACACAATCTTTTAGTTGCTTTTTACGACACCCACGGGTAGAATTGGGTTAATTTCCAGTTTTTATTCTTTTGTGATTCATATTTCGCAAAGTGTTAGTAAGTAGATACTTAAGGTATTTATTCTTATTTAAACAAAATTAATAAGGCATTACTTTTTGTGTTAGTGTAGTAAGTAATTACTTTCTGTTTATTTTATTTCGCGCTTTTGAAATGGAAGTTGTACTAATTGTATTGTTAATCCAGTTGCGTATATTTGTCAAGCCCAGACAGAAGACCATGGCGCAGAAAAATTTGGAGAGCAAACCCCACCCCACCTTATGTGAGGCGGTGCAAAGAAGTCATTCTACCTGTAGGGAGTGTAAACCTATAGTAGGCTCAAACGTAACGTCCGTTTCATCTGCTGTAGATTGTGCGTGCACAGGTGGCAGACAAATGTCTTGATCAACATCGATGATAGATAAGTGATGATAACTTTTATCAGCTCTGGAGGGCCTGTTAGCACACAAGCATCCTTGGCGAGACGAAGTTCGCGGGCACCAGCTAGTTTTATATAAAAATGAAAACGTTTTTTGTTACTGGACAAATAATTTTGGACCAGGCCTTCATGATATAAGTAGGTGCACTAGCGATCGTTTTTCGCTTTAACGATGGGACAAGGGCTACCCTGAGGTCGTTGACTCCGGGGCAGCGCCCCTGTTTGCTCCTTAGAAGCTAAGACACTACTCGGGGATTTTAAATCCATCCGATCCGCTCCTCCCAGAGTAAATCCTAAGCCCAGTCTCGGCCTAAGGGCGTGATGGAGCTGCTTGTTTGAACAATGATACAAATAATTCCTGTTGAGCCCTCGCTTGCTCCCCACCAAGCGTTGCGACCGGCGTAGTTAGGACTGTCCCGGGGCCGTAAACGAAGTACTTACACTTAAAAATCCCAGGACTTTTAAAATAAATCTAACAATTTGATGGAACGCAAGAGCTCCAACGGAGTCTTAAGGTATGTACGCTGAATCAGCATCAGTACTTACCTCGGAACTCTCCGCTATTGCTTTCAAGAACAGTTTCTCGTTCGCTTTCGCTCTATTGTTTTTTGGAGCTAACTCAATAAACTTTCTGCCCCATTCCAGCGCGCTATGAAAATATGCTGTGAAGCAAAAAATATAAATTTTAATTTTTAACTTTTTATAGCTATAATTTTAGGGGTTCTTCGTGAAGAATTCTTTATATATTTTGAGCACCATGTAAAAAAAGCATTTGTCGGTAAAAATCTGTCAAATTTTAACTAAAAGTAACAAGCAAATGTATTAAAAAACAAAAGCCCGTTTTCACGGGCTACAGCCCAAACGGCTGGGCAGATGTTGACAAGTGAGGTGTCGTTAGATTAGTCTCAGCAGCGCGAGTGACATGACACTTGATAACTTCAAGACAAATCCAAAAGACTTCAGGACTAATTCAAGATGGCGGATTTTTATCGCAAAATGCAACTTTGAAATAGCCGCAGCCACATTTTTGTTTTTTCATACATCAGCTTGTTGTAGAAACCTTAGACCTTCCAAAATAACTGCGTTTAACATGTACATACCCAGTATCAATCTAGTATTTAAAATATTTTGTTGCTTTTTAACAAATCAAGTAAAGGTGTAGTTACATCATTGTTTTAGGTAAGACTTACACACTTTATAATACGCCCAACTGACGTGGTCATAGATGTCCGCTTCAGTGAAAGAATATACGAAATTCTTGTCCCCTTCTTTGTACTTGCGCAAAGCTTCCTTCATCCAGGGAATACTATCCCAATATTCTTCATCCTCATACAGAGCACGACCGATCTCATAGCAGTCGTCTGCTGACATTGCAGAACTAAAAGCAAATGAATTATACAGGTTGTTTGGGAAAGTACCGCGTTCCTGTAAACCACGAGTGCTGTAATACAGAGTTCCTTACAGAGTGTGTTAAATTTGTTTACAAAAGTAATAAAAAATATTTCAAAATAAAATAATGTTGTACCTTATCAAGCGTCTACATAGGTAAAATTTACTAAAACCTTAGTATTTGTTCAACTGTTCGTTCAACCTTGTTCAGAACACGACATTACAGTCGCACTTGGCCGTTTTTTTCTTTTTAAGCATTCATATTATAATAAAAGTTATGTACCCAGATACCTGCTTTGTACGTACTTTATCGTTACAAAGCGTAGGTATCGAATCATCCTCCACACATAAAAAAACGTTGTTTATGAAAAAACCAGCAGCTGCGCAAATATAATTGCAGACTGAATTGAAAACGTTAAGTAGGTAGGTACCTAAGTATGTAGTAGTTTATACATACTCTACAAGAAATAAGTAAGTTTAAACCTCAAACAGGGTTTTAAACTCATACAGTTTGAAAGTATCTAACTAAAATGGTTCAAAAAAGATACTAAGTACCTATAACCAAAATGAAATCGGTGAAAGAAATGTTAAATAGAGACATAGCAAAAAGTATGGTTCCTTGACTTGGAGCTTCATACAAGCAAGGAGCCAACATAATATTATTGTGGCAAAATCGTACACGATGTTCCGGCATCGTCCTAAGCAGATCTAGGGTATCAGACGTAAATGGCAAAATCGTAGACATTGATCAGCCATCGTCCTAAGCCGATTCAGGATTTATTAAATAATATGGCTTTTATTGCGGTTCGGAAGAACGAAGAGAGATTATTTCATTGATGCATGATAATGAATTATTATTTTCTGTAACACATTGTAGGTATAGTGTAAGAATGTATAGGTAGGTAAGTAGTTTCATAGTACCTGTAAGGAACCCCATTCAGCAATCCTTCGGCCAGATCCTTAACCTGTAGTTTGTAGGTATCTTGCAGGCGAGTGAGCGCGTGCGCAGCCCCTACCAAGTCCTCTTCACTCGGTAGACTCACGTTTTGAGGATTAAAACTATTGTACTTCTCAAATTCTGTTGAAAGAAAATAAAAGGGATTTAATTTATTATTAAAAAATTGCCGAAAGATTCTTATAAAAATAATAAAGAAAAAATAAAATATTTATTACCATTATAAACAATTTCGTCTATGACTTCTAGATCTTTTGTAAGCCTTTTAATAAGCGTGAACGCGTTTATCGGGTTCCCTAGGTAATTTGGGATATCTTCCATTGCTTTCTCATGTTCCCTTTTGTAAGTTTCCAGTTTTCTGTAATGAATATATCGATTATTAAATACCTATGATATTTTGATTTTGGCTACATTTTGGAACAAATAAATCTAAAGGAGTTTAAAAATATTTTTAATGTATGAAGCTGAAAAAGGAACTTATAGGCCGATAAAAGATATTATTGAAACCCATATGCAAAAATAATGTCGGATCAGAAGTAATCAGACAGAACCCATAACCGTTATTTTTCTTTTTTTATTTCGGTCTATGTTCTTCGTGGAAAATTGTTCCTACCCATTAGCTGGAGATGTAAATTTAAATAAAAAAATAAAAGTCAGACTTTTATTGATTCGATATTTTTATCAATAAAATACAAAACACTCACTTTCTTAATATCCTCAATTTCTTCTCCTCTCGCTGGACCAAGTCATCTATATGGTTAACAACCAGTTTGTGTGTACTCAATAGTGGTTCAACATCTGATATCGCCGTGAAAACCTCCCCTTGCGACCATGGCGGTAGACCACATACTAATATAACACACACTATGCTTAGGTATGAAACCATGGTTGCGGCGGCGCCTACAAAATTAAAATAAAGTCTACTTTTTATTTTCGTATAGATATTAGTGTAATAAAATGAAAATGCTTTTTAATTGACTTAAACCTTGAAAATTACAAGATTATACATAAGCAAAAAAAGTATAAATAGGGTTGATTACCAGTTAATCCAATTACAACACAGCAACAAGAGTAGGTATTAATAAAAATTTACCGGATGTTTTTGCTATCTCAGGATACGCGGCAATGAAACTTATAATTCGCCAATTTAGCTGCAACGCCGAGTTGGCGGGCGCACAACGCTACAACACCGGCGCTCGCACAAAGTGGTACGATTAGCTTACACTCAACTAGCAATTGCGTCAATACGCTGCTACAATGCTACAGCAAACTCAATATTTAATCATTGATAAAAGCTGAGTAAACTTATCATACTGAGTCATTATATGAAATCTGGGGGAGACCTATCTATGTCTAACAGCAGACGTTTCACAGCTGTAGCTGATGATGACGATGAACACCCTGTATAGTGGGTATACAGGGTGTCAGTAAAAGTACTGCGTTTCCTTAAATCACGAGTTCTGTGTAGGTATAAAATCCATATAAGCGTTTTAAATAATACTTATGTTGAATATATAAGGTCGTTTTAAATTCACTACAAATATTTAAGGGGCTGATAAAATAAAATATAGGCATGTTCTTGGTAAATTTTCATAAAAATCTACGCGCTAGTTTCCGAGAAAATTGCATTTCCAAAAACAAAACTAATAAGTGCACCCTGTTTGTCCTAGAAACACAACAGCAACACCAATCACTACTTCGAATGATTAAGCGCCAAAATAAAAATAAGTGCTGTGATTGGTTGGTCGTTGGTGTGTGCGTGTCGTATAAGTGAATCCTGTGTAAGTGGCGGAAGGTCAATTTGTTGTACTATTTATTTTGATACTCACCCTGTTGCAAGCTGATTTTTCGATTCTGAAATTACAGCACCACGAGATAGCGAAATTTGGTGATAGTTCGTATTTATATTGTTTTCCTGACTCCTGACTCTAAGATGATCTGGTAGGTACAGACATATGGAGATTTTTTGTAGGTACCTACGCATAATGCCGACATTATAATACATACGAGCCGCTCATACGCCAGACGGAAATTCGACATTTGACAGGTCAGGAGCAATATTTTCGGATTACTTCGGTACTTACTTACATAATCACATAACAAGTTGTTAAGATCAAGTAAATAATTGTGTAAGTCCATGTTGCATACAATAAAACAAAAAAAAAGCTATGACGTCTTTATTTCAAAAATTTCACAAACGTATACATATAAGTTACTTTATATAATATGCACCTAATATGTAGATTGTCCAAAATCACAAAACATATGCTTAGGTTTTTTCTGATCACTTGCACGAGCCAGGCTTGCTACAAAAATTACGGACGTCGCTTGCGGCGTCTCAATTTTGTGCTATTTAGCAGTTTGTCAAATCTACGATCAAAACAATAACAATAACAAATGTTAATGATGAGATGAATTTAAAGTTATAATTTTTGGTCAGCAACTGAAATATCTTCACAAGGGGTGTGGGCTAGTATGCGTCAAATAGAGACAGTTTGATTTTTGTGTTTTTTATAATGTTAGCCTAATGAATAATACAAGTACGTAAAGTCAAAAATAATAAAAAAGCTTTCTTTTCGCAATATTCTTTCAAATGAACCTCATTCAACACCTCTTCAACTGAATTGCAATAAAGTAAGTTGCAGTTCAGTTGCAGTAACAATAAATTATGAATCAAAGCCGGAGTCTGATATTTTGCAGACTTGATTAAGATGTTGACAATTTGACGCTGACGAGTTATGTAAAATGTTAGTGGGCTAGGGTGCCAATAAAAGCAACTAGCTTTTGTCCTAGCTAGTTTCGAGATTGGATAAAAATTGGATTGGATAAAAAGCCTAATTACTTGTACCTATAGGCATTTAAAGTCAAAACAAAGCAAAGATTTTTGTGTCAGAAAAGTACTGAATTTTTCAAAGCTTTCTTTTTGACCTCAGGGTCAACCTACCCTGCTATAGTATGTTTTAAATTAAAACCCTGTACAAAATTAAAATTTTCTTATACAACTTTAAAAGTTAAGTAACTCGGTAACAAACAAAACAAGTAGATGTATTAAAAAACAAAAAACCCGACTGCTTTAATTTTATAGTAGTTTGTGCTTTAAAAATCCGCCGTCTTGAATCTATATTTTTTTAATATAGCTGGTGTCACTCGCGCTGCTGAAATAAATCTAACGACACCTCATATGGCAAAATCCGACTATCCGTTTGGACTGTAGCCCGTGAAAAATAATTTTCTTGTCCACATACATACATACACACATACATACATACCTACATACATACTCTCGAAAAACATAACCCTCCTACTGAGGCAGTCGGGTAAAAATCGCGGTACAAATATGGGGCTGATTCGGATACTCCTCGGTATAAGGAATTTAAATAATGTCTTTTGACGCCACTGTGTGGTCCGCCCTATATATTTCACATTTACGTCTAAACCCTCAGTAAAAGGCTATGGGAAAAGACTTTACATATGGTGAATGGTCATTTTGAGAATGAGATATATCTTGCTGAGGCGAACATTTAATCTCCATAGACGGTACACACTCACTTTTTTCTAGTCACTCTGAGAATGGGTTTTGGGATAACTCTGTTCCATTCTTCTCCTTGGTATTCTAAGGTGCACTGCGCACTCTTGACCATCTCCTGGCCAGCCTGATGGATCCATTTATTTGCCACTGGAAAGAAGAAAATTGTTTCAAATACAGGCTGTGTAATTAATTACCTAATTTATAGCAAATTATTATCAGTGTGGCATGTCCCGAGCATTTTTTAACGTACCTAAAATATGCTTCATAAACGTGTAAACAATTTTAAATTTATGTAAACAATTCGTTAATGGTGTACCGCTTTGTAGACGTGAGGCGCCTCTTTTGTTTTTAATTATAAGTAAGATGATAAGTTCACGACGCTCGCAACACGTTCAGTGTTGGCGTAGTGCCTTTTTCAACGTGAAATGTCGACCTAACAGAATGAGGCAATTTAGCGCTTTTTCGCCTGATAGTAGTCGAAGATGTGTTGTGACTTCGTTCATGACCTGAAGCTGTTAAGCCGCTGTGATTTGCACATACACTTGTATAAATGTCACCTTCTCCGGAGAAATGCAGGTTTGTCCACTCTAGCGCTCGCTTACCCCACTTGGATCCTCGGAGCACCGGGCAGGCGGCGTGTCTAGTGTAGAGGTCTCCTTCTCCGGAGAAATGCAGGTTTCTCCACTCTAGCGCTCGCTTACCCCACTTGGATCCTCGGAGCACCGGGCAGACGGCGTGTCTAGTGTAGAGGTCTCCTTCTCCGGAGGGATGCAGGTTTCTCCACTCTAGCGCTCACTTACCCCACTTGGACCCTCGGAGCACCGGGCAGGCGGCGTGTCTAGTATAGAGGTCTCCTTCTCCGGAGGGATGCAGGTTTCTCCACTCTAGCGCTCACTTACCCCACTTGGACCCTCGGAGCACCGGGCAGGCGGCGTGTCTAGTATAGAGGTCTCCTTCTCCGGAGGGATGCAGGTTTCTCCAGACCAGCGCCGCGTGCTTGATGGGGAACACGCTCAGACCGAGCTCCGTGAACACTGTCGCGCCACCTTCCGCCACTTCTGACAACTGAAACCACAAAATTATGATTTTTCCCTATTAGTCACAGTTTACTAGTGAAGTGACCCAGCTTGAGAATCCGTTCCGTTCATCTATATCACACTTCCTTTATCAAATAATTTTCGTATATCCTCGGACAAGCTGACTTATTTTGGTAAAGGTCTGTGGTAAAGGTACTTACGTAAAATAGGACGGTGGCAAGTCTGTTCGAAGACCAATTTTTAAAGCCAGCCTCCCCTTTCTGAAAATAAAAATTTAAGTCTTTTTGTAATATATCATCATTTTTTGCCGAATCCATTTTCATATTTTTCTGAAAAACTAAGGTTCAGCGGGTCGTTAGATGAGTCTGTGTCCCACGTGAAAAGCAAAAGAATCTTTGCAAAAAATGCATAAAAATCGTTACGTGGTTTACAAGGAGTAAGCGGTGTGCATTACTAACAGAAAAACCTGAAAAGCGACATCGCTTTAAATTATGTATCTACCTATTGATTGATATTGTACCTATCACAATTTTCAAAATAACATACGCGTGATTGGTCGTAGTGCGGCAAATAATGCCCTCCGATGCCGTAATTGGCGACCTGCAAATCTTCTGCCGTGTATGAGTTGATTATCAAGCCGGTGAAGTCCTGGATCCTCTGCGAAATGCGCCTCACGACTTCTGATTCATTGTCTTTGAGCCAAGCGGTCTTGCTGATGCGGTATGTGGCTGGTTCCCTTTTACCAGTCACCTTGTCGACGACTGTCGCACGTTTGAACTGAAAACAATACGTACCTACATTGAACCTTTAATGAAAGTGGAAAACCACGCAATTACGATTGCAAGATTTGCCGAGCTCTCTAAGGAGGATAGCCTTAAGCGTCTCTTATATTGTCACCGTAAAACGACGATCATCGCTAGATTTTAATGTATCTCACTGTATATATAGAACCATATCACAATTAAACATACATTTTTTTAGCAGATTAAAATATAACAAACGAAAACTGTAAAATTATGATACCTACATTACGCAGCCCGCGTTTCGATTGATCAAGCGCCATGTATATTTATTATTACCTTGGTTTTCAAATTTAAACAGTGTTTTTGCTTTGTTTTTAAAGTCCCACCTACCTTAGGCCTAGCCATTTCCTGGACGTGAGCGATCTCCTGGTCGCTGATGACGTCATAGTAAACGAATGCGTCGGGGTTTGCGTACTTCTGCTCGGCTTTGATTGGTGCCAGCCTCAGGAACGGGTGGTTCTCCGTCAGATAAAAGCAATACAAACTAGAAATGAAGGGATTCGTTTTTTTAAATCAAAAAAGCATAATCATCTATAGAAAACCCGTTTAAAGTAAATTGATAAGTTAATAAATACAACCTCAAGATTGCAAACACATAGTCTTCAAAGCAATCTAATCCATCCATTTTGGTCATGTACCTAGTTCGTTTCGTCGCGAAATTTATTGCGCTGTTGGTGGTTAGATTGAATGAAAAACCTTCTATTGACAGTTCTGAGTCAGTGCCTTAATGTCACACCAGAGGGCGTACTGCTAAGCGGTACTTTGAACCGCTACCTTAGACTGCTACCAACCAATCAGCAAAAATCAAATATCGCTGGCGGCAACTACCTATTCTTGGGTCACGTTCCGTTTCACTTTGTGTTACGAACACACTTATAATTTCACTACTGTTCGATTCGATTTATTACGATTAAGGCGTCCCGTTTTCCATACAAAAGTTCAATGGAGTTATGTCTGTAATGGAGACACAAATCTGATTAAAAACATGATGGGGAGTCCCGTGGGTACATAACATTTTCGCAAAACCCTAAAAAGAATTTTTAAACCATCAGATGTAAAAACTGATTCGCCATTTTACAAAAATAGATGAAGCTACTGCTGCAATAAATACTTTTAATTTTATTGCGCAGAAAATACTTATTATCTTTTCACCATTAGTAGTTGGGCGACAAATTTACGTGTGCCTTTATCATATCGCATGAAGTTTTTTCAAAAATTTGCTCTGCAACTCGTGTATAACTCGACTGAAGTGCAGATTTTCATTTGTATGACGTAACGATTCACCTTAAGTATCATTCATGTTAATAAACAGAAAATCAATAAGAGATTTGAAACAATTGAATAAACACTAAGTAAAGAGTAATTTGTACAGTGGGTACAGTGGTATATACTTTTCGTGTAAAGAAACATCAGTATCTCTTCGCTCAGCAACCTCTATATGACACTTGAGAATCCATTGAAAGTTTCTCACTAAAATCTATCATCTCATCAATATCGATTATAAACACGCCTTGAAATATGAGTAAGAACAAAGTTTATATACCCTACTTATTCGCAAGAAATCCGCGAAATCCGGAAATTCGGGATTTTTCCGAAAATGGCGAAATGTCATCTTACCATTTCAGAAGCCTAGCCTATTGAGCCCGCGAATTTTCTGAGATACATAAGCTCAACTTCGGAAGTGAGTTCTGACTGAGGAATTAGTTCTTTTGAATTTTCGTTTAGTTAAAATGTTTAGACGCCTACGTACTTTTTCGTGATTTCATGAGGGACATCAAAATCGCCACGACACAGGGCTTCGTATTTCTCGTCATCGAATGGCTCATCGTCTTCTTCTTCTTCCTCTTCTTCCTCCTCCTGTAATAGATATAAATTATACATACATATCACGCCTTTATCCCTTCTGAGTTAAAATACGGTCGTTATCGTTAGTTCAGACAATTTGAGGGTCGCTATAGAACATTTGTGTTACCTACTATTGGCACCGTGCAAGCATCAGCGCCACCTAGCGGTCGCAACTCTCCTGGTCTAGCCGTGCTGTCGTTTTAGGGCGGGAACGAAGATTATATATGATCAAACGAACTTACCAAGTGAAGTTCGATCGATATTATATGAGTCGCTCTGTTCGAAGATATAATTCTAGTTAACCATGTAGTTTCTTCAAGCTACTGGCATTCATCGCACTTTTAGAGAAAATCGATTAAATCGATCGATTTCACTCTTTTTTTTTTTTTTTTTTTGTCTATGGCCACCCTTTCCTGTCGTCTGACAGATGGCCAAGTACTCATTCTTTAGAGATAGCAGTAGGTCTAATCTTTTTCTATTATACAACTGGGTTTGGGTGGGAGGGACCTTATATCTTCGAACAGAGCGACTCATATAATATCGATCGAACTTCACTTGGTAAGTTCGTTTGATCATATATTATATTTCGTCGCTCTGTTCTTCAGATATAATTCTAGTTAACCATGTAGATGTTCAGAGATATTGTGTTGTATTTCACAACACATTATAATAGAAAAGATTAGTCAGTTGTACAGACAGCCCTTAAACATAAGTTGGATTATGTGTAGGGATTAGGTACATTCACTTTAAATTATTTTATTCTAAACATATCTTTAAGTTAACTACTTAAAATAGGTTCACCACAAACCCCGATTAAGATAAAAGTTCTGATTATCGTTGTTTTTGTACTTATGTCAAAAATTATACGAGCGTTACACATTAGTAAGCAATTTCTAAGGCGTTGAAATAAAAACGTGGTGAAAACATAGTTTTCTTTCTATTTCTGGTAATTAAATATTAACCATAATCTTTACATTATCATCGAGCGCTGTGAGCCAGCAGTGATGATGATGATGTTGACTCAACTAAATATAAAGTTATCAAAGATTATAAACACACCTGAAAAATGTTTTGCTTCAAAAGCTTTTTCAGGCTAAACTACATCAAGTTCGGTTTGAATGGTACATTATAGTGTATCTGTAAACTCGAATACGTGTAGGATAATTTTGAACTACACAAATATTTGATTATTGATATAGTTCACGTTATCTTGGAAATAATCGCTATAAAATAGTTAATTAAGGCGTAAATTATTAAATTTTTATAGGAACTTAATTAACTGTGCTTACTTCGTGTATACTCACACAGCAACTAAATTTTATAATTTGATTATTTAAACAGGAATTATAATTATTAAATTGTAATCCATGTACATAGATTAAATAAATAGTCTTTGAATAAGCATTTAAATTATTAAAGCTATTTTTTCCAAAGAACTTTAAAATAAATGAACTTTAAAAGAATTAATGATGCAGTATTTTGGTTATAAAATAAAAAAAACACTAAAACAGTCATAAGTCAGACATCCCGAATTAATGTCCTAAAGAATTAATGTCTGCTTTCAAATAATAACAACACTTTGGATAAAACTGTAATATAATTACGTTTATGTGTTTACACTTGATTTAATTATTTTTAATAATAAAACGGTAAAAATTTACGTTTATGTGGTTACACTTAATTTTATATTATTATAATAATCAATAAATAAATTTAATATTATTATTGATGTCTTATATTTTTCTCATTGCTTTTATTAATAAAAGCAATTCAAAATACTCAGAATGTTAATAGGTTGTTAATAAATTTCATTATTTTAAAGTTTTGTGTACCTGCAGAACGAGGAAGACAGATTTTCTTCCTAACAATATTGTTATTGGTTCTAAAACTCAATATTATTTCTGTATGTCATAATAATAATATTGAACTAAGTTTTTACATTCTATTTTGATGTAAAATGTTTATGGTAATTTTCAATTTTGTAAATTGCAAGGATACTCTTGTGGTGAACGAGGTGAACATAATGTTTCGATTAGGTTACTGCATGTAACCTTCTAATCATGACAAAATAAAATTGAATAATATGATTTCCTTGTTAAATATTAAACAATGTCTACTAGAATAGGACCAAATTTATTTATCACTTAACAACTTGTACTTGGTTGAAAAGCGGAAGTACAAGATTTAACTATTTTCAGGACTACCTATTTATTTTAAAACAATGTTATCAAACATTGCGAAAAAATATTTACTCGTTTTCATTTTTTACACGAAGTCAAGTAAAATGAAACATTTGGTTAGGAGATTATTGATTTCGTAAGTAATTTCATTGAAATTGGAACGAAATACAATATTTATAATAAAACGCTTTGTCTACTGTGGTGCATAATGTATGGATCTACGTAGAACGAATTAATTGAGAATTCCTTACAATACTGTATATAATTAACAACTTTTTTACCCACATAAAATCTAACAGCAACCTTGTTAGGTCCTGAGATAATTCAATAGTATTTGTAAAATACGTAACAAACGAGTTAGGAATAAGATATAACATTTTGATCCCACCTTATATTTAAATAGGTTTGATCACAAAAGAAGTAAATAGTTCATTAATTAGGTAAGATAATTTTATTATCTTCTATTATTTAGTATAGAAAAATATAAAAGTTACTCGTTTTCACTCTTCATTTATACCGACAGGGTAGCAAATATTCATGATATTACCTATATGACATAAGTCATTTAAGTTATTCTGTCTGAAGAATATGTTTATCCAACTACCAAAATATTTTGGTAATTTTATCCTCGCAATACGTGTTCGTAACATAACATTCCAATTGAATTGAAATTAAATAACCTTAGGACAGAGGTTACATATTTTTACAAATAAAAAATCATAATATTCAATTCCTAATAAGGAATAGTTGAATACTTAATGTATGTGCTTTGGTTAAATGTATGTGTTTGGGTAAATAAGTGTGAATCCCAAAATAGGTTTATTTATTAGTGTTCAAATTATAATGTTTTATATTTCTTGTCGTAATGTGGTAATTTATGAAATGAAATAAATAAAAGTATCACATTGTAAGTAATAATTAATTTATATTAATTATACTTAATAATAATAATATAGCGAGTAGGAAAATACTTGTATTTTCATTAATAGGATATTATTTATTATCTACTTATTTCGTTTCTTTCTGAATGATGGACTTTCATAGACCAATCGCAATATGTGCACGAATATGGCCTGTATAGACCTACCTACATAGGTACACATCTATTCCTGTAGGCAGTACACGCTCCCCCTTTTATGGGAGGTGGGGTGGGCAACCAATGGTTGGGTAAGTTATGTATTGTCAAATCGACTAATCATTCTATCCTTTGTTTTATTTAATGAAAATCAAAAACTGTAAAAGATTTTTTAAGGTAAGACCATAAGCGTATTGAAGTAAGCTTTATGAGCAGGTGTCTATCATTATATGATATAATATAATATAAATCTACTAGAAAGAAGTAAACAAAATCTTGTCTTGAATCTTTATTCTTTCTTTCTATAAAGAACTTACGTCCTAAAATCTTGCTGAATAACGGGAAACTTGCATAGAACACAACAAGTTAATTGGTTTATCAAAAGTATTATAAATACAGGGTATCCAAAGTAGGATAAATACAGGGTACAAACATTTATGTTTGTACAATAAAGAAACATTTTTTCCATATGTTAAGTAAGCACAATGCGTTGGTTTGGTTGTATTTAATACGGTATTTGTATACCAATATATTTTTCTAATTCACCTGTAGGCAAATAGGTACGTGAAATTTAATTGACATTTCACTACTCAATTGCACCATGGTTCGATAAAACGTAAATCGAAAAGAAGGTAGATTTAAAAAAATATTTGTAAATCTAATATTGGTGCGTTCTTTTAACAGAATGTAACTTATATTGCGGTTTTCCTATGTAATATTATGCATTTGGCATTATTAATTACTTGTATTTTTGAAGGGTATATTTTGAGCTAGGGTATTCCCATGGTATAAAAAAACTGCGCACAATGTCGCGATTAGTTGCAAGTTTCGCAATGACTTCAATAGTGTTATTCACAAATAGATACGTTTTTGTATAAAATACAAAATTTACGTAATTAATGAAATATTCCATGGTGATGTGATATGATATATAGAATCTTAGCCATGTTTTAGTAAGTACATCTAGGAATAAGGGGCGCGTACCGTATATAAGAGGAAAAATAAATGTATTCCTTATCTTATCAGTAACCTTATGCGAATAAATTGAATCGCATAGGTGAAAATGTTGACGCTCTCGCGTAATAACTTGACACAAATCAACAGTTGTTTTTCTGCTAGCAAGCTTATATGTGTGACATAGCCTAGTGGTTCGAGTAACGACCAAATAACAGTTAACATATCTATTTCTAAGTAGAAATTTTATATATACTTTTAGGAATACATTGGGTATGACACGATCGTGTGAAAAACAGATCATAAGACAAAGAGAGGTCTATGTCAAGCTGTGTACTGTTGTGTCCAATAATTGCTTGATTATTTAAATCGGTAGCGGGTACTTATAAGATATTCTTATAAAATTTTGTCAAGGTATAAACTCAAGACGTTACTGATGACTTTTGGGCATCGTTTAGGCTAAGATGTATTTCGTGGAAGACTGGGATCGATTACCAACGAAATAAAGATTGACAGCAACCATTTGTATTATATAACATTTGCCTTCGTGTTAGCTCGCGGCATAACCTCCAGACGTTATATATCGCTTGGGCAAGCCCTATGCGAATATATTGCACACTTATAACATAGATCCAGTTTGAACCGTATGTTTTGCTATGCAAAATGCCATCGTGATGACTCGCGGTCAACCTCCAGGCTTTCCAGTGGTTCGAGACCATCTAGGAAAAATGGTGTGGTTTTCCAGCGGATTGAGTCGTAGCGTAGACCCACCGTCAAGGAAAAAATGGTGCATCAGGTGAAAAACACCTCAGTCAATCAATCACATCAAGACACATAAAAATACCAAAAAATCACTCACCCGGTGTATCACTGAGTTTAAATAGGGAAATAATTAGTTTTCCCAACATTTCACACTGAATTTATAAATTATTTTACTTTTTTTGTAAAAAAACGTGCGAATCCTGCCGCGCAAGTTAAAGAATGAGTACTTGGCCATCTGTCAGACGACAGGAAAGGGTGGCCATAGACAAAAAAAAAAAAAAAAAAAGAGTGAAATCGATCGATTTAATCGATTTTCTCTAAAAGTGCGATGAATGCCAGTAGCTTGAAGAAACTACATGGTTAACTAGAATTATATCTGAAGAACAGAGCGACGAAATATAATTGTGTCGGGAAGGTGAAAAATATTTGTAAAAGCGTAATGTTTCAATAATATTATGAAAATTACTGATAATAAGGTAGCCAGAGTATTTTCAAATTATTTTACGTCATTTAAGTTGAACACGGTGAGTAAAATCAATTCAAAAAGTGAGGTTAGCGTTAAGAAGATAAAGATACTTTCATTGTTTTATTAAATGATACGAGTAATAACCACTATACACCTTCCGTAAAACCAACACTTATTTACCTAACGAAAAATATTGGAACTCAGTGATTTTACTGGGTAGCGTATTTCCCTATAATTTGTGATGTTGTTTACTAGTAGAAATAGGCAACTTTCTAAGTTATTGTGAAATCAAGCGGAACCGACACGGTTTATCGTGCACTTCGAAGCACAGAATCATCTTTATTTCGCACTTTCAGAAGACTTAGCATGCAATGTCCATGCGAACTGGGAACAATTTCTAAAAGTGATAATTCATTGAATTCTGAAGAAATTGCCGAAATTCCAGGATTTGGAAACCTGAATTCTACATTCTCGGACTAAATACTTCAGTATTTTAATAAAACATCTTCAATTAATATTATTCTTATCTATTTTCGTCATTTTATTCTAACAAATTGTTCGCCTCGCCGTGAGCGAACACGGTGCAGCTGCACTAGTTGCAAGCGAAAAAGAACCATCGAAACAGAGCGCGCACATTTTAGAAGCGAAGCATGCACACGTCATCGGCGGGAAAGAGACGGCGCGAGAGTAATAGAGATGGTACATTAGCAGAACAATCGAACCAGCGCTCGAACATTCTAGAATGTGCTAAACGTCATCCGTGAGAAAGAGAGAGTGAAAGAGGAGAAACAATGTGATCTCAAGTGGAAAAATAAGAAATAAACATTTTTAACACGTTTTGTCGTCCCCGAACCTTCCCATTTTAGCCCTGCAAACTTTTCTTTAAGCCCCGCCTACTTGTCCCACATACTTTTTATCAAGCACCGACCACTTCCCTGTAATCCCCACCTACTTTCCCGTAAGCCCCACCCACTTGCCCTCAAGCCCTACCTATTTACCCTGAACCCAGCCTACTTTTCCGCAAGTCCCGCCTTCTTTCCCATAAGCACCGCCTTCTTGCCCTTAAGCTCCACCCACTTGTCTATTGGCACCGCCCCTAGGCCATGCCCCTTTTTATTCGAGACTTATGAACCCCTTATTCGTAGCCCCCTTTGCCCTGCCCCATTTCCTTTGATTCCTTCCTGAACCCGATCTAGATCCCGACCTAGCCCTGCGAAAAATCGACTGTCCCGACCCAGATTCGCTGCAGTGATGCTATTCGAAGCCGGCAATCGCTTGTACTTACTGCTTAGAGAAGCTGCTACCACAGACTGCTACAATTAGTTCTAGAAGTGTACTCACTCAACTCTTTTGGTGTAAATATTTCGTATAAAAATGCACGCGTTTTCGGTTACCGGACAAATAATTTTGGACCAGGGCTTCATGATATTAATAGGTGCACTAGCGAACGTTCTTCGCTTTAACGATGGGACAAGGGCTACCCTGAGGTCGTGGACCCCGAGGCAGCGCCCCAGTTTGCTCCTTAGAAGCTATGACACTACCTCGGGGATTTTAAATCCGTCCGATCCGCTCCTCCCAGAGTAAACCCTAAGCCCAGTCTCGCCCCAAGGGCGTGATTGAGCTGATTGTTTGAACAATGATACAAATAATTACTGTTGAGCCCTCGCTTGCTCCCCACTAAACTAAGCGTAGCGACCGGCGTAGTTAGGACAGTCCAGCCCGGGGCCGTAAACGAATTACTAACACTTAAAAATCCCAGGACTTTTAAAATAAATCTAACAATTTGATGGAACGCAAGAGCTAAAACGGAGTCTTAAGAACTGTACGCCGAATCAGCATCAGTACTTACCTCGGAACTCTCCGCTATTGCTTTCAAGAACAGTTTCTCGTTCGCTTTCGCTCTACTGTTTTCTGGAGCTAACTCTTTAAACTTTCTGCCCCATTCCAGCGCGCTATGAAAATATGCTGTGAAGCAAAAAATATAAATTTTAACTTTTAACTTTTTATAGCTATAATTTTAGGGGTTCTTAGTGAAGAATTCTTTATATATTTTGAGCACCATGTAAAAAAAGCATTTGTCGGTAAAAATCTGTCAAATTTTAACTAAAAGTAACAAGCAAATGTATTAAAAAACAAAAGCCCGTTTTCACGGGCTACAGCCCAAACGGCTGGGCAGATGTTGACAAGTGAGGTGTCGTTAGATTAGTCTCAGCAGCGCGAGTGACATGACACTTGACAACTTCAAGATAAATCCAAGAGACTTCAGGAAAAATTCAAGATGGCGGATTTTTATCGCAAAATGCAACTTTGAAATAGCCGCAGCCACATTTTTGTTTTTCATACATCAGCTTGTTGTAGGATCCTGAGACCTTCCAAAATAACTGCGTTTAACATGTACATACCCAATATCAATCTAGTATTTAAAATATTTTGTTGCTTTTTAACAAATCAAGTAAATGTGTAGTTACATCATTGTTTCAGATAAGACTTACACACTTTATAATACGCCCAACTAATGTGGTCATAGATGTCCGCTTCAGTGAAAGAATATACGAAATTCTTGTCCCCTTCTTTGTACTTGCGCAAAGCTTCCTTCATCCAGGGAATACTATCCCAATATTCTTCATCCTCATACAGAGCACGACCGATCTCATAGCAGTCGTCTGCTGACATTGCAGAACTAAAAGCAAATGAATTATACAGGTTGTTTGGGAAAGTACCGCGTTCCTGTAAACCACGAGTTCTGTAATACAGAGTTCCTTACAGAGTGTGTTAAATTTGTTTACAAAAGTAATAAAAAATATTTCAAAATAAAATAATGTTGTACCTAATCAAGCGTCTACATAGGTAAAATTTACTAAAACCTTAGTATTTGTTCAACTGTTCGTTCAACCTTGTTCAGAACACGACATTACAGTTGCACTTGGGCGTTTTTTCTTTTTACGCATTCATATTATTTTATAAATGAAATTATGTACCTAGGTACCTACAGTCCAGCAAAAAAGAGTAGAAATTAAATAAAATGGAACTAAAATTTTTTCATACTAAATTGTTGCCATTCATAGTTAATGTTGCCATTTAATTTTGAAATTTCATACAAAGTGGCGACCTCATTTTTTGTCTACTCTTTTTTGCTGGTAGTAAAATTACACTACTTTGTACGTACTTACTTTATCGTCACAAGTCGTAAGTATCGAATCGTCCTCCACACATAAAAAACGTTGTTTATGAACAAACCAGCAGCTGCGCAAATACACTCGGCTTCAAAAAAATCGCACCTTTTAAGAAATCTATTTCAAACATCTTTCAATCGTATTTGTATTATGAAATATTGGTAATGTTCGGTATCATTTGAAAGGTAAGGAAACAGAGAATGCAAAAACAATAATTCATTCAATGTTTTTAGGGTTTCGTAGTCTACTAGAAACCCTTATAGTTTCGTTATGTCTGTCTGTCTGTCTGTCTGTCTGTAAGCCGCGCCCTCATATCTTCATCAGTTTCAGAGCTATCGACATGAAATTTGGTGAGAAGATAGATCGTGTTGACCCAAATATAGAAATGTTAAGAAAAAATTATTTTAAATGTTTTTTGGACAAGTGAAAGGGGGGCAAAAATTTCTTTTTCTTCTGTAATAATGAGTAGGATATCGTTGAATAGGTCTTTTAAAACTAAGGTGAGGTTTCTTTGAAACAAAGTCACTAAAATGTTTCTGTCACGAGATATTTGCTTTTAAAAAGGACGTTTTTGACCCATAATTTGTTCCAGCTGTAACTTCTAAAGTATAAACGCTTAAAATTTGAAATAAATATGGAATATAGCTTACAATCTGAAGTTACAATGAAAACTATAACGGATATTGTACCCTTAAAGGTTTCAGAAAAAATTGAGTTTTTCTATTTGCGGTTGGTCATCATACTGCTGCTAACAAACCAGCAACAAATTAAGTTTGTAATGCTAAAAAACCTGATATTTAAACGTTGACTACGAAACCCTATTTGTGGGCGTGTCTGACACGCTCTTGGCCGGTTTTTTTATTGGAACTGAGAAAAATTTACAAAACAATAAAAATCCTTAAAAACCCTAATGAAATCTGATTAATTTTTCAGAACAAAGTTGTTTAAAACTAACTTAAAACCTAGTGTTACCCCCCCTAGCCCTAATGACGTCTTCCATGCGCTCCCTCATGGATCGCACCAACTTTAGGACCTCTTCTTGAGGGATACTGTCCCATTCCTCAATAACGGCGTCTTGGAGCTCCTGAAGAGTGAAAGTGAAAGTGAAAGTGAAAGATGTTTATTCAAAATAGGACATTAAAATATCACTTATTGATAGTCATTACATTACGCAGAAATGGATTAGACATTGTAAAAAAGAGAAATTTGCAAAGCACAATTTTCTCTTTTTTATAACAATTTTTATTCCTACTATAAACGCGGCTCGGGCGGGATAAAAAAATAAAAATAAAGGCACTGCCTCGGGGCTGGCCAGGCTAACCACATGGCATGTAACTTTATACCTTAACGACCAGTAAGCGAAACTAAATTCGATCAAGATTTTAAAAAGGTGTTACATGTGTATAGTTAGTCGGACCTCCTGGACAGGAAAACCCCCCAAAAACCTGCCCAGAAGTGCTCCTATTCTAAAGATTACAATCTTTGTAGGCCCTAAGCTACCCTAGCTAAGTTTGAAAAAAAACAAGAATAGCCGAAAACGGCTCAACACAAAATTAAAAATAAGTAAAAATAAAATAAAAAATTACAGTAGAATATTCTAACTGTTTCGTCTTAAAAAAAAATACTGTATATAAACAAACATGTAAAACTACTCCCATGAAGATTTATCTTGCATATAATCGGATATTTCATAATAGCCTTTCTTGCACAATTTATGTTTTATTACTTCTTTAAATTTTCTTTAAATTTATTTAAGGGTAATTCTTGGATATTTTTTGGAAGCTTATTATAAAAGCGTATACAATTTCCCTTAAAGGATTTGCTTACTTTACTAAGCCTGCTCTTGTGTGCTACAAGTTTGTCCTTATTTCTAGTGTTGAAATTATGTATATCACAATTTTTCTCAAAAGTATTAATATTAGATTTGACGTAAATCAAATCTTCGTATATATATTGTGACACAAATGTTAATATATTGATTTCTTTAAATTTTTCCCTTAAGGAGACACGAGGCCCTAATTTATAAATTGCACGAACAGCCCGTTTCTGCAGAACAAAAATGTTCTTTACATCCGCAGCGTGGCCCCACAATAATAAGCCATAATACATTAAGCTATGGAAGTAACTAAAGTAAACTAGTCTAGCAGTATCTACATCCGTGAGATATCTTATTTTTTTAACTGCGTATGCTGCTGAACTCAGTCTCTTCGACAATTTCTCAATATGTGACCCCCATTGGAGCGTGGCGTCCAAAGTTATACCTAAAAATATTGTTGAATCTGCAAGGTTCAACTGTTCATCCTTTACCTTAATAATTGTAGTGCTCGGTTTAACATTTGGCAATGCAAATTTTATACATTTAGTTTTCTTTTCATTTAATAGGAGATTATTTACTGTAAACCATTTTACTACATCGATTATAGTATTGTTCACGTCGTCATAGTCGAGTTGATGCCTCTTTACTTTAAAAAGCAATGAGGTATCGTCGGCGAACAATACTATATCATGTTTGTCTTTAACAAGATACGGTAGATCATTAATGTATACAAGAAACAGGAAAGGACCAAGAATTGAACCTTGTGGAACGCCCATGGTTAAATTAGATCCAGATGATCTTTCACCATTGATATCAACCTTTGGATTCTATTAATCAGATATGATTCCAAAGTCTAAGAGCCTGGTCCTTTACGCCGTAATGACATAGCTTTCTGACTAGAGTTTCATGATGGACACAATCAAATGCCTTGGACAAATCACAAAATACACCTATGGCGTCATGAGATTCCTCCCAGGCATCCATTATATGGTTGATGAGGTCAAGACCTGCATGAGTAGTGGAACGACCCCGTGTGAAACCAAATTGCTGTAAGTGCATTAGGTTATTACGATAAAAATGACCTTGCAATTGAATTAGGATAATTTTTCAAAAATTTTACTGAGTGTGGGTAATATTGATATAGGTCTAAAATTTGTGGGGTCAGTTGTACTACCGGCTTTAAACAGCGGGATAACTTTGCTATGCTTCATCAAGTCAGGAAACACGCCACTGTCAACACATTGATTAAAAAATAAATGCTAGACATGGAGCAATACAATCGATTATAGAACTTATAATTTTGACAGAGAGGCCGTGAAGATCTGAAGTCTTTTTCATTTGTAAAGTTTTAAATATTTTTATAATTTCAACGTCACTAATGTGACGAAATCTAAAATATTTATCACAATGGCTTACATTTTCCTTCAGTACTGATTCAGCGAGATCGGGACAAGAGTTTAACGATTTGGTAGTCGAAACTGGAATATCAGTAAAAAGTTTTCAAAAGCCTGAGCTACTTCCGAATTGGTGTTTTTATTTCATCATTTATCATGAGTTTAAAATTTTCGTTACGACGTTTAGATTTCCCAGTTTCGTTATTTACAAATTTCCAAGTAGTTTTGTTATATTCGTGCTGTTTTTAATATTATTTTTAATGAAGTTAGATTTTGCTACAGAACAAACTTGTTTAAAAGTTTTAGAATAACGTTTAACATAATCAGCAAAAGCTTTTGATTTATTATATGACCTTTCATCATACAGATCGTACAATTTTTCCCTGCTTTTATGAATTCCTACCGTCGCCCAATCACTAAATAATAATTTTGTGTTAACTTTAATATTTTTAGATTTAAATACATTGTCATATTCTGTTTTGGCAAGGCTGAATACTGAGTTATATAAATTATTTGGATTTACATCATATTGTAATTCGGGTAGATTTTCTATGATATTTTCTCTAAACCGATTTAGCCTACTTTCGTTTATCGGCACACACGTAATATCTTGTTTAGGTGCCTTCTCAATGTTTATTTTGAACGTAGCTAGCTGACCAGTATGGTCAGAGCTTAATTTATTTATGATAGACGCGTCTGCGGGTTTAATATTTGTAAAAATATTATCTATGCACCTGGCTGAAGTAGCCGTGATCCTCGTAGGCACCGAAATAAGATGTACGAGGTTGTAACATAAAAATAATGATTGAAACCTCTTACTAATACTAGAATTTTCAAGAATATTTACATTGAAATCTCCACAAACAATAATTCCTTTATTAGATTTTGTTACTTTATCTAAGGCTACCTCCATAACTTTCTCGAAGGAATCATATTTAGCATCTGGTGGGCTGTATACGCTCATAATAACAATATGCTCAAGTTCTACGCAGGCTATTTCGATAGTTCGCTCAACAGACAGGCTAACGATATCAGTGCGTTCTTTATATTTAAACTCATTTTTAAGTAATATTAACGAGCCACCGCGTATTGCCGTAGATCTGTTGAACGAACTTACTACATGGTGATTATTAAAACTGAACATGAGCTGGTAATCTCTGAGCCAATGCTCAGTCACACAAAGAATATCAATATTATTGCAGTTCATGAAAAGCTCAACTTCTAATTCCTTGCTTAACATGCCCTCGATGTTTTGGTGTACAATTTTTAAAACATGGCTATTTTGATTTTTATTATTATACGTACATTTTTTATAATTATTATTTTTCAAAATTTGTTTTTGCAAGATAGTCTGACTTAGGTTAGTAGGAGATGTCGAAGTTGAAGTACTGCCAGAGTAACTCTCTGTTGTCCTAGGCACTAATTTAAAGTACTTGGAACCAATTCCAAGGTTATAAGGTTCGTATTGATATTCTGCTCAATAGAAGCAGTTGTCTGATTAGCCAACAAATTGGCTGAATTTTTAAAATAATATGATAGTATCTCTGCTATCTGTCGTTTATAAACTTTAGATAGATAATATCTATCTTTTGTTACATTGAAATGTTTTCCAATAAAATTATTGGTGTCAATAAAATGAAATTTGTCAGGATTGCGACATGTCAAAGTATGTAAGTACTTGTTACACCAATGTCGAGTATTATTTTCTAAGTTAGTCATTTTTTGGCTATAGGGAAATGCAAAAAAAATCACTTGTTTGACATTTTCCATTAAATACAATTTGTTTGAAAATAATGCAAAGTCTTTTTTTGTCGCATTTCCCCTTCTACCACTAAATATAATAACAAATGAATTTTCATGAAATTGTGATGCCAACACTGTATTTAAGAGTGTAGAAAAATCGGCGCCAGGCATGCAATGATTAATTACTGCCTGACCCATGCACTGACCAAGTTGTAAGCCCATATTTTTACCAAATTCATCGCTGAACATAACAATTTGTGCGCGTGATAAAGAAGCGCTGTTATCAGTCGCAAGCGCGGGCCGCGTCGCCGCCATCGGCACCGGCCGCGAGACCGGCGCGGCGTCGTCGGCGGCAGCGGCAGCGCCGGCGACCGGCACGGGCACCGACCGCTCTCCAGTCAGCTGTGTACAGACGCGAAGTGATGACGCGGGCTCGGGACACACGGCCGGCAAGGATGAGCTTGTTGGAATTTTATTACAATCGCATTGATTGTTCGTCAAAGATTGAGCATTGTTACTATTTTATTTACACGACTCCAACAAACTGTTCATAGCCAGCACATGCTCCTTTATTTCCTTACGCGCTGAATCGTATTTAATAGAAATGTGTTCTAAAGATCGTTTTAAAGCCGACATTTCTGACTGGAGGCGCTGTGTGTCACGTTCGTAATTTTCCCTATTTTGTGCTAATGTTGAGGTGCAAGATTTAATATCATTAATCAATTCAGTACGTTCCTTATTACAATTTGAATTATTGCAAAATAGTATATTATTATTACGCCTAATTAGCGATTGCGTTTTCTTTATAAAATTGCTAAGTTTAACAATTTTCCTTGTTTTTTTCTTGCTATAAGACACTGAAGTTATGTGTGAGTTATTGAATGGACTGTCACACGTTGTGAGGTCAATAGTTTCGACTACTTGTTCCTCAGTAGTCTCGACCGATTGGTGCTGGGTGAGTGAGATGGAAGAAACCGCAACTGTAGGAGCGACCAGCTCGTCGAACAGGGACTGGGTGGTAACTGCACTTTGTGCAGACTTCAGGTCTTCGATCGTCGTATTTAATAAGGTATTTTCCTTGTGTGCATCGCGTAATTCGTATTCCAGGGCAGTGATACGTCTCAAGGTGTCTTCAAACGCATTCCCGTCCCGGTCAAAGTTATCCACTATTCCTTGAAGCTGGTCCCTCTCACCTGTTACGTCTACCAACTTATGGTACATATCTGCCATTTCACTCTTTAATTGTTGATTTTTTTTAATGATATCTAACATTTCTTGCTCACTTTCATCCCGTTCTCTTAATAACTGCTCATTTGTATGTTTACACTTTTGTAATTCTAACAAAGTTGTTTTTAAGTTGTCCTCTAGTTGACGAATTGTTTGAGATCTAGTAGTATGCATTTTGAAAACAAACAAATATGCAAAAACAAGTAAATATGAAAAAGTACCTCGATAGGTTAAATGAGCGGTTACCAAGGTTGAGGTTATGTTATGTATATGCCGTAATTTCACACGTATTGTTTGCACTAGCATAAAACACACACAATAAACCCTTAAAATACGTATTACTATTCGTAAAAATACTCGAAATTACTTAATTACGTTGTTATATTCAAATATTGAAACAGCTATCACTAACGGTTTTTGCCGTTACACTTTTTACAATAAAAACGTGATTTGAGCCAAACTTATCCACTAAAACACTTAAATTATAAATTATAGTATAATTATTTAATGCGATGAACTTGATTAGGGCAGTAAATTATTTAAAAATTAAATATTTTAAGCGGAGCTCTAATGTTTACAACTTGGCCGTTCAGTGTTGCCAGCACATCCCCAGTCGCGGGAGCGGGATCGGGATCACGGGATCTAACCTTGCGTTTCAGCTGGTCCCAGAGGTGCTCTATCGGGTTCAGATCTGGACTTTTCGCTGGCCACTGCATGACAGGGATCCCAACCTCTTGAAGGTAGCCTTGCACAATACCAGCAGTGTGCGCGCGAGCGTTATCGTGCATTAATGTGAACCCGTCGCCAATAAATCCAGCATAGGGGACCACATGTTCTTCCAGGATCTCTGTGATGTACCGGTGAGCAGTCATCGACCCTTGCCCGCGAGCACCGCCGGTCCGAGAGACGCAAGAATGTTCAGTTTTGCCATCGGCAGATATGCCGCCCCAGACCGTTTCTTGAATGCAGGCGTGGGCAAAACGTTCCCATTGTCTTCTGTATACTCTTTTGCGTCTATCGTTGCAGAAAAGGCACACTCTCGTTTCGTCTGAGAAGAGAACAGTTCTCCATTGGTCCAGGGTCCGATTAACGTGGGCGCGAGCAAATTGCAAGCGTGCTCGCCGATGCGCTGCGGTTAATTTTGGACCCGTGGCAGGTCTTCTAGCCACAATAATTCTCTCCTTTAGTCTTCTTCTAACTGTAGAGACACTCACGGCCCTTCTACGAACTGCTTGAAGCTGCTGTTGCAACTCAACAGCATTAGAGAACCGATTTCTCAAAGATTTCGATACGACGAATCGGTCATCTCTCGCAGAAGTGCAGCGATTTCTACCAGACCCACGCCTTCGGACAAAGCCACCGGTCTGCAGGAACCGCTGGTACACTCTTCGAACAGAAAAGCGACTCAAGTGCAATTGCCGAGCAACATCACACTGACGTAGTCCTGATTGCAGTAGTGCGATAACTTGGGCGGCTTCAGCAGCTGTAGTGTCCATCTTCAAGGACGTTTTTCTGATGAAAGATATTCTTCTGTGTCTTCTTCGACTGTTGGTAGCAAATTTATCCCCCAATAAGCTGTATCGACCCTTTTATACCCAAAAAACAAAACAAAATTTGAAGAGGAGATTCAGTTCCATTGTCATTCACAGTGACGTGAAGTGTCAAGCTTTTTCTTTATTCAAATGAAATGGATATTTTATTAAAGAGTTTTTATAGGGCTCTCAAATGATACCAATATTGCTACGAATAACTGCTTGTCTTAAGGATTACCAGTGCTTGAAGCCTATTTTTACGGACGTGCGATTTTTTTGAAGTCGAGTGTATAATTGCAGGCTGAATTGAAAATGTTAAGTAGGTAGGTACCTGAGTATGTAGTAGTTTTTTCGTACTCTACAAGAAATAAGTCATTTTAAACTCAAGTAGGGCTTTAAAGTCGTACAGTTTTAAAGTTCCTAGCAAAAATGGTTCACAAAAAATACTAAGTACCTATAACCAAAATGAAATCGGTCAAAGAAATGTGAAATAGAGACATAGCCAATAGTATGGCTCCTTGACTTAGAGCTTCATACAAGCAAGGAGCCAGCATAATATTACTATGGCAAAATCGTACACGATGTTCCGGCATCGTCCTAAGCAGATCTAGGGTATCAGATGAAAATGTCAAAATCGTAGACTTTGATAAGCCATCGTCCTAAGCCTTTATATAGCTTTTATTGCGGTTCAGAGGTACGAGGAGAGATTATTTCAGCGATGCATGATAGGTAAGTAGTTTCATAGTATCTCACCTGTACGGAACCCCATTCAGCAATCCTTCGGCCAGATCCTTAACCTGTAGTTTGTAGGTATCTTGCAGGCGAGTGAGCGCGTGCGCAGCCCCTACCAAGTCCTCTTCACTCGGTAGACTCACGTTTTGCGGATTAAAACTATTGTACTTTTCAAATTCTGTTGAAAGAAAATAAAAGGGATTTAATTTATCATTAAAAAATTACCGAAAGATATAAAAATGATAATATAGAAAATAAAATATTTATTACCATTATAAACAATTTCGTCAATGACTTCTAGATCTTTTGTAAGCCTTTTAATAAGCGTGAACGCGTTAATCGGGTTCCCTAGGTAATTTGGGACATCTTCCATTGCTTTCTCATGTTCCCTTTTATAAGTTTCCAGCTTTCTGTAATGAATATATCGATTACTAAATACCTATGATATTTTGATTTTAAACAAATAAATGTAAAGGAGTTTAAAAATATTTTTAAGGTATGAAGCTGAAAAAGGAACTTATAGGCCGATAAAAGATATTATTGAAACCCATATGCAAAAATAATGTCAGATCAGAAGTAATCAGAACCCATTACCGTTATTTTTCTTTTTTTATTTCGGTCTAGGGTAGGGTGGTGCAAGATTGCGCGGTCGATAAAATTGCGCACACGCCATTGCAAGACAACGGAGCAAAGCTCGTAGTTAACTTCAGTTATATTTTAATCTCAGTCGCAACAGAAACGTGTTCCAGAATTTTTTTGGTAAATGAGTGTAAAACCACAAAATTATTCGAGTTTAAAGTTTTTAGTCACCGTTGATTAAATTTTTTGATGTTTTGAATGTTTTACCGTACTGAAACTAGCATCAATTTTGCTAATTTGTCATTGTTTTGTCGCGGCGGAGTCATTGAACTGTAAGTAACGTTAGAAGTTAAACAGATGTTTTCTAACATTCAACGTGGCTGTAGTAGAACAAAGTTTGCAAAATAACCGCAATGTGTAAAATTGCGCACCAAAAAATTGTCCAATCTTGTAAATTCCTTTTGATTGTTCAGTAAACTTCTAATTTTGTATCCAATTTTGATTTATACATAGGTACTATAAGCACATTAATTGGTATTTTTATGTCTTACAATACGCAAATAGTTGCGCAATCTTATCGATTTCAATGCGCAATTTTACACTATATGGTGTGTAACATTGTGAAATTCCTAATTTGTGGTTTTTACTTATTTGCTGAGATAAATACATATTTTTGTTAATTATTAGTGTATAAACTTTTTGTATCCCGTGATCTAAGCAAATAATAAAGTTGCGCAATCTTATCGGTACACACTACGGTGTGCAAAATTGCGCGATTCCCGATTTGTGATTTTCATGTTATTGTTAAGGCGGTGATATATAGTTTGCAATAATAAGTATGTTGATTTGCTGCCATAAGAATAACCTTTAATAAATAAATGATTGAGCCTAGATAAGGTTAATATTTTTCAAGTTATAACGTGTTGATCAAAAATTGCGCAATCTTACACCACCCTACCGTGGAAAATTGTTAAGTTTCACGGGCAGGTTAAAAATAATCCTTTGAAATATATTCCGCAATTTTTAACACCTAATAACATAATAGTTAGAGGAATAACCATTGTCTCCCATACATAACCCTTTTTTTTGCGTCAGAAGATGCGCTTCATCACATATGTTCCTAGATCAATTCTAAGCATTTCTAGTCCGGGAGCCAGAAAAAAAAGTGAAGAATGGCGGATAGGGGGGAGATCAAAGATGGCCGCCGCCAATCATTTAAAAGAAAAATCCTATCTCCTCCTGGTGGCTGGTAGGGCAAATTTAGTATCATTTTCATACAAATCGATGCCGTAGAATTTGTTTCTGGTACTATTTCTTGTCTATTTCATAATAATTTCAGAAGAAAAACGTAAAAATGTGAAAATTTAGGTTTAAGATTTTTGCTTTGTAAGCTAATAACTTTTTAAAAGTGACAAAATATGACATATAAAAAATACTGTTATAAAGTGTGATTTGTGTGGATTCTATAAATAAACACACTTAATAATGATTTAGTGCAAAAAAACTGTGAAAAAATTTAAAAAGACTGCAGTCTGGGCAGTGGCTGAACACGCGCTATATGGCGTTAATCTTACAAATAGAGATTATACCACATAAAATAAGTTATTTAGGTAGGTCACATGCAAAAAAATATGACCACAGTTTCCATCATACAGATATAGATCTAATAACTTTAACTTTCTTTTAAAGAAAATATGAATGCAGCAAAGACAATCTTACTCGTATGCAACAGGTGCGTTCCAGGTACTAACTTTGATATCTGGTAAATCTGAAGAGTCTTCATTTTGCGACCCCAAGAAGAAAAACACGGAAACGTTTAGAGAAGCACTGAGGGTTATACTCAGACATGAACTTCTTGGTATATACCAATTTAATTTCTTCTTGGCAATATTATGGCCCGAAGTATGTGCTCGCAAATAATAGTTTTCATTAGTGGGATGTTCTCAGGACAGCTAGCTAGCTAGTAAATGATGTGTTGATGTGGTGTAGTGGTCTGTTTGATGCGCAAAGAGGTATCTTTCTATCTTCGTGTGAGACGCCGAGTCATCCAACGACCCGATGGACCCTGGTGTCAGAATTTTACAGCCGCCTACTACAAGTAGCAGAGTTTCTGACATGGTTGTGTAACGACCACCGTTTAAGTAATCATAGACAGCAACCGAAACTGACAGCTCAACGTGCCCTCCACGCACGGAACTATATTTTTTGAAATGTTAAATTTAAATATCTGTTCTTGAATCTACTGTTTACCGGATCTGAGTTGTGTATGTCCATTATTATCCATGGATAGCACTGTGATGCAGAGAACCCTAGTTTGAATTGGGGTATAATGATTTTTGCATCTTCAATCAGTGGAATCATTAAACTAGGATAATTTACAATAATGATCCTCTTGTAGTAAATTTTTGTGATATATCTGTGCAAGTCAATGGTACTCAGCTAACAATGTTAGACAATACAGTCAGTCAATGCTAATCAATAGCTATTATAAGTTATTCACTCGTCGTCGAGTTAGTCACGGTTGGAAAGTGCTCGAGCCATGGATCTAGGAAATACTATGGCTCGGGCTTAAAATGAAAATATTTTGGTAATTATTATACGTCAATGTTCGTACGTTAACGTGAAATAAAAAAGTTCCTTTAGCACATTATCTCTGAGGCGGTCGATGGGATGTATCTCTTGAAATTAAATGACGTCCCGCCGACATTGGTCACATTTTGAGGCTAAAATCACCAGTAGAACGCAGTTTGCCTGGGCAGGGAAAGTTGCGTCATATCCTAGAGTCATCTTTGCCGCAATGCCTCAAAACAAAGGTATTCGATCGGTCGTTTACTAGCAATGAATGATACTTACGAGTAGGTACTAATAATCTAGCCAATACGTAGAACCTCCTTAACGGTATTTTCCAAATTATGCAAATATAGTTTGCGTCTTTCGTACTTGGGTATGCTTCATCAGTTCAGCGTAAAAATGAACTGAACTACAAAGACATTTTATTATAGATACGGTACCCCATAAAGCTTGAACAGAAAAATTGGCATGTGTCACGTAACAGCTCATAGCCTGACTGATTCATTGGTCGTCTTGTGAACCAATTTGAAGTAACAAATTTTTGCTCAGGTGGCGTATCTACAACCTAGAACCTACATATAATATCATTGACTGAACTACATAAAGTTAAAACTGACAGCAAAAGTAACTGACCGGCTACATATCCCTCACAGACTCATAGAGAGTTACCTATATGCTTAAGATCAAAGTAATTTACTAAAATCCAGAATGAGATTATAGTAACCAACATGGTATACATAGTTATAATTTATTTAAACGGGTTCTTATCGACAAATTGTAAAAGTCTGAACTGTTGCTTAAAAGTTTGATATCTAGTTTTCGTCTAGAAGTGAAGCTAATTGAAATGGCAGTTGGCTGGGCACATCTGTTGATCAGTAGTATACCTAACCGATGTGATGGACGGTGGAGTTCAGTCAGATACGCGTTCTTGAATGGAGATTATGTCTGGGCAAGCGTAGCGGACGCAGCGGCTGGTATTGAGTAGAAGTAGAAAGAAGGCAGCAACAGAAGATCGTCTTGTTCCCAGGGGGAAAGCCAATATCCAGTAATGGACTAAAATAGGCTGATGTGATGTTAAATGAGCATCCAAAAACTCACACTCGACTTTTTTGTAAGATTAACGCCACATAGCGCGTGTTCAGCCACTGCCCAGACTGAAGTCTTTTAATTTTTTCACAGTTTTTGCACTAAATCATTATTCGGTGTGTTTATTTTAGAATCCACATAAATCACACTTTATAATAGTATTTTTTATATGTCATATTTTGTCTTTTTTTTAAAGTTATTAGCTTACAAACAAAAATCTTCAACCTAAATTTTCACATTTTTACATTTTTCTTTTGAAATTATTATGAAATAGACAAGAAATAGTACCAGAAACAAATTCTACGGCATCGATTTGTATGGAAATGATACTAAACATGCCCTACCAGCCACCAGAAGGAGAAAGGATTTTTTTTAAAGATGATTGGCGGCGGCCATCTTTGATCCTCCCTCTCCGCCATTCTTCACTTTTTTTTCTGGCTCCCGGACTAGAAATGCTTAGAATTAATCTAGGAACATATGTGATGGAGCTCATCAAATATAACTTTTTTTTTGGGTTAAAAGTGTTAGGCCTTACACTATAAGTAAGTACCTATATATCGCGCCCAAAGAACGCGCCATTGACTGAACTTTTAGAAATCGCTATGTGGGTTGTCGGATTGGATTGAACTCACGGTATTCCTACCCGTTTGCCGGAGATGTAAATTTAAATAAAACTTAAAAGGCAGACTTTTATTGATTCGATATTTTTATCAATAAAATACAAAACACTCACTTTTTTAATATCCTTAATTTCTTCTCCTCTCGCTGGACCAAGTTATCTATATGGTTAACAACCAGTTTGTGTGTACTCAATAGTGGTTCAACATCTGATATCGCCGTGAAAACCTCCCCTTGCGACCATGGCGGTAGACCACATACTAATATAACACACACTATGCTTAGGTATGAAACCATGGTTGCGGCGGCGCCTACAAAATTAAAATAAAGTCTACTTTTTATTTTCGTATAGATATTAGTGTAATAAAATGAAAATGCTTTTTAATTGACTTAAACCTTGAAAATTACAAGATTATCCATACATAAGCAAAAAAAGTATAAATAGGGTTGATTACCAGTTAATCTGATAGAATAAAAGGGGCTGATAAAATAAAATATAGGTATGTTCTTGGTAAATTTTCATAAAAATCTACGCGCTAGTTTCCGAGTAAATTGCATTTACAAAAAAAATGAATAAGTGCACCCTGTTTGTCCTAGAAACACAACAGCAACACCAATCACTACTTCGAATGATTAAGCGCCAAAATAAAAATAAGTGCTGTGATTGGTTGGTCGTTGGTGTGTGCGTGTCGTTTAAGTGAATCCTGTGTAAGTGGCGAAAGGTCAATTTGTTGTACTATTTATTTTGATACTCACCTTGTTGCAAGCTGATTTTTCGATTCTGAAACTACAGCACCACGAGATAGCGAAATTTGGTGATAGTTTGTATTTATATCTAAGGGAAGAGGCTGATATCCCACAACACAGGGAATCCTAGTGTGGGAGTCAGTGCGCAACCACATTGTAAAATTTTATTTTGACAAATAAACGTTTTTGTATTTTTGTATTTTGTATATTGTTTTCCTGACTCCTGACTCTAAGATGATCTGGTAGGTACAGACATATGGAGATTTTTTGTAGGTACCTACGCATAATGCCGACATTATAATACATACGAGCCGCTCATACGCCAGACGGAAATTCGACATTTGACAGGTCAGGAGCAATATTTTCGGATTACTTCGGTACTTACTTACATAATCACATAACAAGTTGTTAAGATCAAGTAAATAATTGTGTAAGTCCATGTTGCATACAATAAAACAAAAAAAAAGCTATGACGTCTTTATTTCAAAAATTTCACAAACGTATACATATAAGTTACTTTATATAATATGCACCTAATATGTAGATTGTCCAAAATCACAAAACATATGCTTAGGTTTTTTCTGATCACTTGCACGAGCCAGGCTTGCTACAAAAATTACGGACGTCGCTTGCGGCGTCTCAATTTTGTGCTATTTAGCAGTTTGTCAAATCTACGATCAAAACAATAACAATAACAAATGTTAATGATGAGATGAATTTAAAGTTATAATTTTTGGTCGGCAACTGAAATGTCTTCACAAGGTGTGTGGGCTAGTATGCGTCAAATAGAGACTTTCGTGTTTTTTATAATGTTGGCCTAATGAATAATACAAGTACGTAAAGTCAAAAATAATAAAAAAGCTTTCTTTTCGCAATATTCTTTCAAATGAAAGATCTTTACAAAACAGCTTCAAAAATATGTCACATTAATACCTACATAACAGACACCTCTTCAACTGAATTGCAATAAAGTAAGTTGCAGTTCAGTTGCAGTAACAATAAATTATGAATCAAAGCCGGAGTCTGATATTTTGCTGACTTGATTAAGATGTTGACAATTTGACGCTGACGAGTTATGTAAAAAGTTAGTGGGCTAGGGTGCCAATAAAAGCAACTAGCTTTTGTCCTAGCTAGTTTTGAGATTGGATAAAAATTGAATTGGATAAAAAGCCTTTTACCAAATTACTTGTACCTATAGGCATTTAAAGTCAAAACAAAGCTTTTCGGCTAAGATTTTTGTGTCAGAAAAGTACTGAATTTTTTAAAGCCTTTTTTTTGACCTCAGGGTCAACCTACCTTGCTATAGTATGTTTTAAATTAAAACCCTGTACAAAATTAAAATTTTCTTATACAACTTTAAAAGTTAAGTAACTCGGTAACAAACAAAACAAGTAGATGTATTAAAAAACAAAAACCCGACTGCGGTAATTTTATAGTAATATTTTGCTTTAAAAATCCGCCGTCTTGAATCTATATTTTTTTAATATAGCCCGTGTCACTCGCGCTGCTGAAATAAATCTAACGACACCTCATATGTCAAAATCCGACTATCCGTTTGGGCTTTAGCCCGTGAAAAAGAATTTTCTTGTCCACATACATACATACATACTCATACATACATACACACATACATACATACATACATACATACTCTCGAAAAACATAACCCTCCTACTGAGGCAGTCGGGTAAAAATCGCGGAACAAACATGGGGCTGATTCGGATAGGTACTCCTCGGTATAAGGAATTTAAATAATGTCTTTTGACGCCACTGTGTGGTCCGCCCTATATATTTCACATTTACGTCTAAACCCTCAGTAAAAGGCTATGGGAAAAGACTTTACATATGGAGAATGGTCATTTTGAGAATGAGATATATCTTGCTGAGGCGAACATTTAATCTCCATAGACGGTACACACTCACTTTTTTCTAGTCACTCTGAGAATGGGTTTTGGGATAACTCTGTTCCATTCTTCTCCTTGGTATTCTAAGGTGCACTGCGCACTCTTGACCATCTCCTGGCCAGCCTGGTGGATCCATTTATTTGCCACTGGAAAGGAGAAAATTGTTTCAAATCGACGGCCCCTACGTACAATCCCGTAAGTGGTACCTAAGTCATTTGCCTTTTTTCTTTGCTTTCACCTCAGATTGTCATAAGCTACCTTCGGTAAAGACAGCATGGTTCAAAATGGCCTAATTTCACTCGAAATTGCCACCCCGTAACTACACAATTTACACAATTCCAACGTAAAATCACGGTAGTGGTAGTTAGGAACCCACTTAACAACACATTTTCCGACGTAAAATGACGGTAGTTAAGTTACGTTATTTTACACTGGAAGGTAAACACGCCCTGGCGTGCTCTCTCCCGTATCTGGCACTTACTGCATAAAAATAATTTTGTTAATATTTGCTGTACCGTTGATTTCATATTGTTGAAAACTATTCTTAGCTGATAACCAAACTTTATTATAACGATTTCAATTTGTACTTACTCGTAAAATTTAAAAATGCAAGTTAAAATCCAATTTGAAATACGGTATATGTGTAATAAAACCAACCTAAAATCTCTTAACTGACAGTTGTGTTGTTTGTTTGCAATACATTCCCACGTATAAGAACTTAAGTGCCACATAGGCATTCTACAGCTCGAGTTTTTCCGACGTAAAACTACGTATATGATTATTAATATATAAATAATTATTTATACAACGTTTTATTATATTTTTCTTAAACATATTGACCAAATAAATACATGTTCAAAATTTCAAAACTCTATCTAAAATATTACTAGAGATACACTTGTTTGAAACTTAAAAACGCTCTCCTATAAAATTTGCTATTTTCAGTTACGTCATTATACGTAGGGACCGTCGAAATACAGGCTGTGTAATCACCTACTTTGTAGCAAATTATTGTCAGTGTGGCATGTCCCGAGCATTTTTAACGTACTTAAAATATTTAAAATATTTTAACGTACTTATAATTTTAAATTTATGTAAACAATTAGTGTTGGCATAGTGCCTTTTTCAACGTGAAATGTCGACCTAACAGAATGAGGCAATTTAGCGCTTTTTCGCCTGATAGTAGTCGAAGATGTGTTGTGACTTCGTTCATGACCTGAAGCTGTTAAGCCGCTGTGATTTGCACATACACTTGTATAAATGTCACCTTCTCCGGAGAAATGCAGGTTTCTCCACTCTAGCGCTCGCTTACCCCACTTGGATCCTCGGAGCACCGGGCAGGCGGCGTGTCTAGTATAGAGGTCTCCTTCTCCGGAGGGATGCAGGTTTCTCCACTCTAGCGCTCGCTTACCCCACTTGGATCCTCGGAGCACCGGGCAGGCGGCGTGTCTAGTATAGAGGTCTCCTTCTCCGGAGGGATGCAGGTTTCTCCACTCTAGCGCTCGCTTACCCCACTTGGATCCTCGAAGCACCGGGCAGGCGGCGTGTCTAGTATAGAGGTCTCCTTCTCCGGAGGGATGCAGGTTTCTCCACTCTAGCGCTCGCTTACCCCACTTGGATCCTCGGAGCACCGGGCAGGCGGCGTGTCTAGTATAGAGGTCTCCTTCTCCGGAGGGATGCAGGTTTCTCCAGACCAGCGCCGCGTTCTTGATGGGGAACACGCTCAGACCGAACTCCATGAACACTGTCGCGCCACCTTCCGCCACTTCTGACAACTGAAAAACAAAATTATGATTTTGGCTTTATATGAAAGTTTACTAGTGAAGTGACCCGGATTAAGAAACCGCTTCACACTTTTCCTTTATAATATTTTATTTTTTGCGTTTGTCGTCGGACAGGCCGACTCATTTTGGTAAAGGTACTTACGTAAAATAGAACGGTAGCAATTCTGTTCGAAGACCAACCTATAAAGCCAGCGTCCCCTTTCTGAAAATAAAAAATTAAATCTTTTTGTAATAGGTACATCATCATTTGCCTAATTGCCTTATCTGTCTTCTTATTATTTGAAAAAACAGGGTTCCTCGGGTCGTAAGGCAACTCGGTGTCCCACGTGAAAAAAGAAAACTACATCCAATAAAAAATGCATCAATATCAAAATAACAGAATAATCCGATATTGTTCTTATCAAAATGTTCCCAAATGCTTACGCGTGATTGGTCGTAGTGCGGCAAATAATGCCCCCCGATGCCGTAATTAGCGACCTGCAAATCTTCTGCCGTGTATGAGTTGATTATCAAGCCGGTGAAGTCCTGGATCCTCTGCGAAATGCGCCTCACGACTGCTGATTCATTGTCTTTGAGCCAAGCGGTCTTGCTGATGCGGTATGTGGCTGGTTCCGTTTTACCAGTCACCTTGTCGATGACTGACGCACGTTTGAACTGAAAACAATAGCAACATTGAATCAGGCCAAGGTACGGCTTTTAACAGGTACCTATACATGCAACTTCATTAAAAATTGTTTAGTTTAGTGAGTAGGACACACCCTTGACACCCCCTTAAAATATTTGTACTTAATTAAAAGTAACCTTATTCAGGGTGTAAAGGACGGTGTACCGAAAACTTTTCAGGCGTGATCAGACCATGAAACTGAACAACTTTTACTATGGAGCCAATGGTGGGAAACGAGATAAAATTTCCGACCTTCAATAAAAAATTCGCGATCAGCTGACTGACTTTGTAGGTATGGAAAGTCATTTTTTTTTTGTTTCGCACTATACGTTCGGTGGGGAAAGTTGTTCAGTTTCACGGTCTGAGCACACCTGCAAAGTTTTAGTTACACCGTCCCTTACACCCCGTATAAGTCTACCACCACCCACCATTTATATGCAGGAAAATCTTTAGGAAATAGGAACAAGTTACCTGTTTCCAAAGTCCCACCTACCTTGGGCCTAGCCATTTCCTGGACGTGAGCGATCTCCTGGTCGCTGATGACGTCATAGTAAACGAATGCGTCGGGGTTTGCGTACTTCTGCTCGGCTTTGATTGGTGCCAGCCTCAGGAACGGGTGGTTCTCCATCAGATAGAAGCAATATAAACTAGAAATGAAAAGAAACTAAGGAATTCTTTTTTGAAAAATAAAATAGTAAATGTACGGACCTACAGGAAAATTGTGAATGGTAACTAATTTGATAAGTTAAAAAATTAAACCACAAGATTAGTCTTCAAAGCAATCAAAGATATTCCATTTTGGTCATGTACCTCGTCGTGTTTATTGCGCTGTTGGTGTTAAGCTTGAAAGGGAAACCTTTTTTTGGCAGTTCTCAGTAATATCACCTTAATGTCACACCATAGGGCGAAGTGCTAAGGGGTAATATGCGTTTCATCTTTTAGTTCCTATGGCGTCATGTTGGTAGCATTGAAATTTGTATGTAATTTTTTGGCGCCGTCTAATATTACATACAAATTTCCAATGTCGTTAAAATGTTATACACCTACGTACTTTTTCGTGATTTCATGAGGGATATCAAAATCGCCACGACACAAGGCTTCGTATTTCTTGTCATCGTCGAATGGCTCATCATCTTCATCTTCTTCTTCTTCCTCTTTTACCACCTCCTGTAATAGAATTAAATTATTTACACATATCACGCCTTTTTTCCTTGCCGTTAGCGTTAGCTCCGACAATTTGAGGGCCGAAACAGAAGAATTGTGTAATACGTACTATAGTGACAGGTTGTTATCCAGTCGTCTAAAATCGTAATACGCAGGAATGTCCTCGAGCCCTTTAGTCGCCTTTTACGACACTCGCAGAGAAGAAATGGGGTGATTGTTACAAGCGCGCATCACTAGCCGTGAGCGAACACGGTGCAGCACTAATTGCGAGCGAAAAAGAACCATCGAAACGGAGCGCGCAAATTCTAGAACATGCAAACGTAACCGGCGGGAAAGAGACGAAGCGAAAGTAATAGAGGCGGAACATCAGCGGAACAATCAAACCAGCGCTCGAACATTCTAGATTTTGCTCAACGTCATCCGTGAGAAAGAAAGAGTACTACGAGTCAAAGAAGAGGAATACGGTGATCTTAATTTGAAAAGCGAGAAGTGAAAACTGAAAATAGTCAAAAGTGTGAAAGTGCAATAAACTCCGGAACTTTTAATAGTGATGGTTTCTTTCCTGAACCTTCCCATTTAGCCCCGCCTACTTTTTATCAAGCCCCGCCCACTTACCCCACCTACTTTTCATCAAGCCACGCCCACTTCCTTGAACCCCGCCTACTTTTCCGCAAGTCCCGCCTACTTTCCCCGAAGCCCTGCTTCTCGCCCTCAAGCCCCACCACTTGCCCATTGGCTCCGCCCCTACAACACACCCCTTTTTTATTTGGGCCTACCCCTTTTTCGTAGGCCCTTTTGCCCCGCCCCCTTTCTCTTGATTCCTTCCTGAACCCGATCTAGATCCCGAACCTGCGTTAATCGGCTGTCCCGACCCAGATCCGTTATAGAGATGCTATTCTAAGTCCCGAGTTCACTTACAGCTGATTCCTGTTGAGCCCTGGCTTGCTCCCCACGGGGCCATAAACGAAGTACTTACACATAAAAATCCCAGGACTTATAAAATAAATCTGACTATTTGATGGAAATCAAAAGTTTAAGCGGAGCCTTTAGGTATGCATGCCGAATCAGCATCAGTACGTACCTCGGAACTCACCGCTATTTCTTTCAAGAAAAGTTTCTCGTTCGCTTTCGCTGTGCCGTTTTCTGGAGCTAAATCAATAAACTTTCTGACCCATTCCAGCGCGCTATGAAAATACGCTGTGAAGTAAAAAAAATATTATTTTAATTTTAGATTTTTTATAGCTATAATTTTGCATTTGTCGTAAAGAATCCATTAAATTTCAACTAGGTACCTATATGTAACCAGCAGATATATTTAAAAACAAAAGCCCAAATGGCTGGGCAGATGTTTGACAAGTCAGGTGTCGTTAGATTTATCTCAGCAGCGCGAGTGACATGCATCGCACTGGCTGTGTGGCTGTGTTAAAAATTCATATGTTCAAGATGGCGGATTTTTATCACAAAACGCAACTTTGAAATTACCGCAGTCACATTTTTGTTTACATCTTCTTGTTGTAGAAACCTTAGACCTCCTGACTGCGTTCAACATGTAATATCAGGCTAGTAATTAAAATATTTTGTTGCTTTTTCACATATCAAGTACAGAGGTGTGTGTAGGTAGGTATATCATTGTTCCAGATATGACTTACACACTTTATAATACGCCCAACTGACGTGGTCATAGATGTCCGCTTCCGTGAAAGAATATACGAAATTCTCGTCCCCTTCTTTGTACTTCCGCAACGCTTCCTTCATCCAGGGAATACTGTCCCAATACTTTTCGTCTTTATAAATAGCACGGCCGATCTCATAGCAGTCGTCTGCTGACATTGCAAAACTAAAAACAAAGAAATTATACAGGTGAAATATAGGTAAAGAAGAGACAGCAATATACGGCTCCTTGACATAAATGAAGCATGCATATTATTATGGCAAAATAGTACACGATATTCTAAGCAGATCCAGGATATCAGATGTAAATGATAACATCATAGACTTCAGTAATATGGCTTTTATTGCGGTTCGGAGGAACGAGGAGAGATTATTTAATTTTCGTCGATGGATGATAATGAAAAATATTTTTTATGTTCATTCTGTAACACGTTGTAGTGTAATAGACGGCTCCTTGACATAAATGAAGCATGCATATTATTATGGCAAAATAGTACACGATATTCTAAGCAGATCCAGGATATCAGATGTAAATGATAACATCATAGACTTCAGTAATATGGCTTTTATTGCGGTTCGGAGGAACGAGGAGAGATTATTTAATTTTCGTCGATGGATGATAATGAAAAATATTTTTTATGTTCATTCTGTAACACGTTGTAGTGTAATAGACGGCTCCTTGACATAAATGAAGCATGCATATTATTATGGCAAAATAGTACACGATATTCTAAGCAGATCCAGGATATCAGATGTAAATGATAACATCAGACTTCAGTAATATGGCTTTTATTGCGGTTCGGAGGAACGAGGAGAGATTATTTAATTTTCGTCGATGGATGATAATGAAAAATATTTTTTATGTTCATTCTGTAACACGTTGTAGTGTAATAGCCGCTTAAATAATGTATAGGTAGGTAAGTAGTTTCATGGTATCTCACCTGTAAGAAACCCCATTCAGCAATCCTTCGGCCAGATCCTTAACTTTTAGTTTGTAGGTATCTTGCAGGCGAGTGAGCGCGTGCGCAGCCCCTACCAAGTCCTCTTCACTCGGTAGACTCACGTTTTGCCGCTTAAAACTATTGTACTTTTCAAATTCTGTTGAAAAAAAATAAAAGAGTTCGAATTTCTAATTAAAAAATTACCGAAAGATCATTTCAAAAACATAATACATAAATAAAATACTTATTTTATTACCATTACGAACAATTTCATCTATGCCTTCTAGATCTTTTGTAAGCCTTTTAATAAGTGTGAACGCGTTAATCGGGTTCCCTAGGTAATTTGGGACATCTTCCATTGCTTTCTCATGTTCCCTTTTGTAAGTTTCCAGCTTTCTGTAATGAAAATTTGGAATATTATACCTATGATATTTTGATTATAGTCATTTTGGATCAAACATATGTACAGGAGTTAAAAATATTTTAAGGGTAACCCGCCCATGAAACTGAAAAATCTTTCCTAAGGAACTTAGGTCAGTAAAAGATACTATTGAAACCCTTAATCAATAATAATGTCAAATCAGAAGTAACCAGACCCCATAAGAGTTTTTAGGGTTTCGTAGTCTACTAGAAACCCTTATCATTTCGTAAAGTCTGTCTGTTTGACTGTCTGTATGCCGCGCCTTCATATCTTCATCAGTTTTAGAGCTATCGACATGAAATTTGGTGAGAAGATAGATCGTTTTCATCCAAATACTATAAAAATGTTGAGAAAAAGTTACATCAAATGTTTTTTGGACCTCCTCCCAAGGGGGACAATCTCTTATTCTCCTGTTACGTTGAGAAGGGTATCATTGCATAGGTCACTAAGGGGAGGTTCCTTTGAAACAAAGTCACTTAAATGTTTATGTCTCGAGATATTTGCTTTTAAAATAGATGTTTTTGACCCATAATTTGTTCCAGCTGTAATTTCTAAAGTAGGTATAAACGAAAAGTATCTAAAAATTTGAAAAATCATATGTTATACCTATAGTTTACAATCCAAAGCTACCATGAAAACTATTACGGTAGGTACCACTAAAGAATTCAGAAAAATAAAAGTCTTTCTATTTGCGGTTGGTAACTATACAGCTGCAAACAAACCAGCAACAAAATTAACTTTTTAACGCTGAAAAAGCTGATATTTAAACGTTGACCACGAAACCCTTTTTCTGATACGCTCTTGGCCGGTCTTTTTCTCTCTATTATTTCGGTCTATGTTCTTCGTGAAAAATTGTTCTGTTTCACTGGCTAAAAAATAATCCTTTGAAATATATTCCGCAATTTACACCTAATAACATAAGTAAGTACTTATTTAGGTACCTACCTAGGTTTAACGCGCCCTTGCCTGATCTTTTAAAAATCGCAATGTGTGTGTTGTCAGATTGGATTGAACTCACGGTATACCTAGCTACCTATTTGCCGGAGATGTAAATTTAAATAAAACATTTAAATGACAGATTTTTTTGATTCCATATTTTTATCAATAAAATACAAAACCACTTACTTTCTTAATATCCTCAATTTGTTCTCTTCTCGCTTGACCAAGTCTTCTATGTGATTGACAACCAATTTGTGTGTACTCAATAGAGGCTCAATATCTGATGTCGCCGTGAAAACCTCCCCTTGCGACCATGGCGGTAGAACACATACTAATATAACACACCCTATGCTTAGGTATGAAACCATGGTAGCGGCGGCGCCTGAAACATCGAAATAAAGACTTTTTTTTCGTTTAGATATTAGTGTAATAAAATGAAAATGCCTTCTAATTGACTTAAACCTTGAAAAATATAAGATTTTACATAAGCAAAAATAAAGTATAAATTGGGTTTATAATTACCAGTTAATCCAGGTACAACACAGCAACAATTGATACCCAATAGAAAATTACCAGATGTTTTTACTCAAGATAATTTCACGCGGCAATAAAACTTATAATTCGATCGCCTTCTTAACTCATCTGCAACGCAATGCTAAAACACAGGCGCTCGATGCACAAAGTGGTAAGATTAGCTTGCGCTCGACTAGCAATTGCATCTATACGCTGCTGCAATGCTACAGCGAACTTAATATTTAATCATTGAAAGAAGATAGGTAAGTAAACATATCATACAGAGTCATAAAAGATAAAAAATATGGGGCAGACCTATATCTATATCTAACAGCAGACGTTTCACAGCTGTTGCTGATGATGACGATGAATCCCCTGTATAGTGGGTATACAGAGTGACAGTAAAAGTACCGTGTTTCGTTGAATCACTAGTAAAATCCATATGATTTTACACCCACAAAGAACTCGTGGTCGATGGACAAGCGTATTAAAAAATATATAAAAATCATTCATTACATTACATATCACACAAACTTTTTTTCTGATAATGGTGCAACCCTTCTTCAAAACACGACATAGCGCGCCGCTACAGTCAAGATCAGTTGGCATAGCCATTGTGGCATAGCAAGGGCATAGCTCATATTGCATGCCATACGAACAGTACAAAGCTGCCTGAGCTGTACTTGACTAATTAAAAATTTACACGGAAAATTGTATGTAAGATTTAAACTCGCTTAACATACTTCATTTAACTTGTAGCAGAACGCCTGATTTAAAGGAGCGCAGTACTTTTCCTAACACCCTGTATAATATCATTGGATGTACCCTGCTGCTAAAGGTAGGTAACCCCAGTTGAGGGTTGGTGGCAATGGGTAATAAGGTGACTACTGACTAGGGTGTTAGCGTTCGATTAATTCAATCAATTCTAATTCTTATTTTGATACTCATTTCCAAATAAAGTGTGAAATTGTACTAGTGACCGATAGCGAAAACTCAGAACCGGCTGATGACTAGGAACAACTTTCCCCAATGAACATAGGTCGAAATACGAAAAAAGAATTTGGACCTCCCATACAAAATTGCCGCTCAGCTGATTTGAGTTAGGTACCTACTATGGGAGGTCAAATTTATTTTTCGTATTTCCACCTATGTTCCTTGGGGAAAGCTGTTCTTTATCACCAGCCGGTTCTGAGATTTTGCTATCAGTCGTAAAATTTCACCGTATATACAGGGTGTAAGGGACGGTGTACCGAAAACTTTGCAGGCATAATGTGACCATGAAATTGGACAACTTTTACTATGGAGCCAATGTTGGTCCCATCAACTCATACGGTCCCGTACAATGCAATGTTATAGCTACGTGCACGTCACGTATACGGATGCGGTGTATGGCGATTGGTGCCCTTTATGGTAAATTTTTATTATGTACAAATATTTTAAGGGCGCGTTCTACACACAAAACTAAATAACTTTTATTAGAAACTGTTCTTGAAATACAAACATGTTAAAAAGTGTGTCACTTATGTAGATCCAATATATTTCGTAAAAAAAAATCTTGTTATATGGTAATGTGGAATCGAGACTACCTACCTTCATACCAACCAATAGCACATACAATTGACCTTCATAATCATAATAAACAATTAAGTATGGTTAATGTAATTTATTCCAACATTTGCGGACAGCGAAGACGACGTCAGAGGACAAAACATTTGTATCAATATATTACAAAACAAAAGCAAACACCAAATTATGTAGAAAGATTTATGTTTTAATTACCAAATGAAAAACATACCTGAAATTATGCCGAATTTACAAAGGTGTGGCAGTTTTTTCTTCATTTTCATAAAAGCCTTATCAACGTAATTAATTAGGTACCTAGTTTACATTTCATACATTTTTACCCGACTGCCTCAGGAGGGTTATGTTTTCGGAGTATCTATGTATGTGGACAAGGAAATTTCGTTTTCACGGGCTAAGCCTATGACGGATTTTGACATATAAAAAGTCGTTAGATTCGTCTCAGCAGCGCGAGTGATATCATTATATTAGTTTCATAAATTCAAAATAGCAGATTTCCAACGTAAAATTTGAAATTACTGCAGACGGTTTTTTAAATATTTAATAAATTAAGCTTATCATGGAAGTGTTAGTTATGTAACTAAAGCTTATGTTTTAATTGTTACAATAAAATCGTATCGTACATTTAAAAACACTGTATCTACCTACATACAAATCTATAATCATTATAATGTTCATTTCATTTGGGAAGTCTTTAGATTCACATTCAAACATCCCACGTTTATTGCGGGGTAGGCAGACTGATTACAAAAAATTGTGGTCACTTTTGTCACGTTGACAAATATATAAGAAAAATCATCGAAAATAATAAAAAATAAATAAATTTATGATTATAAAAATACCAATAATAAATCTCAACTTGATGCTTATGCTTAGTTTAATTAATAATAACTTATAAATTCTTTGCTTAAATTCTATCACTAGATAGGTATATGAACTGGGTTTCTGTTGGCTTACCTACTTATAGTTATTTAAAGTATACCTACAGTACAGAAACGCTTTCTAAAAAGACATGTTAAAAAAACAGATCTTAAGTCATAGCACTAACAGGACGCAGCTGTCAATAATGCCATATTAACCATGTTTGGTAAATGGATTGACGAGTGCAGCCCAGGCTAGGCCATCAGAAGCGCACAGTAAAAAAAAGACTGTATTGACCGGGTATTGACGTTATTGGTGTTATGTCGGCTTGGAAAAGCGTCACCCCTTTTTTACCCATGGAAGTTGTAAAAGGAGGATAAGGAATGAATTCAGGGAAAAAATAGGAGCTTTCCCTCTGAATATCTACACCTGTACTGCACTCGCCAATCCGTTTGGCAAGTGTAGTGATGGTCAGTGTGAGTATGACAAAATTGACAGCTGCCTAAATCATGCATGTTCTTGTGCTATGATTATGACACATCTATTTTTTTTAACGTGTCTTATAGTGTGGAGTTGCATCTAACAAAATTATTTTTTGAAGTGGTTACACTGTAAGTACAATGCAGATATGTTATAAAATGGCGCGTTAAAAAAGCGCTAGATATATACCATACCTACCTAAGCTTATAACGGTCGTAAGTGTACATTTATTACAATCTTTAGATTCAATTTATCTAATGATATGCATCAATACCTACAAAATTTAATATGTATGCGCTTTGTCTCCGCCTGTCGTGGTATTCGCTAACTCAAAAAGCACGCAACGGATTATGATGCGGTTTTTTGTAACATATAGAGGAAAGTTTATACGTATAACACATGCCGGAAAATGCCTTTTCCCCGCGGAAAATGAGTAGCATTGTTAACGAACCGCTAGTGCTTAATAAATGCACTAACGATTAATTTTGTAATTAAACTGTCACATCACAAAGCCTGTCGCGGTTGGATTACTAACTTAGATTATTTGGTTATCTAGATTTAAATATTACATATTGTCAAATAGGCAAGGGCTTCAGCTTCTTTAAATCTCATTCGGTAAACTCTTTGTGACAAATTTTACATACATGAAGATATCAGCATATATATATTAGGTGATGAAATTTTACTACTTACTATTTAGTGACCGATAGCGGAAACTCAGAACTGGCTGGTGATAAAGAACAACATTCGTCGAAAAATGAAGAAAAATAATTGGAACAATCCGCTGATCGACCATTTTGTATGGGACCAAAATTTTTTTTGAACTTTAGACCTATGTTTCTTGGGGAAAGTTGGTCCTTATCACCGGCAGGTTCTGAGTTTTCGCTATTGGTCACTAGCAAAATTTCCTCTTTATACATAGAATACATTACACAAATAGTTTTCACAGTTAGACCTATATTCCTTGGAAAAAGACGTTCTTTGTCATCACATCATCCTTCCTTTAGCATCGGTCACTCGTTTTCACCTTATATACTCAGAAACTGATGCTATAGTCCATCCGCTATCATAGTGTCATGACCGATTATTGCGACCAGCGTAACTTGGCCTCACGCTTAGATGACACTATGATAGCGGATGGACCTTAATCAACTATTTAGCAGTCTTGATAAGAGATTCAGGTTATCTCAGAGTATTTGAACATCCTACTGGCTGTCTATCTGAAGGACTTTGGCACTGGGCTGAGGATCTTCCGAAGAGTGTCTTCAGGCTGGTACTCCAGAGAACATGGCTTGATCAGCTCCTGCCCGCCTTGGTGGATCCACTTGTTTGACACTGTAACAAACGTTTTAAATTAGCAACATGTTCTTGAATCTAGATCGTCGCTTGGAGACGAGCACCAAGAGATAGAAAAATTTGGCCGTCATCTACCGGTGCATCGATAGCTTAGTGGCAGAGCGTTGGGGCTGCTGGGGAGCTGACCTATGCGGCCCGGGTGCGAGCCCCGGTCGATGCATGACAAATTTTTCAATTTCTTATTTTCATTTATGCCTGTGTTAAGTTTTATTATGGAAAAGCCCATCTGCTTAGATAGTGTCAGTGCACTCTAACGTACCTACTAACAGGTCGTAATTGCAATAAATTAAACACAACTTGAGTATGTAAGTAAATATTATTTTGTAATCATTCAAACACAAACAAAAGAGGTATCTTTGAAAGTGATCTCAAATAAAAAAAAACCTTAGTTATTTTTACAAAAAGAGCAAAGTTTATTTTTGCTACAGGCCTAATATGAATCCCGAGGTAACGAAGGACACTCAAATGGGCCTTTGGGGGAACTAAAAGGCAAGATGACGTTGTACGCTGCCATAGACTAAAATGCAATAAGTGTCAAAATTTTAAAGCTAATCCGTTTAAGTCCATCTCGCGAATTAGTTTCTCCAAAAAAGCAAGCGAGCAAAAATAGTATGCTGAGCTTAGTGAGGGATTCAAAAGTACGAGTTGCTTTTAAATTAATTTGCTCTCGTGTCATACGCACAACTTTTCACCTCTACCAGTGAATATGCAGAAGCGTGCGTTCACCTTTACTTCAGTTTATGGCACTTGTATACTTACTCTGTGCCAATGTCAAGTAAAAATATAATAACAAGGGAGGGTAAATAATTTCACTTTCGTTACTAGTGAGATGTTCGAAATTTAAATCACTGTGATTAAAAGTGACTTTTCTACACTGATTTTTCGCGGAAAATCCATCGAACTAATATGAACTTACGTCCTAGAAGCGCTGGTACTAACAAAAGCCGGAGCAGCAAGCGGGGGGTTGGGGGGTCCACGGGGGGAAGTTATGAAACAAAGATTCGATGTCGCCGTCATAGACGCGACACTTCGTTTATATTTTTCCTTATGTAGGTTTAGTACAAGTTTAATACCTACGGTGACGTTGTAAAATAAATTAAATTATGCTTGTTATTCATCGATACCTAATAATTCTTATACCGGATGCAAGAGATGGTGCACCAAAAACTTTAGGACCTTTATTCGGGATTTATTCTTTCGAGTTTCATTCAACTGAATGGGAATATATATTTTACCTACAGTAGATCTTTTTCATTTACCTAGTAATACCGCTTACATATAAAAAGTAGTTGTTTTATAGCAGAATTTTTAGTACACTGTCTCTTACGTCCCATTATACCTTAAAACAAAATAAGCATTCCCAACAAAAATCGCAGTTTTCGTCATCTTTACTGAAGATTTTCTTTGTTACAGAAGACAATAATTTTCTAATCTAAATAGTGTATATTAATATTACATTTCGCTATGAAAGGAAATATCAACTTACACTACCTACGTAGGTACATTTTGTTGCGTACACAATGAAACTTCTGAATATTTCATCTATGACAAATGACGCAACATGGCGTCTACGCTAAATATTATTTTCGAATAAAGTTTTCAAATGATTTTCTAGCTACTCATCGATAAAAACTTATTCCTCTGCACTTAGAAGTGTTCATTGCATTATTATTGCAATATCGTAATACGCACGACGGCATTTTCAGAAAGATTTCGTGAGATTTTGTATAAAAATCAGCTCAAAACAAACGAGACCAACAAGCTTCAAGGCTAGCAACAAACTGAGTGTGCTGGGCCTACTTGGATCCAGTGGATTGAAACTCCGTGGTGGAGATTGGTGTCCGCTCTATAGTAATAGACCTCGTTGGGAAAATCTGATGATATTTTCAAGCAGGAAATGCGAAGGCTTCTTTACATACCCCATTTAGATCCTCTTAGCACTGGTCAGGCGGCGTGGCGGGTAGAAATGTCCCCCTCTCCTGAAGGGTGCAGGTTCATCCAATACAGTTCTGCATTCTTCACAGGAAACTTACACACACACATACCTCACTTGCAACCCCTCAGATACATACCCCACTTAGAGCCACTTAGTACAAGGCATGCGATTCCCTCTCCTGAAGCGTAGCGTTGGACGCCTACGGGTCAGATGGACCAATCCGCAAGTAGCGTATGGACGGCAGAAACGGGAGATCATCCCTTGAGTTGTACTCTCTGGGAAGGTTTTCGATCAGCAGTCCCCCTCTCCTGAAGGGTGCAGGTTCATCCAGTATAGTGCTGCATTCTTCATTGGTATACATACCCCACTTAGAGCCTCTTAGCACTGGGCAGGCGGCGTGGCGGGTAGAAATGTCCCCCCCTTCTCCTGAAGGGTGCAGGTTCATCCAATATAGTGCTGCATTCTTCATTGGAATACATACCCCACTTAGAGCCTCTTAGCACTGGGCAGGCGGCGTGGCGGGTAGAAATGTCCCCCTCTCCTGAAGGGTGCAGGTTCATCCAGTATAGTGCTGCATTCTTCATTGATATACATGTCGCAGTACGATGGCAGAATTAGGTTTTTGGCCAAAAACCTAGGTTTTTGGCCAAAAGCCGGCATATGGCAAAATCGTAGACTTCTTTCGGTCATCGTCCTAAGCTGATCCAGGTTTTTGGTCAAAAACCTAGGCATTTGGCCAAAAAACTAGGATTTTGGCCGAAATCCTAGATTTGTTTAGTATTATGGCTTTTTTGCATTTCGGGGGAACTTTTTCTTCTTCGAGTGGTACCCAACGACCCGATGAACCCTGGTGTTAGAGTTTTTAAACCACCTACTGCAAGGAGCAGGCCTCTGACATGGTTGTGTAACGACTGCCATCTTAAGTGATCATAAAGAGCAATCGGGACCGACGGCTTAACGTGCCCGACGTGCCCGTGTAGTTTGGGCATACACCTTGAAAGGCAGGAGGTAGCATTGGACGTTCTGGAGGGTGGTAGGTAGCGTCAGACGCTCTGGAGGACGTGGGTAGCGTCGGACACTCTGTAGGATGTACGATGACGGGCGTTGGATTTTCTGGGGGTCCGACACTACCTCCTGGTCTCCAGGGCGTCCAACGCTACCACCAATCTTCTAGAGCGTTCAGTGGTACGTCCTGCTCTTATGGTGTCTGATGCTTCCCCCTGCTCTTCAGGGAATCCGAGGCAATCCTGCTGTTCAGACTGTCTGATATTACCCCCCAACCTTCAGGGTGTCCATTTACGGTGTCCAAGTCTACCCTCAAAAGATCAGAGGGAGGTGCATAAAGTACCTCTCTATTCCTCGTTCCCCCGAACCACACGGGCACGGTAAGCCGTCGGTCCCGATTGCTCTCTATGATCACTTAGACGGCGGTCGTTACACAACCATGTTAGAGGCCTGCTACTTGCAGTAGGCGGTTGAAAACTCTGATACCAGGGTCCATCGGCTCGTTGAGTGACTTAGTGTACCACTCGAAGACGAGGAAGTTCCCGCGAAATGCAAAAAAGCCATAATACTAAACAAATCTAGGATTTCGGCCAAAATACTAGTTTTTTGGCCAAATGCCTAGGTTTTTGGCCAAATGCCTAGGTTTTTGGCCAAAAACCTGGATCAGCTTAGGACGATGACCGAAAGAAGTCTACGATTTTGCCATATGCCGGCTTTTGGCCAAAAACCTACGTTTTTGGCCAAAAACCTAATTCTGCCATCGTACTGCGACATACATACCCCACTTAGAGCCTCTTAGCACTGGGCAGGCAGCGTGGCGGGTAGAAATGTTGCCCTCTCCTGAAGGGTGCAGGTTCATCCAGTATAGTGCTGCATTCTTCGTTGGTATACATACCCCACTTAGAGCCTCTTAGCACTGGGCAGGCGGCGTGGCGGGTAGAAATGTCGCCCTCTCCTGAAGGGTGCAGGTTCATCCAGTATAGTGCTGCATTCTTCACAGGAAACTTACACACATACCTCACTTGCAACCCCTCAGATACATACCCCACTTAGAGCCACTTAGTACAAGGCATGCGATTCCCTCTCCTGAAGCGTAGCGTTGGACGCCTACCGGTCAGATGGACCGATCCGCTAGTAGCGTATGGACGGCAGAAACGGGAGATCATCCCTTGAGTTGTACTCTCTGGGAAGGTTTTCGTGCAGAAGTGGACTGCTATAAGTTGATGTGATGTAGAGAATTAATGATATTCTATACATACCCCATTTAGAGCCTCTTAGGACTGGGCAGGCGGCGTGGCGGGTAGAAATGTCGCCCTCTCCTGAAGGGTGCAGGTTCATCCAGTATAGTGCTGCACTCTTCACAGGAAACTTACACACATACCTCACTTGCAACCCCTCAGATACATACCCACTTAGAGCCTTTTAGTACGGGGTATGTGGTTACCTCTCCTGAAGCGTAGTATTGGACGACCACGGGTCAAGGTGGACCGGAGATCATCCCTTAAGGTGTACTCTCTGGGACGGGTTTCGTCCAGCAGTGGACTGCTATAAGTTGATGTGATGTTGTAAAGTGATGATGTTTCATACATACCCCATTTAGAGCCTCTTAGCACTGGGCAGGCGGCGTGGCGGGTAGAAATGTCCCCTTCTCCTGAAGGGTGCAGGTTCATCCAGTATAGCGCCGCGTTTTTCACTGGGAACACGCTCAGGCCGAGCTCTGTGAAGACTGTAGCGCCACCTTGCGCCACTTCCGACATCTGAAGCAATATTATTATTGGTTTTATTTTGTGAAATTTTCAGGCCCGCATTTGTTAAGAAAAGGTAGTCTATTAATTGATCTGTGTAGTATTTACATAAGGCTCAAACGCAGAGAAAGTACCTTTATATTTACGGCCTTACCACAAAAAATTAGACAAATGTTGAACGCGTGTTTAAAATAAAACTTCATCATCATTATATCAGCTATATGACGTCCACTGCTGAACATAGGCCTCCCCTAAATATTTCCACCTTGTCCGAAACTTTATATTTACAAAAAAACGCTAGTTCCACGCTTGTCTAACTTTTTTGTGGTAAAGCCCATAGGGTTTAGCCAAAGAAGAATTGAAAAATACTCACGTAAAACAAGACAGTAGCGATTCTATTTCCTTGAAACCTTTCCTTGAACGCGTTTTCGAACTTCTGGAACAAAATAAAGAAAAGTTTGGGTCAAATAATCAGAGTAAACTCAAGAGTTACTAACAGGTAAAATACACACAGGTAAATCGAAATAACTGTTTGGTTACAAAGTTCATACAAACGAAACAAGTGGAAAAACTAGTAACTTTGTAACCAAAAAGTTAATATGAGGATCTAGTGCTTGATTCAAAACACCAAGTATTCGAAATACCTATCTTGTGGAAAAATTCTACAGAATAGTAAACATTCACAAATCAAAATAAGGATTTTACGCGGGCTCTTTGCTTATGGTCCCTCGTCGACGGACCGCGAAGTGTTTTAAATACATCTTCAAAATAGCTATAGTACATTACGTCACAGGCCGAGTATATAGCAATTTCTGGTCGAGTGGCATTGGAAGTAAACGAGACCAGAAATTGTTATTTCGGCCGAGGTTTGTATAGTGCTTTTCTCCAATTTGCAAGGAAACAAATATTTAAATCGTGATAAAATTGACACTTTGTAACTTTTAAAGTTCGCAAAGCGTTGGCGCTGGTTTTGCTTACGTTCCGTTTCATAAAGAATGCGCGGGAAATTCACATTCAGCCTTCAAACTTCAAACAAATTGTGTTCCATAAAACACCTAATCACAAAAGTGTGAGGTTTAAGAACCCTTTTATTACCGGCCTAGTCCGGCAATTTCTATTACAGTCCTCTGCGCCTTGACAACATAAATGAGCCCATTCACGTATTCTTTTTTTTAATTAATGAAGCTATTTCCGAGCAAATTGGAGAAAAACCACTTACTCTTGCGAAGTCGAAGTGCGGCTCGTAATGGCCGCCGATGCCGTAGTTGACCACCTGCAGCTCTTCAGCCGTGTCCATACTGAGTCCGGTGAAGTCCGACACTCGTCTGGTGATCCTGGCGATCACGTCACACTCCTCGTCTTTGAGCCAGGCCGACTTGCTTATAGTACGGTCATTCCAATGGGCCATATTTTACAGCTGTCATTACCATAATAGGAACATGTCAACAAAGAAAAATAGAGCTTGTGTCATAATATTAAAATGATTTTGACAGCTTTCAAATATGGCCTGTTCGAATAACCGTACTATAGTGCCTTGTCACACTACGACCGAAATTACGTGTATCACTATAGTGACAGGTTGTCAGCCTGTCGCCTTAAATTGCAATACACATGAAACCTTCTTGTCCCTTAGTCGCATCTTACGACACCCACTGGTAAGAAATGGGGTGATGCTATTCTAAGCCGGCATCACACGGCATCTTATAAACATCTTCAAAATAAGCATAGTACTTACTCTAGCAAAGTCGAAGTGCGGCTCGTAATGGCCGCCGATGCCGTAGTTGACCACCTGCAGCTCTTCAGCCGTGTCCATACTGAGTCCGGTGAAGTCCGACACTCGTCTGGTGATCCTGGCGATCACATCACACTCCTCGTCTTTGAGCCAGCCAGACTTGCTTACAGTACGGTCACTCGAATAGGCCATAGTTGACAGCTGTCATTACCATAATATGAACGTGTCAACAAAAAAATAGCCCTTGTCATAAGACAATAGCTGTCAATATCTGTCATTTTAAACATCAGCTGTCAATATATGTCATTTTAGGCATCAGCTGTCAATATATGACATTTTAGGACACTAGATGTCAATGTCTGTCATTTTAGGCATCAGCTGTCAATATATGTCATTTTAGGACAATAACTGTCAATATCAGTCATTTTAGACATCAACTGTCAATATCTATCATTTTAGGCGTCACCTGTCAATATCTGTCATTTTCTGTCAAATATGGCCTATTCGAATGACGCTACCATAGAAAATAAGAATACACTTACTCTTGCGAAGTCGAAGTGCGGCTCGTAATGGCCGCCGATGCCGTAGTTGACCACCTGCAGCTCTTCAGCCGTGTCCATACTGAGTCCGGTGAAGTCCGACACTCGTCTGGTGATCCTGGCGATCACGTCACACTCCTCGTCTTTGAGCCAGGCAGACTTGCTTATAGTACGGTCATTCGAATAGGCCATTGACAGCTGTCATTACCATAATAGGAACATGTCAACAAAGAAAATAGACCTTGTCATAAGACAATAGCTGTCAATATCTGTCATTTTAGGCATCAGCTGTCAATATATGTCATTTTAGGCGTTAACAGTCAATATCTGTCATTTTAGGATACTGGCTGTCAATACCTGTCATTTTAGGACACTAGCTGTCAATGTCTGTCATTTTAGGCATCAGCTGTCAATATCTGTCATTTTAAGCATCAACTGTGAATATCTGTCATTTTTCTTTCTTTCTTTCTTTCTTTCTTTCTTTCTTTCTTTCTTTCTTTCTTTCTTTCTTTCTTTCTTTCTTTCTTTCTTTCTTTTTTTCTTTCTTTCTTTCTTTCTTTCTTTCTTTCTTTCTTTCTTTCTTTCTTTCTTTCTTTCTCTACACCCTCAGGAAAGAAATGGGGTGATGCTATTCTAAGCCGGCATCACACGGTAGACCACTTACTCTAGCAAAGTCGAAGTGCGGCTCGTAATGGCCGCCGATGCCGTAGTTGACCACCTGCAGCTCTTCAGCCGTGTCCATACTGAGTCCGGTGAAGTCCGACACTCGTCTGGTGATCCTGGCGATCACGTCACACTCCTCGTCTTTGAGCCAGCCAGACTTGCTTATAGTACGGTCAATCGAATAGGACATATTTGACAGCTGTCATTACCATAATAGGAACATGTCAACAAAGAAAATAGACCTTGTCATAAGACAATAGCTGTCAATATCTGTCATTTTAGGACACTGTCTGTCATTTTAGGCATCAGCTGTCAATATATGTAATTTTAGGACAATAGCTGTCAATATCTGTCATTTTTAAGACAATAGCTGTCAACATCTGCTATTTTAGGCATCAGCTGTCAAAATCTGTCATTTTAGGACACTAGCTTTCATTGTCTGTCATTTTAGGCATCATCTGTCAATATATGTCATTTTAGACATCAACTGTGAATATCTGTCATTTTAAGCATCAACTGTCAATATCTGTCATTTTAGGCGTCACCTGTCAATATCTGTCATTTAAGGACGCTAGCTGTCAATATCTGTCAAATATGGCGGTACGGCATAGAAAATAAGAATACACTTACTCTTGCGAAGTCGAAGTGCGGCTCGTAATGGCCGCCGATGCCGTAGTTGACCACCTGCAGCTCTTCAGCCGTGTCCATACTGAGTCCGGTGAAGTCCGACACTCGTCTGGTGATCCTGGCGATCACGTCACACTCCTCGTCTTTGAGCCAGGCCGACTTGCTTATAGTACGGTCACTCGAAGGACATATTTGACAGCTGTCATTACCTTAATAGGAACGTGTCAACAAAAAAAAAGACCTTGTCATAAGACAATAGCTGTCAATATCAGTCATTTTAGGACACTGTCTGTCATTTTAGGCATCAGCTGTCAATATATGTAATTTTAGGACAATAGCTGTCAATATCTGTCATTTTTAAGACAATAGCTGTCAACATCTGCTATTTTAGGCATCAGCTGTCAAAATCTGTCATTTTAGGACACTAGCTTTCATTGTCTGTCATTTTAGGCATCATCTGTCAATATATGTCATTTTAGACATCAACTGTGAATATCTGTCATTTTAAGCATCAACTGTCAATATCTGTCATTTTAGGCGTCACCTGTCAATATCTGTCATTTAAGGACGCTAGCTGTCAATATCTGTCAAATATGGCGGTACGGCATAGAAAATAAGAATACACTTACTCTTGCGAAGTCGAAGTGCGGCTCGTAATGGCCGCCGATGCCGTAGTTGACCACCTGCAGCTCTTCAGCCGTGTCCATACTGAGTCCGGTGAAGTCCGACACTCGTCTGGTGATCCTGGCGATCACGTCACACTCCTCGTCTTTGAGCCAGCCAGACTTGCTTATAGTACGGTCACTCGAATAGGCCATATTTGACAGCTACACTAAAATGTTTTGACAGCTGTCAAATATGTCCTATTCGAATGACCGTACTATTGTGCCTCGACACACTATGAAATCGAAGTGGGGCACAGGAAAGAAATGGGGTGATGCTATTTCAAACTGGCATCAAACGGCATTTCTAAGCCGGCATCACACGGCATTTGTAAGCCGGCATCACACAGCATTTCTAATCCGGCATCACACGGCATTTCTAATCCGGCATCACACTTTATTTCTAAGCCGGCATCACACGGCATTTCTAAGCCGGCATCACACGGCATTTCTAAGCCAGCATCACACGATATTTCTAAGCCGGCATCACTCGGCATTTCTAAGCCGGTATCACACGGCATTTCTAAGCCAGCATCACACGGCATTTCTAAGCCGGCATCACACGGCATTTCTAAGCCGGCATCACACGGCGTCTTAAAAACATCTTCAAAATAAGCACTTACCCTTGCAAAGTCGAAGTGCGGCTCGTAATGGCCGCCGATGCCGTAGTTGACCACCTGCAGCTCTTCAGCCGTGTCCATACTGAGTCCGGTGAAGTCCGACACTCGTCTGGTGATCCTGGCGATCACGTCGGACTCCTCGTCTTTGAGCCAGGCAGACTTGCTTACAGTACGGTCATTCGAATGGGACATATTTGACAGCTGTCATTACCATAATAGGAACGTGTCAACAAAGTAAAATAGACCTTATGTCATAGAATTAACATGATTTTGACAGCTGTCAAATATGGCATTTTCGAATGACCGTACTATAGCGCGTTGTTACCGCCAAGTTTGTCAAATAGTTGAGGGCAGTTTTAGCCATTTTCGTGTATTACTACAGTGACAGGTTGTCAGCCTGTCGCCTAAAATTGCAATACACATGAAACCCTCGAGTTCCTTAGTCGCTTTTTACGACACCTAAATGTTCTTTCTTTCTTTCTTTCTTTCGTTCTTTCTTTTTTTACACCCTCAGGAAAGAAATGGGGTGATGCTATACTAAACCGGCATCATACGGTAGACCACTTACTCTTGCGAAATCGAAGTGCGGCTCGTAATGGCCGCCGATGCCGTAGTTGACCACCTGCAGCTCTTCAGCCGTGTCCATACTGAGTCCGGTGAAGTCCGACACTCGTCTGGTGATCCTGGCGATCACGTCACACTCCTCGTCTTTGAGCCAGGCCGACTTGCTTATAGTACGGTCATACGAATAGGACATATTTGACAGCTGTCATTACCATAATAGGAACTAGTCAAAAATAGACGTTATGTCATTTATAACATTGATTATGATTTTGACATCTGTCAAATATGACCGGTAGGCAACTATAGTACCGTCATTCAAATAGGCCATATTTGAAAGCTGTCATATATGACCGGTAGGCAACTATAGTACCGTCATTCAAATAGGCCATATTTGAAAGCTGTCATATATGACCGGTAGGCAACTATAGTACCGTCATTCAAATAGGCCATATTTGACAGCTGTCATATAATATGACCGGTAGGCAACTATAGTACCGTTATTTGAATAAGCCATATTTGACAACTGTCAAAATAATGTTATTGCTATGACGTAAGGTTTATTTGTCTTTATTAACATGTTTCCTAGTATGGGTTTGACACCTGTCAAATATGGCCAATTCGAAGGACGGTATTAAAGTCGCTTTTAACGACACCCACGTGTAGAATTGGGGTGATGCTATTCTAAGCCGGCATCACACGGCATAGCACTTACTCTAGCAAAGTCGAAGTGCGGCTCGTAATGGCCGCCGATGCCGTAGTTGACCACCTGCAGCTCTTCAGCCGTGTCCATACTGAGTCCGGTGAAGTCCGACACTCGTCTGGTGATCCTGGCGATCACGTCGGACTCCTCGTCTTTGAGCCAGGCAGACTTGCTTATAGTACGGTCACTCGAATAGGACATAGTTGACAGCTGTCATTACCATAATAGGAACGTGTCGACAAAGAAAAATAGACCTTGTCATAAGACAATTGCTGTCAATATCTGTCATTTTAGGCATCAGCTGTCAATATATGTCATTTTAGGCGTTAACAGTCAATATCTGTCATTTTAGGATACTAGCTGTTAATACCTGTCATTTTAGGACACTAGCTGTCAATGTTTGTCATTTTAGGCATCAGCTGTCAATATATGTCATTTTAGGACAATAACTGTCAATATCAGTCATTTTAGACATCAACTGTCAATATCTATCATTTTAAGCATCAACTGTGAATATCTGTCATTTTAAGCATCAACTGTGAATATCTGTAGGTAATTTTTAGGACACTTTCTTTCTTTCTTTCTTTCTTTCTTTCTTTCTTTCTTTCTTTCTTTCTTTCTTTCTTTCATTCTTTCTTTCATTCTTTCTTTCTTTCAGGAAAGAAATGGGGTAATGCTATTCTAAACCGGCATCACACGGCAGACCACTTACTCTTGCAAAGTCGAAGTGCGGCTCGTAATGGCCGCCGATGCCGTAGTTGACCACCTGCAGCTCTTCAGCCGTGTCCATACTGAGTCCGGTGAAGTCCGACACTCGTCTGGTGATCCTGGCGATCACGTCACACTCCTCGTCTTTGAGCCAGCCAGACTTGCTTATAGTACGGTCTTTCGAATAGGCCATATTTGACAGCTGTCATTACCATAATAGGAACATGTCAACAAAGAAAATAGACCTTATGTCACATAAAAATGATTTTGACAGCTGTCAAATATGGCATTTTCGAATGACCGTACTATAGTGCCTTGTTACCGTCAAGTTTGTCAAATAGTTGAGGGCAGTTTTAGCTATTTTCGTGTATCACTATAGTGACAGGTTGTCAGCCTGTCGCCTAAAATTGCAATACACATGAAACCCTCAAGTTCCTTAGTCGCTTCTTACGACGCCCAAATGTTTTTTCTTTCTTTCTTTCTTTCTTTTTTCCTTTCTTTCTTTCTTTCTTTCTTTCTTTCTTTCTTTCTTTCTTTCTTTCTTTCTTTCTTTCTTTCTTTCAGGAAAGAAATGGGGTGATGCTATACTAAGCCGGCATCACACGGCAGACCACTTACTCTGGCAAAGTCGAAGTGCGGCTCGTAATGGCCGCCGATGCCGTAGTTGACCACCTGCAGCTCTTCAGCCGTGTCCATACTGAGTCCGGTGAAGTCCGACACTCGTCTGGTGATCCTGGCGATCACGTCACACTCCTCGTCTTTGAGCCAGCCAGACTTGCTTATAGTACGGTCTTTCGAATAGGCCATATTTGACAGCTGTCATTACCATAATAGGAACATGTCAACAAAGAAAATAGACCTTATGTCACATAAAAATGATTTTGACAGCTGTCAAATATGGCATTTTCGAATGACCGTACTATAGTGCCTTGTTACCGTCAAGTTTGTCAAATAGTTGAGGGCAGTTTTAGCTATTTTCGTGTATCACTATAGTGACAGGTTGTCAGCCTGTCGCCTAAAATTGCAATACACATGAAACCCTCAAGTTCCTTAGTCGCTTCTTACGACGCCCAAATGTTTTTTCTTTCTTTCTTTCTTTCTTTTTTCCTTTCTTTCTTTCTTTCTTTCTTTCTTTCTTTCTTTCTTTCTTTCTTTCTTTCTTTCTTTCTTTCTTTCAGGAAAGAAATGGGGTGATGCTATACTAAGCCGGCATCACACGGCAGACCACTTACTCTGGCAAAGTCGAAGTGCGGCTCGTAATGGCCGCCGATGCCGTAGTTGACCACCTGCAGCTCTTCAGCCGTGTCCATACTGAGTCCGGTGAAGTCCGACACTCGTCTGGTGATCCTGGCGATCACGTCACACTCCTCGTCCTTGAGCCAGGCCGACTTGCTTATAGTACGGTCATTCGAATGGGACATATTTGACAGCTGTCTAACTCGTAATAGGAACATGTCAACAAAGAAAAATAGACCTTATGTCATTTATAACATTGATTATGATTTTGACACCTGTCAAATATGACCGGTAGGCAACTATAGTACCGTTATTCGAATAAGCCATATTTGACAACTGTCAAAATCACGTTAATGCTATGCCATAAGGTCTATTTTTCTTATTTGACATATTTCCTAGTAAAGGTTTGACAGCTGTCACATATGGCCTATTCGAATGACGGTACTATAGTCGCTTTTAACGAAACACACGTGTAGAATTGGGGTGATGCTAATTTAAGCCGGCATCACACGGCAGGCCACTTACTCTTGCAAAATCGAAGTGCGGCTCGTAATGGCCGCCGATGCCGTAGTTGACCACCTGCAGCTCTTCAGCCGTGTCCATACTGAGTCCGGTGAAGTCCGACACTCGTCTGGTGATCCTGGCGATCACGTCGGACTCCTCGTCTTTGAGCCAGGCAGACTTGCTTACAGTACGGTCACTCGAATAGGCCATATATGACAGCTGTCATTACCATAATAGGAACATGTCAACAAAGAAAAATAGACCTTATGTCATAGAATTAACATGATTTTGACAGCTGTCAAATATGGCCTATTCGAATAACGGTACTAAAGTCGCTTTTAACGAAACTCACGGGTAGAATTGGGGTGATGCTATTCTAAGCCGGCACCACACGGTAGACCACTTACTCTGGCAAAGTCGAAGTTCGGCTCGTAATGGCCGCCGATGCCGTAGTTGACCACCTGCAGCTCTTCAGCCGTGTCCATACTGAGTCCGGTGAAGTCCGACACTCGTCTGGTGATCCTGGCGATCACGTCACACTCCTCGTCTTTGAGCCAGCCAGACTTGCTTATAGTACGGTCAATCGAATAGGACATATTTGACAGCTGTCATTACCATAATAGGAACATGTCAACAAAGAAAATAGACCTTGTCATAAGACAATAGCTGTCAATATCTGTCATTTTAGGACACTGTCTGTCATTTTAGGCATCAGCTGTCAATATATGTAATTTTAGGACAATAGCTGTCAATATCTGTCATTTTTAAGACAATAGCTGTCAACATCTGCTATTTTAGGCATCAGCTGTCAAAATCTGTCATTTTAGGACACTAGCTTTCATTGTCTGTCATTTTAGGCATCATCTGTCAATATATGTCATTTTAGACATCAACTGTGAATATCTGTCATTTTAAGCATCAACTGTCAATATCTGTCATTTTAGGCGTCACCTGTCAATATCTGTCATTTAAGGACGCTAGCTGTCAATATCTGTCAAATATGGCGGTACGGCATAGAAAATAAGAATACACTTACTCTTGCGAAGTCGAAGTGCGGCTCGTAATGGCCGCCGATGCCGTAGTTGACCACCTGCAGCTCTTCAGCCGTGTCCATACTGAGTCCGGTGAAGTCCGACACTCGTCTGGTGATCCTGGCGATCACGTCACACTCCTCGTCTTTGAGCCAGCCAGACTTGCTTATAGTACGGTCATTCGAATAGGCCATTGACAGCTGTCATTACCATAATAGGAACATGTCAACAAAAAAATTGCCCTTGTCATAAGACAATAGCTGTCAATATCTGTCATTTTAGGCATCAGCTGTCAATATATGTCATTTTAGGTGTTAACAGTCAATATCTGTCATTTTAGGATACTAGCTGTCAATACCTGTCATTTTAGGACACTAGCTGTCAATGTCTGTAATTTTTGGCATCAACTGTCAAAATCTGTCATTTTAGGACACTAGCTGTCAATATTTGTCATTTTTAAGACAATAGCTGTCAACATCTGTTATTTTAGGCATCAGCTGTCAATATCTGTCATTTTAGGACACTAGCTTTCATTATCTGTCATTTTAGGCGTCAACTGTCAATATGGGTCATTTTAAGCATCAACTGTGAATATCCGTCATTTTAAGCATCAACTGTCAATATCTTTCATTTTAGGCGTCACCTGTCAATATCTGTCAGTTTAGGATACTAGCTGTCAATATCTGTCATTTAAGGACGCTGGCTGTCAATATCTGTCAAATATGGCCTATTCGAATGACGGTACCATAGAAAGTAAGAATACACTTACTCTTGCGAAGTCGAAGTGCGGCTCGTAATGGCCGCCGATGCCGTAGTTGACCACCTGCAGCTCTTCAGCCGTGTCCATACTGAGTCCGGTGAAGTCCGACACTCGTCTGGTGATCCTGGCGATCACGTCACACTCCTCGTCTTTGAGCCAGGCCGACTTGCTTATAGTACGGTCATTCGAATAGGACATATTTGGCAGCTGTCATTACCATAATAGGAACATGTCCACAAAAAAATAGCCCTTGTCATAAGACAATAGCTGTCAATATCTGTCATTTTAGGCATCAGCTGTCAATATCTGTCATTTTAAACGTTAACAGTCAATATCTGTCATTTTAGGATACTAGCTGTCAATATCTGTCATTTTTAAGACAATAGCTGTCAATGTCTGTCATTTTAGGCATCAGCTGTCAATATATGTCATTTTAGGACAATAACTGTCAATATCTGTCATTTTAAGCATCAGCTGTCAATATATGTCATTTTAGGCGTTAACAGTCAATATCTGTCATTTTAGGACACTAGCTGTCAATATCAGTCATTTTAGACTTTAACTGTCAATATATGTCAGTTTAGGATACTAGCTGTCAATATCTGTCATTTAAAGACGCTAGCTGTCAATATCTGTTATTTTAAGCATCAACTGTCAATATCTATCATTTAAGGCGTCACCTGTCAATATCTGTCAAATATGGCGGTACGGCATAGAAAATAAGAATACACTTACTCTTGCGAAGTCGAAGTGCGGCTCGTAATGGCCGCCGATGCCGTAGTTGACCACCTGCAGCTCTTCAGCCGTGTCCATACTGAGTCCGGTGAAGTCCGACACTCGTCTGGTGATCCTGGCGATCACGTCACACTCCTCGTCTTTGAGCCAGGCCGACTTGCTTGTAGTACGGTCACTCGAATAGGACATATATGATAGCTGTCATTACCATAATAGGAACATGTCAACAAAGAAAAATAGACCTTATGTCGTAACATTAAAATGATTTTAGACAGCTGTCAAATATGGCCTATTCTAACGGCTGTACTTTTGTACCTAGCCAGGACCGGTAGGCAACTATAGTACCGTCATTCGAATAGGCCATATTTGACAGCTGTCAAAATCATGTTAATGCCATGACATAAGGTCTATTTTTCTTTGTTGACATGTTTCCTAGTATAGGTTTTGGCCTATTCGAATGACGGTACTATGGTCGCTTTTAACGACACCTACGGGTAGAATTAGGGTGATGCTATACTAAGCCGGCATCACACGGTAGACCACTTACTCTAGCAAAGTCGAAGTGCGGCTCGTAATGGCCGCCGATGCCGTAGTTGACCACCTGCAGCTCTTCAGCCGTGTCCATACTGAGTCCGGTGAAGTCCGACACTCGTCTGGTGATCCTGGCGATCACGTCACACTCCTCGTCTTTGAGCCAGGCAGACTTGCTTACAGTACGGTCACTCGAATAGGCCATATATGACAGCTGTCATTACCATAATAGGAACATGTCAACAAAGAAAAATAGACCTTATGTCATAGAATTAACATGATTTTGACAGCTGTCAAATATGGCCTATTCGAATAACGGTACTAAAGTCGCTTTTAACGAAACTCACGGGTAGAATTGGGGTGATGCTATTCTAAGCCGGCACCACACGGTTGACCACTTACTCTGGCAAAGTCGAAGTTCGGCTCGTAATGGCCGCCGATGCCGTAGTTGACCACCTGCAGCTCTTCAGCCGTGTCCATACTGAGTCCGGTGAAGTCCGACACTCGTCTGGTGATCCTGGCGATCACGTCACACTCCTCGTCTTTGAGCCAGCCAGACTTGCTTATAGTACGGTCACTCGAATAGGACATATTTGACAGCTGTCATTACCATAATAGGAACGTGTCAACAAAGATAAATAGACCATATGTCATAACGTTAAAATGATTTTGACAGCTGTCAAATGTGGCATTTTCGAATGACCGTACTATAGTGCCTTGTTACCGCCAAGTTTGACAAAAAGTTGAGGGCAGTTTTAGCTATTTTCGTGTATCACTATAGTGACAGGTTGTCAGCCTGTCGCCTAAAATTGCAATACACATGAAACCCTCGAGTTCCTTAGTCGCTTCTTACGACACCTAAATGTTTTTTTTTCTTTCTTTCTTTCTTTCTTTCTTTCTATCTTTCTGTCTGTCTATCTTTCTTTCTTTCTTTATTTCTTTTTTTACACCCTCAGGAAAGAAATGGGGTGATGCTATACTAAGCCGGCATCACACGGTAGACCACTTACTCTTGCGAAGTCGAAGTGCGGCTCGTAATGGCCGCCGATGCCGTAGTTGACCACCTGCAGCTCTTCAGCCGTGTCCATACTGAGTCCGGTGAAGTCCGACACTCGTCTGGTGATCCTGGCGATCACGTCACACTCCTCGTCTTTGAGCCAGGCAGACTTGCTTATAGTACGGTCATTCGAATAGGACATATTTTACAGCTGGCAAATCCATATTAGGAACATGTCAACAAAGAAAATAAACCTTGTCATAAGACAATAGCTGTCAATATCTGTCATTTTAGGCATCAGCTGTCAATATATGTCATTTTAGGCGTTAACAGTCAATATTTGTCATTTTAGGATACTAGCTGTCAATACCTGTCATTTTAGGCATCAGCTGTCAATATATGTCATTTTAGGACAATAGCTGTCAATATCTGTAATTTTTGGCCTCAACTGTCAATATTTGTCAGTTTAGGATACTAGCTGTCAATATCTGTCATTTTTAAGACAATAGCTGTCAACATCTGGTATTTTAGGCATCAGCTGTCAATATCTGTCATTTTAGGATACCCGCTGTTAATATCTGTAATTTTTGGCATCAACTGTCAAAATCTGTCATTTTAGGACACTAGCTTTCATTGTCTGTCATTTTAGGCGTCAACTGTCAATATCTGTCATTTTAAGCATCAACTGTGAATATCTGTCATTTTAAGCATCAACTGTCAACTGTGAATATATCTGTCATTTTAAGGACACTTGCTGTCAATATCTGTTATTTTAAGCATCAACTGTCAATATCTATCATTTTAGGCGTCACCTGTCAATATCTGTCATTTAAGGACGCTGGCTGTCAATACCTTTCAAATATGGCCTATTCGAATGACGGTACCATAGAAAATAAGAATACACTTACTCTTGCGAAGTCGAAGTGCGGCTCGTAATGGCCGCCGATGCCGTAGTTGACCACCTGCAGCTCTTCAGCCGTGTCCATACTGAGTCCGGTGAAGTCCGACACTCGTCTGGTGATCCTGGCGATCACGTCACACTCCTCGTCTTTGAGCCAGGCAGACTTGCTTATAGTACGGTCACTCGAATAGGACATATTTGACAGCTGTCATTACCATAATAGGAACGTGTCAACAATGAAAATAGACTTTGTGATAAGACAATAGCTGTCAATATCTGTCATTTTAGGCATCAGCTGTCAATATATGTCATTTTAGGCGTTAGCGTTAACAGTCAATATCTGTCATTTTAGGATACTAGCTGTCAATGCCTGTCATTTTAGGACACTAGCTGTCAATGTCTGTCATTTTAGGCATCAGCTGTCAATATCAGTCATTTTAGACATCAACTGTGAATATCAGTCATTTTTAGGACACTAGCTGTCAATGTCTGTCATTTTAGGCATCAACTGTGAATATCTGTCATTTAAGGACGCTGGCTGTCAATATCTGTCAAATATGGCCTATTCGAATGACGGTACCATAGAAAATAAGAATACACTTACTCTTGCGAAATCGAAGTGCGGCTCGTAATGGCCGCCGATGCCGTAGTTGACCACCTGCAGCTCTTCAGCCGTGTCCATACTGAGTCCGGTGAAGTCCGACACTCGTCTGGTGATCCTGGCGATCACGTCACACTCCTCGTCTTTGAGCCAGCCAGACTCGCTTATAGTACGGTCATTCGAATAGGACATATATGACAGCTGCACTAAAATGTTTTGACAGCTGTCAAATATGTCCTATTCGAATGACCGTACTATAGTGCCTCAACACACTATGAAATCGAAGTGGGGCACAGGAAAGAAATGGGGGTGATGCTATTTAAAACTAGCATCACACGGCATTTCTAAGCCGGCATCACACGGCATTTCTAAGCCAGCATCACACGATATTTCTAAGCCGGCATCACACGGCATTTCTAAGCCGGCATCACACGGCATTTCTAAGCCGGCATCACACGGCATCTTATAAACATCTTCAAAATAAGGATACCACTTACTCTTGCAAAGTCGAAGTGCGGCTCGTAATGGCCGCCGATGCCGTAGTTGACCACCTGCAGCTCTTCAGCCGTGTCCATACTGAGTCCGGTGAAGTCCGACACTCGTCTGGTGATCCTGGCGATCACGTCACACTCCTCGTCTTTGAGCCAGCCAGACTTGCTTATAGTACGGTCACTCGAATAGGACATATTTTACAGCTGGCTAACCCATAATAGGAACATGTCAACAAAGAAAAATAGACCTTATGTCGTAGAATTAACATGATTTTGACAGCTGTCAAATATGTTCTATTCGATTGACCGTACTATAGTGCCTTGTTACCGCCAAGTTTGTCAAATAGTTGAGGACAGCTTTAGCCATTTTCGTGTATTACTACAGTGACAGGTTGTCAGCCTGTCGCCTAAAATTGTAATACACATGGAACCCTCGAGTTCCTTAGTCGCCCAAATGTATTTTCTTTCTTTCTTTATTTCTTTCTTTCGTTCTTTTTTTTCTTTCTTTCTTTCTTTCTTTCTTTTATTACACCCTCAGGAAGGAAATGGGGTGATGCTATTCTAAGCCGGCACCACACGGCAGGCCACTTACTCTTGCGAAATCGAAGTGCGGCTCGTAATGGCCGCCGATGCCGTAGTTGACCACCTGCAGCTCTTCAGCCGTGTCCATACTGAGTCCGGTGAAGTCCGACACTCGTCTGGTGATCCTGGCGATCACGTCACACTCCTCGTCTTTGAGCCAGCCAGACTTGCTTATAGTACGGCCATTCGAATACGACATATCTGACAGCTGCACTAAAATGTTTTGACAGCTGTCAAATATGTCCTATTCGAATGATTGTACTATAGTGCCTCGACACACTATGAAATCGAAGTGGGGCACAGGAAAGAAATGGGGTGATGCTATTTAAAAATGGCATCACACGGCATTTCTAAGCCGGCATCACACGGCATTTCTAAGCCGGCATCACACGGCATTTCTAAGCCGGCATCACACGGCATTTCTAAGCCGGCATCACACGGCATTTCTAAGCCGGCATCACACGGCATTTCTAAGCCGGCATCACACGGCATTTCTAAGCCGGCATCACACGGCATTTCTAAGCCGGCATCACACGGCATTTCTAAGCCGGCATCACACGGTAAAATGCACTTACTCTGGCAAAGTCGAAGTGCGGCTCGTAATGGCCGTCGATGCCGTAGTTGACCACCTGCAGCTCTTCAGCCGTGTCCATACTGAGTCCGGTGAAGTCCGACACTCGTCTGGTGATCCTGGCGATCACGTCACACTCCTCGTCTTTGAGCCAGCCAGACTTGCTTATAGTACGGTCATTCGAATAGGCCATATTTGACAGCTGTCATTACCATAATAGGAACATGTCAACAAAGAAAATAGACCTTGTCATAAGACAATAGCAGTCAATATCTGTCATTTTAGGATACCAGCTGTTAATATCTGTATTTTTTGGCATCAACTGTCAAAATCTGTCATTTTAGGACACTAGCTGTCAATGTCTGTCATTTTAGGCGTCAGCTGTCAATATATGTCATTTTAGGACAATAGCAGTCAATATCAGTCATTTTAGACATCAACTGTCAATATCTATCATTTTAGGCGTCACCTGTCAATATCTGTCATTTAAGGACGCTAGCTGTCAATATCTGTCAAATATGGCGGTACGGCATAGAAAATAAGAATACACTTACTCTTGCGAAATCGAAGTGCGGCTCGTAATGGCCGCCGATGCCGTAGTTGACCACCTGCAGCTCTTCAGCCGTGTCCATACTGAGTCCGGTGAAGTCCGACACTCGTCTGGTGATCCTGGCGATCACGTCACACTCCTCGTCTTTGAGCCAGCCAGACTTGCTTATAGTACGGTCATTCGAATGGGACATATTTGACAGCTGTCTAACTCGTAATAGGAACATGTCAACAAAGAAAAATAGACCTTATGTCATTTATAACATTGATTATGATTTTGACACCTGTCAAATATGACCGGTAGGCAACTATAGTACCGTTATTCGAATAAGCCATATTTGACAACTGTCAAAATCACGTTAATGCTATGCCATAAGGTCTATTTTTCTTATTTGACATATTTCCTAGTAAAGGTTTGACAGCTGTCACATATGGCCTATTCGAATGACGGTACTATAGTCGCTTTTAACGAAACACACGTGTAGAATTGGGGTGATGCTAATTTAAGCCGGCATCACACGGCAGGCCACTTACTCTTGCAAAATCGAAGTGCGGCTCGTAATGGCCGCCGATGCCGTAGTTGACCACCTGCAGCTCTTCAGCCGTGTCCATACTGAGTCCGGTGAAGTCCGACACTCGTCTGGTGATCCTGGCGATCACGTCACACTCCTCGTCTTTGAGCCAGCCAGACTTGCTTATAGTACGGTCATTCGAATAGGACATTTTTGACAGCTGTCATTACCATATTAGGAACGTGTCAACAAAGAAAATAGACCTTGTCATAAGACAATAGCTGTCAATATATGTCATTTTAGGCGTTAACAGTCAATATCTGTCATTTTAGGATACTGGCTGTCAATACCTGTCATTTTAGGACACTAGCTGTCAATGTCTGTCATTTTAGGCATCAGCTGTCAATATATGTCATTTTAGGCGTTAACAGTCAATATCTGTCATTTTAGGATACTAGCTGTCAATACCTGTCATTTTAGGCATCAGCTGTCAATATATGTCATTTTAGGACAATATCTGTCATTTTAAGCATCAGCTGTCAATATATGTCATTTTAGGATACTAGCTGTCAATATCTGTCATTTTTAAGCCAATAGCTGTCAACATCTGTTATTTTAGGATACTAGCTGTCAATATCTGTCAAATATGGCCTATTCGAATGACGGTACCATAGAAAATAAGGATACCACTTACTCTTGCGAAGTCGAAGTGCGGCTCGTAATGGCCGCCGATGCCGTAGTTGACCACCTGCAGCTCTTCAGCCGTGTCCATACTGAGTCCGGTGAAGTCCGACACTCGTCTGGTGATCCTGGCGATCACGTCACACTCCTCGTCTTTGAGCCAGGCAGACTTGCTTATAGTACGGTCATTCGAATAGGCCATTGACAGCTGTCATTACCATAATAGAAACGTGCCAACAAAGAAAATAGACCTTGTCATAAGACAATAGCTGTCAATATCCGTCATTTTAGGAATCAGCTGTCAATATCTGTCATTTTAGGCGTTAACAGTCAATATCTGTCATTTTAGGACACTAGCTGTCAATACCTGACATTTTAGGACACTAGCTGTCAATGTCTGTCATTTTAAACATCAACTGTCAATATCTGTCATTTTTTGACACTAGCTTTCATTATCTGCCATTTTAGGCGTCAACTGTCAATATCTGTCATTTTAGGCATCAGCTGTCAAAATATGTCATTTTAGGCATCAGCTGTCAATATATGTCATTTTAGGACACTAGCTGTCAATATCTGTCATTTTTAAGACAATAGCTGTCAACATCTGTCATTTAAGGACGCTGGCTGTCAATATCTGTCAAATATGGCCTATTCGAATGACGGTACCATAGAAAATAAGAATACACTTACTCTTGCGAAATCGAAGTGCGGCTCGTAATGGCCGCCGATGCCGTAGTTGACCACCTGCAGCTCTTCAGCCGTGTCCATACTGAGTCCGGTGAAGTCCGACACTCGTCTGGTGATCCTGGCGATCACGTCACACTCCTCGTCTTTGAGCCAGCCAGACTTGCTTATAGTACGGCCATTCCAATGGGCCATATTTTACAGCTGTCAAAATAATGTTATTGCTATGACGTAAGGTTTATTTTTCTTTATTAACATGTTTCCTAGTATGGGTTTGACAGCTGTCACATATGGCCTATTCGAATGACTGTACTAGGTATAGTCGCATTTAACGACACCCACGTGTAGAATTGGGGTGATGCTATTCTAAGCCGGCATCACACGGTAGACCACTTACTCTTGCGAAGTCGAAGTGCGGCTCGTAATGGCCGCCGATGCCGTAGTTGACCACCTGCAGCTCTTCAGCCGTGTCCATACTGAGTCCGGTGAAGTCCGACACTCGTCTGGTGATCCTGGCGATCACGTCACACTCCTCGTCTTTGAGCCAGCCAGACTTGCTTATAGTACGGTCACTCGAATAGGACATATATGACAGCTGTCATTACCATAATAGGAACATGTCAACAAAGAAAATAGACCTTGTCATAAGACAATAGCTGTCAATATCTGTCATTTTAGGCATCAGCTGTCAATATATGTCATTTTAGGCGTTAACAGTCAATATCTGTCATTTTAGGACACTAGCTGTCAATACCTGACATTTTAGGACACTAGATGTCAATGTCTGTCATTTTAGACATCAACTGTCAATATAAGTCAGTTTAGGATACTAGCTGTCATTATCTGTCGTTTTTAAGACAATAGCTGTCAACATCTGTTATTTTAGGCATCAGCTGTCAATATCTGTCATTTTAGGACAATAATTGTCAATATCAGTCAATACACGAAAGTCGCTTTTAACGACACCCACGGGTAGAATTAGGGTGATGCTATACTAAGCCGGCATCACACGGTAGACCACTTACTCTTGCAAAGTCGAAGTGCGGCTCGTAATGGCCGCCGATGCCGTAGTTGACCACCTGCAGCTCTTCAGCCGTGTCCATACTGAGTCCGGTGAAGTCCGACACTCGTCTGGTGATCCTGGCGATCACGTCACACTCCTCGTCTTTGAGCCAGCCAGACTTGCTTATAGTACGGTCACTCGAATGGGAAATATTTGACAGCTGTCATTACCATAATAGGAACATGTCAACAAAGAAATAGCCCTTGTCATAAGACAATAGCAGTCAATATCTGTCATTTTAGGATACCAGCTGTTAATATCTGTATTTTTTGGCATCAACTGTCAAAATCTGTCATTTTAGGACACTAGCTGTCAATGTCTGTCATTTTAGGCGTCAGCTGTCAATATATGTCATTTTAGGACAATAGCAGTCAATATCAGTCATTTTAGACATCAACTGTCAATATCTATCATTTTAGGCGCCACCTGTCAATATCTGTCATTTAAGGACGCTGGCTGTCAATATCTGTCAAATATGGCGGTACGGCATAGAAAATAAGAATACACTTACTCTTGCGAAATCGAAGTGCGGCTCGTAATGGCCGCCGATGCCGTAGTTGACCACCTGCAGCTCTTCAGCCGTGTCCATACTGAGTCCGGTGAAGTCCGACACTCGTCTGGTGATCCTGGCGATCACGTCACACTCCTCGTCTTTGAGCCAGCCAGACTTGCTTATAGTACGGTCATTCGAATAGGACATATTTGACAGGTGTCATTACCATAAAAGGAATATGTCAACAAAGAAAAATAGACCTTATGTCATAACGTTAAAATGATTTTGATAGCTGTCAATTGTGGCATTTTCGAATGATCGTACTTTAGTGCCTCGACATATTTGCAAAAAATATGCAACCACCTTCTTATAGTACCGTCATTCGAATAGGCCATATTTGACAGCTGTCAAAATCATGTCAATGCTATGACATGAGGTCCATTTTTCTTTGTTGACATGTATCCTAGTATGGGTTTGACAGCTGTCAAATATGGCTTATTCGAATGACAGTACTATAGTCGCTTTTAACGACACCCACGGGTTGAATTGGGATGATGCTATACTAAGCCGGCACCACACGGTAGACCACTTACTCTTGCGAAGTCGAAGTGCGGCTCGTAATGGCCGCCGATGCCGTAGTTGACCACCTGCAGCTCTTCAGCCGTGTCCATACTGAGTCCGGTGAAGTCCGACACTCGTCTGGTGATCCTGGCGATCACGTCACACTCCTCGTCTTTGAGCCAGGCCGACTTGCTTATAGTACGGTCACTCGAATAGGACATATTTGACAGCTGTCATTACCATAATAGGAACATGTCAACAAAGAAAAATATACCTTATGTCATTAAAATGATTTTGACAGCTGTCAAATGTGGCATTTTCGAATGACCGTACTATATTGCCTCGTTACCGCCAAGTTTGACAAATAGTTGAGGGCAGTTTTAGCTATTTTCGTGTATCACTATAGAGACAGGTTGTCAGCCTATCGCCTAAAATTGTAATACACATGAAACCCTCGAGTCCCTTAGTAGCTTCTTACGACACCCGATTTTTTTTTTCTTTCTTTCGTTCTTTTTTCCTTTCTTTCTTTCTTTTTTACTTCCTATTTTTCTTTCTTTCTTTTTTACTTTCTTTCTTTCTTTCTTTCTTTCTTTCTTTCTTTCTTTCTTTATTACTTTCTTTCTTTCTTTCTTTCTTTCTTTCTTTCTTTCTTTCTTTCTTTCTTTCTTTCTTTCTTTCTTTCATTCTTTCTTTCTTTCTCTACACCCTCAGGAAAGAAATGGGGTGATGCTATTCTAAGCCGGCATCACACGGTAGACCACTTACTCTTGCGAAGTCGAAGTGCGGCTCGTAATGGCCGCCGATGCCGTAGTTGACCACCTGCAGCTCTTCAGCCGTGTCCATACTGAGTCCGGTGAAGTCCGACACTCGTCTGGTGATCCTGGCGATCACGTCACACTCCTCGTCTTTGAGCCAGCCAGACTCGCTTATAGTACGGTCATTCGAATAGGACATATTTGACAGCTGTCATTACCATAATAGGAACATGTCAACGAAGAAAAATAGACCTTATGTCATTTATAACATTAAAATGATTTTGACAGCTGTCAAATGTGGCATATTCGAATGACCGTACTATAGTGCCCCGTCATACTACGACCGAAATTACGTGTATCACTATAGTGACAGGTTGTCAGCCTGTCGCCTTAAATTGCAATACACATGAAACCTTCTTGTCCCTTAGTCGCATCTTACGACACCCACAGGAAAGAAATGGGGTGATGCTATTCTAAGCCGGCATCACGCGGCATCTTATAAACATCTTCAAAATAAGCATAGCACTTACTCTTGCAAAGTCGAAGTGCGGCTCGTAATGGCCGCCGATGCCGTAGTTGACCACCTGCAGCTCTTCAGCCGTGTCCATACTGAGTCCGGTGAAGTCCGACACTCGTCTGGTGATCCTGGCGATCACGTCACACTCCTCGTCTTTGAGCCAGCCAGACTTGCTTATAGTACGGTCATTCGAATGGGACATATTTGACAGCTGTCATTACAATAATAGGAACATGTCAACAAAAAAATTGCCCTTGTCATAAGACAATAGCTGTCAATATCTTTCATTTTAGGCATCAGCTGTCAATATATTTAGGCGTTAACAGTCAATATCTGTCATTTTAGGATACTAGCTGTCAATACCTGTCATTTTAGGACACTAGCTGTCTATGTCTGTCATTTTAGGCATCAACTGTCAATATCTGTCATTTTAAGCATTAATTGTAAATATCTGTCATTTTAAGCATCAACTGTCAACTATGAATATATCTGTCATTTTTAGGACACTTGCTGTCAATATTTGTTATTATAAGCATCAACTGTCAATATCTGTCATTTTAGGCGTCACCTGTCAATATCTGTCATTTAAGGACGCTGGCTGTCAATATCTGTCAATATCGCCTATTCGAATGACGGTACCATAGAAAATAAGAATACACTTACTCTTGCGAAATCGAAGTGCGGCTCGTAATGGCCGCCGATGCCGTAGTTGACCACCTGCAGCTCTTCAGCCGTGTCCATACTGAGTCCGGTGAAGTCCGACACTCGTCTGGTGATCCTGGCGATCACGTCACACTCCTCGTCTTTGAGCCAGCCAGACTTGCTTATAGTACGGTCACTCGAATAGGACATATATGACAGCTGTCATTACCATAATAGGAACATGTCAACAAAGAAAATAGACCTTGTCATAAGACAATAGCTGTCAATATCTGTCATTTTAGGCATCAGCTGTCAATATATGTCATTTTAGGCGTTAACAGTCAATATCTGTCATTTTAGGACACTAGCTGTCAATACCTGACATTTTAGGACACTAGATGTCAATGTCTGTCATTTTAGACATCAACTGTCAATATAAGTCAGTTTAGGATACTAGCTGTCATTATCTGTCGTTTTTAAGACAATAGCTGTCAACATCTGTTATTTTAGGCATCAGCTGTCAATATCTGTCATTTTAGGACAATAATTGTCAATATCAGTCAATACACGAAAGTCGCTTTTAACGACACCCACGGGTAGAATTAGGGTGATGCTATACTAAGCCGGCATCACACGGTAGACCACTTACTCTTGCAAAGTCGAAGTGCGGCTCGTAATGGCCGCCGATGCCGTAGTTGACCACCTGCAGCTCTTCAGCCGTGTCCATACTGAGTCCGGTGAAGTCCGACACTCGTCTGGTGATCCTGGCGATCACGTCACACTCCTCGTCTTTGAGCCAGCCAGACTTGCTTATAGTACGGTCACTCGAATAGGACATATTTGACAGCTGTCATTACCATAATAGGAACATGTCAATAAAGAAAATACACCTTGTCATAAGACAATAGCTGTCAATATCTGTCATTTTAGGCATCAGCTGTCAATATATGTCATTTTAGGCGTTAACAGTCAATATCTGTCATTTTAGGACACTAGCTGTCAATACCTGACATTTTAGGACACTAGATGTCAATATCTGTCATTTTAGGCATCAGCTGTCAATATATGTCATTTTAGGCGTTAACAGTCAATATCTGTCATTTTTAAGACAATCGCTGTCAACATCTGTTATTTTAGGCGTCACCTGTCAATTTCTGTCATTTAAGGACGCTGGCTGTCAATATCTGTAATTTTAAGCATCAACTGTCAATATATATCATTTTAGGCGTCACCTGTCAATATCTGTCATTTAAGGACGCTAGCTGTCAATATCTGTCAAATATGGCGGTACGGCATAGAAAATAAGAATACACTTACTCTTGCGAAATCGAAGTGCGGCTCGTAATGGCCGCCGATGCCGTAGTTGACCACCTGCAGCTCTTCAGCCGTGTCCATACTGAGTCCGGTGAAGTCCGACACTCGTCTGGTGATCCTGGCGATCACGTCGGACTCCTCGTCTTTGAGCCAGGCGGACTTGCTTATAGTGCGGTCATTCGAATAGGCCATTGACAGCTGTCATTACCATAATAGGAACGTGTCAACAAAGAAGATAGACCTTGTCATAAGACAATAGCTGTCAATATCTGTCATTTTAGGCATTAGCTGTCAATATATATCATTTTAGGCGTTAAGAGTCAATATCTGTAATTTAAGGATACTAGCTGTCAATACCTGTCATTTTAGGACACTAGCTGTCAATGTCTGTCATTTTAGGCATCAGCTGTCAATATATGTCATTTTAGGACAATAACTGTCAATATCTGTCATTTTTAAGACAGTAGCTGTCAACATCTGTTATTTTAGGCATCAGCTGTCAATATCTGTCATTTTAGGATACTAGCTGTCAATACCCGTCATTTAAGGACACTAGCTGTCAATGTCTGCCATTTTTAAGACAGTAGCTGTCAACATCTGTTATTTTAGGCATCAGCTGTCAATATCTGTCATTTTAGGATACCAGCTGTCAATATCTGTAACTTTTGGCATCAACTGTCAAAATGTGTCATTTTAGGCGTCACCTGTCAATATCTGTCAAATATGGCCTATTCGAATGACGGTACCATAGAAAATAAGAATACACTTACTCTGGCAAAGTCGAAGTGCGGCTCGTAATGGCCGCCGATGCCGTAGTTGACCACCTGCAGCTCTTCAGCCGTGTCCATACTGAGTCCGGTGAAGTCCGACACTCGTCTGGTGATCCTGGCGATCACGTCACACTCCTCGTCTTTGAGCCAGCCAGACTTGCTTATAGTACGGTCACTCGAATAGGACATATTTGACAGCTGTCATTACCATAATAGGAACGTGTCAACAAAGATAAATAGACCATATGTCATAACGTTAAAATGATTTTGACAGCTGTCAAATGTGGCATTTTCGAATGACCGTACTATAGTGCCTTGTTACCGCCAAGTTTGACAAAAAGTTGAGGGCAGTTTTAGCCATTTTCGTGTATCACTATAGTGACAGGTTGTCAGCCTGTCGCCTAAAATTGTAATACACATGAAACCCTCGAGTTCCTTAGTCGCTTCTTACGACAGCCAAATGTTTTTTTCTTTCTTTCTTTTTTTCTTTTTTTACACCCTCAGGAAAGAAATGGGGTGATGCTATACTAAGCCGGCATCACACGGTAGACCACTTACTCTGGCAAAGTCGAAGTGCGGCTCGTAATGGCCGCCGATGCCGTAGTTGACCACCTGCAGCTCTTCAGCCGTGTCCATACTGAGTCCGGTGAAGTCCGACACTCGTCTGGTGATCCTGGCGATGACTTCAGACTCCTCGTCTTTGAGCCAGGCAGACTTGCTGATGCGGTAGTGTGCGGGAACCAGCTCGCCGGTCTTAGGATCGTGTACCACGGCGCGCTTGAACTGAAAGAACAAGGATTATCGTCTATACAAAAATACTTCACGTTGGGCATCGACGATACATACCTCGAAACATGGCATATGTCTCCATTAATCCGAAATGGATTAATTCTATTTAAATTTTTATACAGCCCCTGAACAAACTTTCACAGCAATTTTTGATATTTAAGCGATTACCTAAAAAACTATCGGTTATTTACCTAAAAAACTATATTGTGTGAAAATAATCGCGAGTGTTTAAAAAGTTATATCAAAAATTGCTATTAAAGTTTGTTCAGGAGCTCTGTGAAAATTCATATAGACTTAATCCATTACGGATATTATACGGACATATGCTATGTTTTAGTACTAATTACTAGCAATCTTTCGAGGTAAGTCTCTTAGATGCCCAATCTAACCTAACCTAGGGGCACTTTTGAGCCTTCGTCTTTAAAATGTTTGTTTATAAAGCTACGTGTAACATGAAAGGGTTTGGATTTTTGTGCCTAAGGTGCATCATCATGCATGATCATCATTCTCAGCCCTCATCCTCCCACTGCAGGGTAAAGGCCTCTTCTCTACAGCGTCGTTTTGCTTAGCTTTTGTCCACGGGTCGTCACCCCGTCTCGCCAAATGTCCTGCCCACCTCCACTTTGACCTGTTTTGCCTACCTACGTTTTCGACTTTGGTTTTACGTCGAATTTCAACGTTTGTTTAAACCAGCAGAATAATAATAATAGTACCACCAATAGGCCTAAAAAAGTTTGGATGGATTGTGTAAAAGAATCAAAAAGGTGTAAACGAAGATTTGACGGCTGATAGAGAATAATGGAAGAAAAAGACATGTTGCGCTGACCCCAAATAAGTTGGGATAAGGGCAGGCAGATGATGATGATGATGAGTACCACGTGGACTGCCAGCCTTGAAAAGATTGCGTTGGATTCAATCGGCCCAACGGAAGCTGCGGTCTATAGAAGTGCTTGGAGGAGGCCTATATTCATAATGATGATTATTCCTATGTTCAAAAGTCTAAGGCTCACGGCTATTAAGAGTGCTAAATCGTGATTATGATGGATGATACTTACCCTTGGTTTTGCAGAGTTCTGCACAAAGCTGATCTCATCATCGCTGATCACGTTATAAAAGATGAACACGTCGGGGTCAATGTACCGCTGCTCGGCCTTGATCGGCGACAGACGGAGGAAGAAACCTAAGTATGTCCAACAGAGAGAGAGAGAGAGAGAGATAGAGCGAGAGAGAGAGAGAGATGGATGATACTCACCCTCGGTTTAGCGGAGTTCTGTACAAAGTTGATCTCATCATCGCTGATCACGTCGTAGAAGATGAACACGTCGGGGTCAATGTACCGCTGCTCGGCCTTGATCGGCGCCAGACGGAGGAAGAAACCTAAGTATGTCCAACAGAGAGAGAGAGAGAGAGAGAGAGAGAGAGAGAAATGGATGATACTCACTCTCGGTTTAGCGGAGTTCTGTACAAAGTTGATCTCATCATCGCTGATCACGTCGTAGAAGATGAACACGTCGGGGTCAATGTACCGCTGCTCGGCCTTGATCGGCGCCAGACGGAGGAAGCAACCTAAGTATGTCTAACAAAGAGAGAGAGAGAGAGAGAGAGAGAGGGAGGTACAGAATGAGAGAGAGAGAGATGGATGATGCTCACCCTCGGTTTAGCGGAGTTCTGTACAAAGTTGATCTCATCATCGCTGATCACGTCGTAGAAGATGAACACGTCGGGGTCAATGTACCGCTGCTCGGCCTTGATCGGCGCCAGACGGAGGGAGAAACCTAAGTATATCCAACAGAGAGACAGAGAGAGAGAGAGATAGAGCGAGAGAGAGAGATGGATGATACTCACCCTCGGTTTAGCAGAGTTCTGTACAAAGTTGATCTCATCATCGCTGATCACGTCGTAGAAGATGAACACGTCGGGGTCAATGTACCGCTGCTCGGCCTTGATCGGCGCCAGACGGAGGAAGTAACCTAAGTATGTCCAACAGAGAGAGAGAGAGAGAGGCAAAGACAGAGTCAGAGATAGAGAGAGAGACGGGTGGCTCTAGAGCCTAGTATTAAGTTTGTAGTAAGGTAGAAGCAGGAAAGTTCTCTAAGGGTGACCCACGTCTTAGTAAAGATAGGGACATCCTCATACCAGGTGGAGCGATAACTTTGTAGGCAGCTGTTGAATTCAGTCAGCGGAACGAAAGTTGCGGTCTATGGTAGCGCTTGGAAGATGCCTTGGTCCAGTGGTAGAAGTCTTATGGTTGTAAATGATGACTATAGTGATTGATGATGCTCACCCTCGGTTTAGCGGAATTCTGTACAAAGTTGATCCCATCATCGCTGATCACGTCGTAGAAGATGAACACGTCGGGGTCAATGTACCGCTGCTCGGCCTTGATCGGCGCCAGACGGAGGAACGGGTGGCTCTGAGTACCTAGTATTATGTTTGTAGCAAGGTTGTAGCAGGCAAGTTCTCTAAGGGAGGCCATGGCAAAGGTTAGGACAGTCAAATACCAGGTGGATCAATGACCTTGTAAAATTTGAAGGCAGTCAGTCTTTTAAGGCAGGAAATTGCAGCCTATGGAAGCGCCTAGGGAAGGCTTCAGTCCAGCAAAGTACGTATCCCTGGTATCAATGATGGATGACATTAATGGTCTATGATATTAATCATGATGCTCACCCTCGGTTTAGCGGAGTTCTGAACAAAGTTGATCTCATCATCGCTGATCACGTCGTAGAAGATGAACACGTCGGGGTCGATGTACCGCTGCTCGGCCTTGATCGGCGCCAGACGGAGGGAGAAACCTAAGTATGTCCAACAGAGAGAGAAAGAGAGAGAGAAAGTGAGAGAGAGAGAGATGGATGATACTCACCCTCGGTTTAGCGGAGTTCTGTACAAAGTTGATCTCATCATCGCTGATCACGTTATAAAAGATGAACACGTCGGGGTCAATGTACCGCTGCTCGGCCTTGATCGGCGCCAGGCGGAGGAAGAAACCTAAGTATGTCCAACAGAGAGAGAGAGAGAGAGATAGATATATAGAGAGAGACGGGTGGCTCTAGGTACCTAGTATTAAGTTTGTAGTAAGGTTGTAGCAGGCTAGTTCTCGATGGGTGATCCACGTCTTACTAAAGGTAGGGACAGCTAATACCAGGTGTATCCATAACTTAGTAAGCAGCTGTTGAATGTAGTCAGCCGAATAAACGTTGCGGTCTATGGAAGCGCTTGGAAAATGCCTAGGTCCAGTAGTAGAAGTCCTATGGCTGTAAATGATGACTATAGTGATGGATGATACTCACCCTCGGTTTAGCAGAGTTCTGTACAAAGCTGATCTCATGATCGCTGATCACGTCGTAGAAGATGAACACGTCGGGGTCAATGTACCGCTGCTCGGCCTTGATCGGCGCCAGACGGAGGAAGAAACCTAAGTATTGTCCAACAGAGAGAGAGAGAGAGAGAGAGAGAGAGAGAGAGAGAGAGAGATGGATGATGCTCACCCTCGGTTTAGCGGAGTTCTGTACAAAGTTGATCTCATCATCGCTGATCACGTCGTAGAAGATGAACACGTCGGGGTCAATGTACCGCTGCTCGGCCTTGATTAGCGCCAGACGGAGGAACGGGTGGCTTTTACAGTACCTTGTAGTAAATAGGTAGTAAGATAGAAGCAGGCAAGTTCTTGAAGCGTGACTACGTCTTAATAAAGACTGGGACAGTCAAATACCTGGAGGATCGATGACCTTTTAACACTTGAAGGCAGCCAGCCAGCAAGGCAGGAAATTGCGGTCTATGGAAGTGGTTTTTATGGTACCCTGTAGTAAGTTTGTAGTAAGGTAGTAGCAAGCAATTGGGCATGTAAAGCTTAACTCGAAGACGTAAAATAAGAAATCCATTTGGAGATATTTTGGTCTTTTATAGTATTTTCATGTTTTTAGTTCTAAAAAGTTAAAGATCACTTTTATTTTTGCAAAAATCTAAATAACCTTAATTTGACCTTTGTGATGTGCATACTGTGCAAAAAATTAAATGAAACTCTTTCGAGACGCCTATAACGAACTTCCTCCCCAATAAAAGTTTCCTACTCTTTGCTTCACCCTTGCTTGCTTCTGTCATGTCAGTTGGACGTTTGATGTAGTGTTGCAAAACTATCGATAGTACCTACTACTATCGATAACACTGAATTTGCCAAAGACATTACAAACCTATGGACTGGCTGTACCCTCTGAATGTGCGTGAATACCTAAACAATGTTTGACTCACAAAGTGGCGGATTTTTGTAGGGTTGTAATCATTTTGGACCCAAAAATCGATATCGATAGTCGGTAACTGTCTACTGCCTAGTTGGGATAAGGGTAGGAAGATGTTGATGGTTTTGACGGGCATTATGCCTACGCTGTTGATATTTTTTGTGTAGGTACCTTACTACTATATTATGCTTATGTTGTTGTGAATTTTCATAATACTTAACTGCTTTTTGTGTGTAGTAAATGAATTGTTAAAAAGAAAAACAAGTTGTAGGGGTAAAAATTTATAATAATAATAATCAAACAAAAGCCAAAAATAATAATTTATCATAACTATTCATAACAAAATTTCTTGTGCTATTCCAGAAATTTTCCTTTTCCTTCCACTTTGTTCCTGTTGCTGTTCAGTCAAAACAGATCTATCATTTTCCTTAGGTTTTACCAAAAAGGGGTTGGCAAGGCAAGGCTTCTTCACGTTGGCATAACTTATCCAGAGTTCTGTTATAATAACACTCGACACCAAAATACAGGGAGCATGTCAATATTTGTCCATGACGTGGATTTATATTTTCGGTGCCAATAATATCAAGTCATTTCCTTCTTTTAACTTCTTTTTTTGGTTATCTGTAAAAAAAAAATATTTAAATTATTAAACAGGTATATACAAAAATAACTTGGTAACTTTGGCACATTACCTATAACTTTCTGAATTGAACTCTCAAGATTCATTATTTCCTTCCATTCTTACGAATTCTGGCAATATATATCGATACCGTGACTATGTACTACCCCAACCCTAGCCGACGATCAGTTTGTATGAAATCAGTATCGGCAGAAATAAAGAAATTAATGATAAATTGGGGAAAAAAACGTTTATAGTTTGCTGCTTTATAGCGAAAAATAGCTGCTCGTGGCTTTTTATTACGTATAATCTTATAAAGTTCAAGTAAAATAGCAGATATGTGTACTTACGTGTGCAAACTAATTTCAGGGCGATTTTTAATAAGACGCACGCCGCACTGTATTAAGGAACAGCCAGCACAGCAGCCAGGCATGATGTCATTTCCTTAATTTAGTCTTTTATCACAAAAAAATGCACTGCAAAAATAATATTTCAAGAAAAAAACTGATAAATCGCACTTTGTTTACAAGACTTTGACACTTGACGTACCATAAATTGTTGACACTATAAAATGGCGAAACAGTCGCGTTCGAAAATTAAAGGGATTTGACAGACAATATTTTATCTCAATCTCCTTACAGAAAACCGTTTGAGAGAAAAGGAAATAACTTTATTTTTCCGCATTCTACTTTGACAGAACAGATCCAGGAATTTGCAATAAAATTTGCATGGTGGTTGTTCGCAAAGAGTATGTAAATAAAGTTGTTTGTTTCATTAGTTGCCCAGTAATGACGTCATCAATGAAAAACTTTTAAACAATTATAGAAAAATAAGGGATAATCAAATAATCAAAAGAACCAAATTAGTTTCGTAAAATTGCATAAAGTTTTAGAAAAAAATATTAAACCTATACATTTTACATACCCAATTTCTCGAAGAGTGACCCACGTCTTAGTAAAGATAGGGACATCCTCATACCGGGTGGAGCGATGTCTTTGTAGGCAGCTGTTGAATGCAGTCAGCCGAACGAAAGTTGTGGTCTATGGAATCGCTTGGAAGATGCCTAGGTCCAGTAGTAGAAGTCTTATGGCTGTAAATGATGACTATGGTGATAAATGATGCTCACCCTCGGTTTAGCGGAGTTCTGTACAAAGTTGATCTCATCATCGCTGATCACGTCGTAGAAGATGAACACGTCGGGGTCAATGTACCGCTGCTCGGCCTTGATCGGCGCCAGGCGGAGGAAGAAACCTAAGTATGTCCAATACAGAGAGAGAGAGAAAGAGATAGAGAGAATGAGAGAGAGAGGATGGACGATACTCACCCTCGGTTTAGCAGAGTTCTGTACAAAGTTGATCTCATCATCGCTGATCACGTCGTAGAAGATGAACACGTCGGGGTCAATGTACCGCTGCTCGGCCTTGATCGGCGCCAGGCGGAGGAACGGGTGGCCTTTCGTGAGGTAGAAGCAGGTCAGTCTGTAAAGAAAGATTGGAGTAGGAATCAATAAACTTAATGGGTTTGATATGGTAGTTTATTTTTCTAAGGTTGTAAATGTGGATCAACTTTGGCATAATGTAAAATTGCACAATAACTATGTAGCAAAAAAATCAAGAATTTATTAGCTAGGTATTCGTGCAAATCAGTAACCCTAAACTACTTCGCACAGAATTTTCAGTTTATCGAAGTTCGGTTCAGTGTTTCATATGTTCTTTGTTATATTTCCAAGTATTATGTACACATTTTTGACAAACGGAACGCTTACGCCATAGTCTATTAAAACATGGTCTTACATTTCCAGAGAAACAAGCCTACGTCACTAGTATTGCCACTTTATTTCAATAAAATACGTTATGGGGTAAATTCAATCTCAGAAAAATGAGTTAAAATATTTCTGAATAATTTTTATATTTAGATTTACGTGTGTATTAATTTGAACTTTACAACAACACTTAAATTGTATTTATTAGTTAACAGTATCTTATAATTATGATTTACAAAAATAATCATAAGAGAGGGTAATTTTGGTAACCCTCAAGCATGATGACGTAGGCTTGTGTTAGTCACGTGGTTCACGAATCTCGGAATGGAATACCAGGCGGAGTATACCATGGCTTACGCTATTTCTTAGGCCCTCCGCTGCGTGACGCGTATTGTACGCGGGTACCCGCAATGCGAGCACTCGCGCGAATTTCACTTACGTCATCTGTACCACTTAACGTAAAGTGAAATTCGCACGCAGACCGGTACGCGCTAACAACCGCTCGTTGCAGCGTAGGGCCTTAAGCTCTGTTAATGCAGTAAGTACCTACCTGTTAGCGATTTCTTGTGAGATGTCCATTTCCCCACGGCACCGCGCCACGTAGTTATTCTATACTCGGATAGTTTCGGTCCTGACGCTTTCTTCTCTTGTATAATGCAATAAGTACCCACCTCTTGGCGATTTCTTGTGGGATGTCCATTTCCCCGCGGCACAGCGCTTCGTAGTTGTTCCGCTCGATTCTGTACTCGGATAGTTTCGGTCCTGAAGCTTTCTCCTCTTGTATAATGCAATAAGTACCTACCTCTTAGCGATTTCTTGTGGGATGTCCATTTCCCCGCGGCACAGCGCTTCGTAGTTGTTCCGTTCGATTCTGTACTCGGATAGTCTCGGATAGTTTCGGTCCTGAAGCTTTCTCATCTTGTATAATGCAATAAGTACCTACCTCTTAGCGATTTCTTGAGGAATGTCCATTTCTCCTCGGCATAGTGCTACTTCGTAGTTGTTCCGTTCGATTCAGGACTCCGATAGCTTCAATTCTGAAGCGCCCTTAAGTTTTCTCCTCGTGTATAATACAATAAGTACCCACCTCTTAGCGATTTCTTTAGGGATGTCCATTTCCCCGCGGCACAGCGCTTCGTAGTTGTTCCGTTCGATTCTGTACTCCGAGAGCTTCAATTCTGAAGCGTCCTTAAGTTTTCTCCTCGTGTATAATACAATAAGTACCCACCTCTTAGCGATTTCTTGAGGGATGTCCATTTCCCCGCGGCACAGCGCTTCGTAGTTGTTCCGTTCGATTCTGTACTCCGAGAGCTTCAATTCTGAAGCGTCCTTATGTTTTCTCCTCGTGTATAATACAATAAGTACCCACCTCTTAGCGATTTCTTGAGGGATGTCCATTTCCCCGCGGCACAGCGCTTCGTAGTTGTTCCGCTCGATTCTGTACTCGGATAGTTTCGGCCCTGACGCTTTCTCCTCTTCTACTTTGCCAGTCTCCTGAAAATAAAAAGATTCCTCTATAAAAATATATCAGAAACAACATTATAACACGCACAGATAAAGAAAGGATCTGGCGGTTGAGGGGAAAACCATGAACGCCTGGTATATATAAGCCTCAGTGCAAGCGGGAAAACATGACCTTTATTTCATTATTGGCAACCATTAGTCGCCATTACTTTTTTATCTGCGCGAGTCATTTATGTTTTTTACTTCTGAGTAAAATATTAGAACTTCTTTGCACTGTGAATGTTTCTTTAAAATCCTGTTGTTATTATAGTGCCTGACACAAAAAAAAAATAAAAACAAGTGAATTTAGAACGAATTTCTGAGTATGCCGTGTAATGGCGTTACACACACGGCACGTTAAGGTGATCCGATTTCCATACAAAAGTCATTAGAGGCTTACGCTTAGAGGAAGCAAAAGTTTTGGTTGAAGAACTAATATTTAGTCTTATTTGTACGTTTGATTGTCGCAAAATGATAGCAATATACGGAATTTGAACCAGAAATACCATTTTTCACCAGCAATTTTCTTCCAGATATTACATTTGTAGGCGTGCTGGCTACAGTGTAGGGTAGTTATTTGTGTGCGTTACATTTATCTGTGTGCGTAAAAGTCCGAGTCATGAAGTTGAGGTCGCTGAAAGCAGTATAAATTCGAAAATTAAATTTAAAAAAAAGTTTTGACAAATCTGAAAGTTATGATATGACAATATTTTTAATACAGAAATGTCATACATAATAATACAAAACATACCTATTTGAATCTTTGAATAATTGTAATAATTGTTGGAAAATAATTTTGGTAAGAGAATAAGTGTAGGCATGTTTTGATTGTAAATACGCAACATTAATTTTCAGGGCCGAAAAAAACTAAAACAGATTCTTGCTCTGGTGAAATGCATACTATCACGGTTAAAAACACAAGGTGAGTTACCTGTACAAATTCGCAAACATTTTTGTTATTCATCTAATGATCAGGTCCATCTGCTGATCTGCTCTCAATGTATCTTGACCAGCCTAATCGGCAGGCTTCGAGCAACGCATCGTCCGTCCCGTTCCGTCGGCAGGCTAAGTTACGCTCGTTGCGACATTTCCTACTACGTAACTTAACCTCCCGTTTTGGCTGGTCATGACACTATGATGCCGGCTTAGAGTAGCATCACCCCAATTCTACCCGTGGGTGTCGTAAAAAGCGACTAAGGGCTAATCATCCAGGAAATGGGTAGCAGCGTTCAATATAAATGTAACATCTTGCACTGCGGTCGCCAATCCGCCTGCCAAGTGTGGTAAGTATGGCAATACCTCCCGAAAGGGGAGGCCCATGTCCAGCAGTAGATTTTTGTGGCGGTTGAGGTCCTGAGTTGTGGAGTGTGCCGTGTGGTGCCGGATTAGAATAGCATCACCCCATATCTTTCCCGTGCGTGTCGTAAGAAGCGACTAAGGGATTTTAGAGTTGATGTGTATTGCAACTTTAGGCGACAATACAGACACAGTCTTTTGAATGACTCTCACAATTTTGTCAGACGTGGTGTAAATGCCCGTTTTTTATAGTCGTTTACGCTGTTTCTACCCCGCAAGGGATATATGCGTGTTATACAGGGTGTAAGGGACAGCCCTCCAAATACTGAAAGGGTGCATTCAGACCATGAAACTGAACAACTTCTCATAGAAATAAATTTCAGGAAACGTAAAAAAAAATTTGACTTCCCATAGTAAATGCCATGAGTTGATCGTGATTTTGTATGGGAAGTCAAAAAAATTTATTTATTGTCCCTTACACCCCGTATGTATGTATGTACATACCCCTCTCCGCTCTTTCCTAAGCCGGGCCTCTTCCTCTGCGATCATTTTCTCATAGTGCGGCACGTTGCTTCTCGCGCGAGCGTGTTTCGGGTCCACTTCTAGCATCTTCTTGGTCCATTCTAACGCGTTTTTCACGTCATCTGAAAAAAGGATTAGTTTGGCTTATTTATAAGATAAGGAAGACTAGGTTCTGGCAACTTCTGAGACATGCATAAAATCAATGTATTCCAAATTCTGTCGATGATGTAAAATAATAATAAAATAATAATAGCCTCATAGTAAGTAGGGTATCTACTTCAAAAGTAGTGTAACACGAGATACCTAAAAGATCACTAAACTGAGACAAAATTACGGAAAACTTGTTGCACAAGCACTTGGTTGGTGAAGAACTCGACATTAAACTTTTAAAATTACGGAAAACTTGTTGCACAAGCACTTGGTTGGTGAAGAACTCGACATTAAACTTTTAAAATTACGGAAAACTTGTTGCACAAGCACTTGGTTGGTGAAGAACTCGACATTTAAACTTTTAAAATTACGGAAAACTTGTTGCACAAGCACTTGGTTGGTGAAGAACTCGACATTTAAACTTTTAAAATTACGGAAAACTTGTTGCACAAGCACTTGGTTGGTGAAGAACTCGACATTAAACTTTTAAAATTACGGAAAACTTGTTGCACAAGCACTTGGTTGGTGAAGAACTCGACATTTAAACTTTTAAAATTACGGAAAACTTGTTGCACAAGCACTTGGTTGGTAAAGAACTCGACATTTAAACTTTTAAAATTACGGAAAACTTGTTGCACAAGCACTTGGTTGGTGAAGAACTCGACATTAAACTTTTAAAATTACGGAAAACTTGTTGCACAAGCACTTGGTTGGTGAAGAACTCGACATTAAACTTTTAAAATTACGGAAAACTTGTTGCACAAGCACTTGGTTGGTGAAGAACTCGACATTAAACTTTTAAGAACTCTATATACAGGGTGTTAGGGACGGTGTACCGAAAACTTTGCAGGCATGATCTGACCATCAAACTGAACAACTTTTAGTATGGAGCCAATGGTGGGAAACGAAAAAAAATTTCCGACCACCCATACAAAATTCACGATCAGCTGACTGACTTTGTATGGGAAGTCGGAAAAATTTTTTCGTTTCCCTCCACTGGCTCCCTAATAAAAGTTGTTTAGTTTCATGGTCTGAGCACGCCTGCAAAGTTTTCGTTACACCGTCCCTAACACCCCGTATAGGAGTTGTACATGGAAATACATAATTACAATATACGAACCCAACAAATGATACGCAAAGCTGCGGTAAAGTATAATTTCGCTAAACGAGTAGGTAGACGTCGTTTTTTTCTTCGCCATATTTCCTGTAGTCTTGTAACGTACACGCTAGTACATTTTGGAAGTCTTTATTGTTGTATTAATGGTCAAGTAACATAACTAAAGATGATTTTATAATACTAACCTAATAAATAATACGCGAAACTGATGTAGTCCATGATTTCGATGTCGTTTTTTTCTTCGCCATATTTTCGGTAGGCTTGTAGCATCCACGCTAGTGCGTTTTTGAAATCCTTGCTGTTGTATAACGCTTAAATTATATACCTAATCAAAGAAAATTATAATATACTTACCTAATAAATAATACGCAAAACTGGTGTAGTCCATGATTTCGATGTCAGTAAACGAGTAGGCGTCGTTTTTTTCTTCGCCATATTTCCTGTAGGCTTGTAGCATCCACGCTAGTGCGTTTTTGAAGTCCTTGCTGCTGTATATTTTTCTGTATATTCAACTACTGTAACTTATCATGGGCTGGTACTTGTAAGACGTTCATGAAGACAGCAGAAAGAGCTCAACGAGCTGTACTTAAAGTAATGCTTAAAAAACGTTTCATGCACCCCACTGAAGCTCTTTATCAGGAAGCCGCGGTTTTAACTGTACGCAAGCTTTTTGTGTTGAAAGTCTTTCAGGGAACTCACAAATCTACTCTTGCATCCAAGGAATACAATAATCTTTTGAAACAAAGAATATTTCGTATTCCAACTCCACCTGTCTTCACCAGCTTCGCAACGAGATTTCCTCGTTTTCTTCACCCACGCATTTACAATAAGATTGTGGTTCAGTGCGGTATCCAAGAATCAAGAACCAGCATTGCTAGATCTGTGGTTAAACGCTGGCTCATAAATTTCTCTTACGATGACACTGAACAATTGCTGCAAATGGTCATATGACAACTACAAACTTTGGCACAAAGAATATAAAAGTACGAACTTACATTTAAATAAATACAAAACTTACACTTATATATTATTATTTCCACACTACTTGTTCATTTATATGTATGTAAATATATATATATCTTACATAAATCTACTATTATTACGTTTATTACTATATCATATTTCACCATTTCCCACCATTTCATACTACCTATACGATCTAACGAAATCGTGCGCACCACTACCTAATATAATATTTAATGATACACGCACTTCACTACCTACCTACCCACGACACAGGATTACCTAGTGTGGGTTACAAAATGAACCTCATGTTTTTGATTTAAGTTAAGCTTGTTTTAAGGTGCTTTAATTTCATGTTCCTTTTGTAAATGAAATTGATTAATAAACTGATTGATTGATTGATTGTATAGTATAATGCTCAAATAATATAACTTAATGTGATTTTATCATACTCACCTAATAAATAATATGCAAAACTGATGTAGTCCATGATTTCGATGTCAGTAAACGAGTAGGCGTCGTTTTTCTCTTCGCCATATTTACTGTAGGCTTGTAGCATCCACGCTAAGGCGTTCTTGAAGTCCTTGCTGTTGTATGATGCTCAAATAATATAACCATAGACAAATATGATATACTGACCTAATAAATAATACGCAAAACTAATGTAGTCCATGATCTCGATGTCAGTAAATGAATACGCGTCGTTTTTTTCTTCGCCATATTTTCTGTAGGCTTGTAGCATCCACGCTAAGGCGTTTTTGAAGTCTTTACTATTGTATAAATGGTCAATCATACTAACCTAATAAATAATACGCAAAACTGATGTAGTCCATGATTTCAATGTCAGTAAACGAGTAGGCGTCGTTTTTTTCTTGACCATATTTTCTGTAGGCTTGCAGCATCCACGCTAAGGCGTTTTTGAAGTCTTTGCTGTTGTGTAAATGGTCAAATAATATAACCAAAGAAAATTATAATATACTGACCTAATAAATAATACGCAAAACTGATGTAGTCCATGATCTCGATGTCAGTAAATAAATACGCGTCGTTTTTTTCTTCGCCATATTTTCTGTAGGCTTGTAGCATCCACGCTAGGGCGTTTTTGAAGTCTTTGCTGTTGTATAAAGCTCGGCCAAGCTCGTAGCAGTCGCCCGCTGACATTGATGTACTGAAGAAGAAAGACAATAGTAGTGAAGGGAAGTTGAGATGGAATATTGGTAGTGGCCAGCCCAGAAGGTTTGATAGAATTGTGCAAGTGATTAAGAAAAATAGGAATGTGTTGTTTTATATGTATACTTTTGACCATTAACTCAGTATTTACAATCATGTGACAAATTATTACACTATTTTTATTGTGTAGATTACGTAAAGTAAACTCACTTACGCTCGTTTTTCTTTAAAACTACGATTAAATAGGTAGATTTAACGCGCCATTGTATTCTTTAAAAAATAACATTATAAGATCATGCCTTGAACTAGAGGTAGAGATACTATACCACCAAAGCAGTGATAAATCTCAACAGAATCCCGAATCAGGAAAGATCTTCAAGTAAATCAAATCATACACAAGCACCATATAATAATCAGAAAGACACCGCCACCAATATTATGAAGGAGAAATAAGTTTAACTTAATTTGGACTTACCAATCCCTGAAAAGAAAATGAAAATGGAATATGATTAATTTAATTAGTATGAAAAGCGTAATACCCACGATAAAAGTAGGGTTTGTAGGGGGATAAATAAAGTATAAATTAACTTAAAACGTTTAGGAAGGATAAATACTTTGGGTTAGTTTGAGTTTACATTAATCGCAGGAATCAGTTAGTTAACTTCGAAGCTTGGAAAAAAGATTAGTCTATTTTAAATAGTAATTCGTAGTACTGCAATCAAAACGTCCTTAATAATAATTAAAATGTAATGAGGATTCTAGCATCATTTATCTGTCTTACAATGTGCCAAATATTATGTCTATCTGTATGTTGTTCAGATAAAAAAAAATTAAATAGATAAACATTTTTAATCAACTCAAGCTAATGAAGTCAAGGCCCTCTGATCTATCGTCATCTCAAAATTTTGTATCAGGAACTGTAGAGATGATAAGAATTCTACCACTTTTTAAATATCTTTCTTATCTAATAAAGCTTCATAAACATTTAAACATCAGAGGCGATTAATGACCGGCAAAGCATAAATCAGCATGCAGAAATAGAAGTGGGCGAGTTTTGTACCTCGTATCAATGAGTCTTAGGCCTTCTGTCTTATGCTAGGTCTTATTCTGTAGGATACATTACATCACTGTCTCAGGGTTGATAGTCATAGTCAAGTAGTTAATGCATTCCATAGACGCATATACCTGTAAAACACGCCGTTAAGCAAGCCTTCAGTTTGTAAGTGGCTTGCAATCTGGTGAGCGCATGTTCTTCTGTGGGACACTTCACGTGGTTGAGTCACAGTCAAGAGGTTTATGTATTCTACAGTCGCATATACCTGTAAGACACTCCATTGAGCAGGCCTTCAGACAACTCTTCTACCTCCAGTTTATAAGTGGCTTGCAAACATGTGAGCGCATGTTCTTCTGTGGGACACTTCACGTGATTGATTCACAGTCAAGAGGTTTATGTATTCTACAGTCGTATATACCTGTAAGACACTCCATTCAGCAGCCCCTCAGACAACTCTTCTACCTCCAGTTTGTAAGTGGCTTGCAGTCTAGTGAGCGCATGTTCTTCTTTGGGACACTTCAAGTGGTTGAGTCATAGTATAGTTGTTTGCGTATTCTAAAGTCGCATATACCTGTAAGACACGCCGTTGAGCAGGCCTTCAGACAACTCTTCTATCTCCAGTTTGTAAGTGGCTTGCAGTCTAGTAAGCGCATGCGCGGCGCCCGCTAGGTCTTCTTCTGTGGGGTACTTTACGCCCTCGTGGTTGATGGTCACGTTCTTTATGTATTCTGGAAATTACAAATAACATTTTAGTAGGTGACGGTCTTGCAGTCTAGAAGTTTTCGTCTTGGTTGGATGCATAATGTGTAGTCGGACCCAAACAAAAGGTCACATTAAATATCAAAGATTAAAGGACATTGCCCAAATTGGACCAAATAGCGACCAGCATTGAGACATAGTGCATAACGTTCCTAAGGCTATTACTAATCTGAAACCCAAACCACATCAAAATCCGTCGCTGGAGTCTTGAGAAAAAAGAAATTATATTTCAGGTTTCCCATCAACGAAAAATCATAGCCAACTGCTTATTTCTAAAATGAAAGACAGTATTCATTGAATCAATCAACCACTTTAATCAGTCTATTACTTCCTGAACAGCTTTTACCACCAGTGTTACTCAGGGTTTCGTTTTATCCCCTTTTCTTTTGTACGGGCGTTGAACCAAGTAGCGACCCGCATTGAGACTTAGTGCATAATGTTCCTAAGACTAAAACTAGTCTGAAACCCAAACCACATCAAAATCCGTTGCTGGAGTCTTGAGAAAATTGACATTATATTTCAGGATTTCCATTAAAGAAAAATTATAGCCAACAAATAACTTATTTCTATAATAAGAGATGGTAGTCATTGAATCAATCAACCATTTAAATCAGTCTATTACCTGATGAACGAACAGCTATTACCACCGGTGTTACTCAGGGTGTCGTTTTATTCCCTTTTCTTTTGTACGGGCGTTGAACCAAATAGCGACCTGCATTGAGACATAGTGCATAATGTTTTTAAGACTAATACTAGTCTGAAACCCAAACCACATCAAAATCCGTCGCTGGAGTCTTGAGAAAAATGACATTATATTTCAGGTTTTCCATTAACGAAAAATCATAGCCAACAAATAACTTATTTCTATAATAATAGATGGTAGTCATTGAATCAATCGACTATTTTATAACCTCCTGAACAGCTATCAACACCGGTATTACCCAGGGTGTCTTTTTATCCCATTTTCTTTTGTACGGGCGTTGAACCAAATAGCGACCCGCATTGAGACATAGTACATAATGTACCTAAGACTAAAACTAGTCTGAAAGGTTTAGGACCTTGAAATAAGTTGTTGGCTATGATTTTTCGTTAATGGAAAACCTGAAATATAATGTCATTATTCTCAAGACTCCAGCGACGGATTTTGATGGGTTTGGGTTTATTAGTCTTAAGAACATTATGCACTATGTTTCAATGTGGGTCGCTACTTGGTTCAACGCCCGCACAAAAGAAGAGGGGACAAAACGACACCCTGAGTAACACCGTTGGTAATTGCTGTTCGTTCATCAGGTAATAGACTGATTTAAATGGTTGATTGATTCAATGACTACCGTCTTTAATTTTAGTAATTAGCTGTTGGCTATGATTTTAATTAATGGAAAAACTGTAATGTAATGTCATTTTTTTTCAAGACTCCTGCTACGGATTTTGATGTGATTTGGGTTTCAGACTAGTATTAGTCTTAGAAACATGATGCACTATGTCTCAATGCGGGTCGCTATTTGGTTCAACGCCCGTACAAAAGAAAAGGAGATAAAACGACACCCTGAGTAACACCGGTGGTAATAGCTGTTCAAGAAATAATAGACTGATTAAAGTGGTTGATTAATTCAATGACTACCATCGCTTATTATAGAAATAAGTTATTTGTTGGCTTTGATTTTTTGTTAATGGAAATCCTGAAATAATATGTCATTTTTCTCAAGACTCCAGCGACGGATTTTGATGTGGTTTGGGTTAGAGACTAGTATTAGTTTTAGGAACATTATGCACTATGTCCCTATGCGGGTCTCTGTTTGGTCCAAGTTACATACAACAATGGGCAATCTCCTTTATTCGCAGCTTAAATATTAGAGTTGACATTATCAGTTTTTTATAATGCATCGAGAAAAGAAGACTAACTTTAGAAGCATTATTTTTTAATTTCGTTCGATATCGCATAAGCGCCTGTCGCTGGAATATGGGTGTTGGTAAAGGGTGAGTTTCTCCGTTATTCCCAACGGCCCCCACGGATCGGCCCCCGCGGGGCCCGTTGGGAATTATTCTTCCCAACGGCCCCCAAATGCAAAGTTTTTGAGATTTGGGGGCCGTTGGGAAGAAAAATTCCCAACGGGCCCCGAAATAAAAATTAAAAATATTAATAATATATTATTTTTGTTTTTTTTTGTGTCTATGGTATGTTTTCGAAGTTAATGGAAGTTTATGGAACTTTTTAGATATGGAAGGTATGTTTTCAATGTTTACGGTAGATTTCTATGATAATGGTGTATTTATGATGTTTATGGGTTATTGTGGTGTTTCTTAGGTGTTGATGGTGCGTTATCAATGTTTATGGTAGATTTCTATGATAATGGTGTGTTTACGATGTTTATGGGTTAAATCTACCATAAATATTGATAACGCACCATCAACACCTAAGAAGCACCACAATAACCCATAAACATCGTAAACACACCATTATCATAGAAATCTACCGTAAACATTGAAAACACACCTTCTATATCTAAAAAGTTCCATAAACATCCAATAACTTCGAAAACATACCATAAACACAAAAAGCAATTATAATATATAAAAATATTTTTTATTTTAATTTTGGGGCCCGTTGGGAAGTTTTCTTCCCAACGGCCCCCAAATCTCAAAAACTTTGAATTTGGGGGCCGTTGGGAAGAATAATTCCCAACGGGCCCCGCGGGGGCCGATCCGTGGGGGCCGTTGGGAATAACGGGAGTTTCTTCGTTCAAAAAATGCACTCTGCCCCAGTTTTATTGACAAATATGAATAGAAAATGTTCGTTTCAATATCACAACATAGAAAAATAAAAGGCAACGTCGTCGGTATTATATCATACATTTAAAACAACAGTACTAGAAATTGCCGTAGGGTAGCGGCTAAGAATACTGCCACCCCTAGTTCACTCAGGATATTTTGTAAAAGACTATGGTCAATCGCATGGTGGCGGTGGTACCACCTACAACAGCATTTCCAAAGAAGGTTGACGTCAGGCAGGCGGCTGGTCATAAAACATTGCCAAATCCTTTTGCTACATGATTTTGTGCTCTAACAAAACATGTTGCACCGATCCCAACTGATTTGGGATAAGGGCAGAGGCTAGAAATAGTACAATACTTACCAGTTCCTTGTTTAATACTGTGCTCGATATCATCTAGGTCGGTAGTCAGTCTTTTGATTAGTGTAAATGCATTGATAGGGTTCCCCAAATAGTTGGGGATGTCTTCCATCGCTCTTTCATGCTCTCTTTTGTACGTTGCCAAATGCCTAGAAGTAAAAAATAATACTTAGTTAAGGAGGCCTAGTTAGCCTATATAGTTGGCCTAGGCCTGCTACTTGCAGTAGGCGGTTGAAAAACTCTGACACCAGGGTTTATCGGGTCGTAGAACGACTCGGTGTCTCACACGAAGAAAGAGAGAGAGAGAGTTAAGGAGGGAGCACAAAATCTTTCGATTGCAGCCTAAGAAACTGAACTCGCTTAGAAAAGCATCACCATTTTTCTACTCGTGGTTGTCGTACCCAGGGCGCGCACTGAGGCGACTTTTGCCGGAAACTTATTCCTTCCACACACGTGGAAAAAAAGAGATATCCTTGAGTCGTCGAGCAACAAAGTCGCCTTTGTAACCGGGAGGTTAACAGGATAACAGGCGACAAAATTATTAATCCAGGCAATGGACTATGATTTAAAGAGCTTTGCACTACGATCGCTAATCCGTCTGTCCAGTGTGGTAAATGTGGCAATTCCTAGGTGTTCAATAGGTTACTAGGGACTCCAGGGGTAGGCTCTGTGGGTAGGCCTATGTCCAGCACTGGATTGTAGATATTGGAAAAAACTAACAACTTTTGTTTAACAACTTTAAGGAGATCGCAATAATTTGGGACGCTTGAGATATGTGTGAGTTGCTCGATGTAAGTAAAGGTTCCTCCAACTTACTTTTTTAAAACTATCAATCTCTTCTCTTCTTTCTGCAGATAATCTTCTAGATCATCGATTATCTTCTTGTGAGTCTCGAGCAGTGGTTCGCAGTCAGCTATGGCGGTGAATAACTCTGCTTTGGTTGCTGCCCATAGCACACTTGTGAGTATTGTAGTCAGGTAGACTATGTTACTAGGAACCATGGTTATGGCACCTGAAACAAGCGAAACATAAAAATAATAATAAGTTTGTTCATAGAGCAATAAGTGATCGATAATTTTAACGTTAGGTCCCAGTAATGGAACCCCCAAAATCTCAATCGATAGCCCTAAATCATACCCATAACTAGTGACCGGTTATCGATTTCATTCGCTGCAACTCAGTTTCTTGCGGAAAAAAGCATTTTCCCGGCATATTATACTGGGTGTTACAAAACAACCAATAAAGCTGAAAGGAGGTCAAGGCACTCGTAAAACTGAACAACTTTCCCGAAGGAACATGGGTCAAAATATGAAAAAAAATTTGGACCTCCCATACAAAATGAACTCAATATGTATGGGAGTTTTTATGGGATGTTTTGTAACACGTTGTATAGGGTTACATTAAATTAAGTACAAATCTCTTGAGGGTGTAATCTACTCACAACGTTACGAACGTTACATTTATGTAACCCTATATACCTTCCTGTTGAATCGCTCTATTTAATACAACAAAACCCATCAAAATCCGTAGCGTGGTTTAGGAGGAGTTAGTGAATTCCACGTAAGACACAACGCAAAAAGCGACTTCATTTTATACGATGTATTGATTGATGATAAAGAGACCTGCTTAGACACAGACACAAAACTATTTTGATTGATTTGGCTCGAATAGACTTATTAATATTGTGAATGGTTCTTGAATTCGTTTAAAAATACTGAATCCATTCAAATAATTGTGAGACCGCTATCTGCGAAGGCTTATGCTCATTCCCAGATTATAACAGTACACAATACACTATGGAGTTTTAATGAACCATTCAGTCGTCATAGTTTTTGTTAAATATACTTATCAAATTAAAATTAAATCCAAAAGATAATGAGTTTCCAAGGTAAATCGTAGACAGATACTTTAAAAAGTATTGGATTGATAAATTGTCCTCGCTAAATAATAGGTACTTGGTTCCATTAGCTGTTTGAATAGGGAAAGGAAAGTATCATATATTTTAATTAGGGTCGTTGACGACTCGGTGGCCCACTCGAAGAAGAATAATATTAGGATTATTTTACGACATAATCATGCTTCCTTGACTGAACAAAGGTATACCTACCAGTGTGTTGTTCAAAAGTTCACAACTATTTCAAAACATATAATGCCCTTAGTTCTTTCACCCGGTGCAACCGATCGGGCAATGGCCGACAGGTCATAATGTGGTGCTGAATCAATTGTGTGCATAACGACTATATTTATTAGGCAGGTCTATTGCTCCCAATTCCAATGAACTCCAATTATACGCATGACAACTTCTGTTCAACTAAATAGATAGCGCGTTCACACGTAGGGCTCAATACTGATTTTTCGCGCTTCGTGTGGCCAAGTTAAAACTAGGTAATACACCAATAGCAAAACCTTACATTCTGAATCTAAAGAACAACAATAGAATATAGAAATTTCAGTAATGATTTGGTAAAAGCTAAGTAAATTCATCAAATTTCTTTCAAAATAACTAAATTCTCACTTAATAAATAAGTTTACAAGCGCATATATTAATCAAAAGAAAACCCCGACTGCGGTAACTACCTCTACAAAGTTGTATCTTGCGATAAAAATCTGCCATCTTAGCTGTTTGGGCTGTAGCCCGTAAAAACGAATTTCTTGTCTATTTACATATCTACATGCTCTCGAAAAACATAATAACGCTCCTAGGCAATCGGGTCTGTCTTTTTAAGGGCCAACGCTCCTAGGCAGTCGGGTACTTAACTGTCTTTTTAAGGGCGAGAGGGCACGAGATTATATCGCAATGGACAAACAGGACAGTTCTGGCCAGTTTCGTGGCACTGGTAGCATTTTAAAAAGGTACCATATATGCACTTGGAATTTATTTCTTTATTTATTCAAACTTGAATGTTGCCTAACTGTACATCGACCGTAATTCATAATAAAACGAAATTATGTGTCGCTTCTCGATGACCAGGAAAAAGAATGTGCAATATTCCTTACGTTATTATGTTGTTTTGAGAAAATTGTGAACTGACTGTATTAGCATCTTGAAATGAATTCCGTGTTTGTATAGATAGATTAGATAGTATTTAGATAGGTAGGTACTTCGTGTGGTTTAGAGCAGTGTAGCACTGTAATTTAGTTCACACTGTGCGTTATAATTTGCAAGTTCCGAAATAATTTAACATAAGTATAATAAAAGAAACTAAGATAAAGTTCATATACTTAGGTTGAACTTTAAATTGAAGCGTTGTGCTGCTATTTACGCGACATACCTACATAGGTATAATTTTAACAACATTTTGATACCAAGTACGAATAAATTAGTAGAGTTATCAAATATAGAGTAGCAGAAAATTACATCATGAGAAGAGATATAGGTATAGGTACTTACTATACCTATAGAGTAAAGATAATAAAATATACAAAGCAGACGTGACAATCGTCGCGTAATCCTACTGTGTAGGTAGGTATATTGTAACTGTAACTGATATTATGAATGAACAGTAATTCAGAACGCTTTATCAATGAAACAGAGAGGACAATTTACCTACATATTCCAGTCAATAAGTGAATATGATAGCTTAAATTGCTAAATGTTTTATGACAACAAAATATACGATGCTCTCTTTGAAGACTTTTAAGCATTTATAGACTGGAATAACACAACTACCAGGCGGAAAAGTAGGTATTGTATCCGTTCACGATTTTATATTATCGTAGGTAATATGAACGACTTCAGTTGGGCGCTATTTCGATTAACTTTATCCATGAAACTGTCGTTCTTATGGCTCTACCACTGAGCTCTACAAACACCACATTAAATTGAACGAGCTAAGGCCCGCTCCGTTTTATCAATCAGAGTCAGACTGATATAAGTGAGCCGGTTACAGAGCTTGTGTTTGTTTGTAGCTACTGTACCGGCCGGCTGTAGAATGTATTGAATATTTTAACAGGAAGGAAGAACTATATGGTAGAGCTAGTAACTTTACCATAGCGCTAATCTTAAGTAAATCGTAACACATCAATTCTAATTATTAGTTGTGTTCTCAGAGTATGTAGAGTCGGTAATTTATAAATAAGGCTGTTCTTAAAAATATTACAATTAAATTAAAGATCATATTTTATAAATATGTGTGTTGTTTTTCTTTCAAAAAGTTTATGATATGAGTAGATACTATTATTGTAAGCTTTAATACAGAATATGAAATGGACATCAGCACGTATAAATTAGCCTGATGCCAACCATTAGATAAATTGATTCAAACTTGATAGCGAAAGCTGGTCAGTAATTTTAATAGACATGCACCCATCCAATTATCTCCACTCCACACTAGGTACTAACTACACACTCATAGAAACAACTCGAAACAAGCTTTGCGGAGAGTTTACAACCGTATCGAAACTTCCTGAAATCCTGCTTCAAGTTTTAGAAAGTTCTCCAAACTTTGCTTACCGATAAAAGCTGCTGAAAGCTCTTTTCAGAACATGTGTTTCCACTATTATAACCACAGTAACACTGATCACTAGATAACAGAATACGTGTGTAAGATTTGAACCGAATGGAGAGAGGAGTGCGTACGCGTGGAGCGGGCGCGGGTCAACGAACAAATGCCGGCATACGACATCAACATCAGCCCGCTGGCGGAAGCTGACCTGGCATAACCTCGGCTAGGCCACAATAACTTCAAAATAACGCAGCTCGGAAGTTTGAACCCGAATTCGGCTACCCATTTCAAATGTTGAATAGTTCTTGTTTCGTATTCCGTTCAAAGTTTGAGATAAGCATGTCATATTTGCAATAAATTGATTGTATCTGGAATTACAATGGCCAAAAGATAATACCCGGAGACCTGTGTAGACTACGTCCGTATCACGGACCAATATAACGAAGCATGGTTGTGATTTATTAATAATCAGAATGTACAGGTGTTTGCACATTTGCGACTTGTTACAGATTGAGATCAAAAGTACGATGTCCTGATAAACTAGCTTTTGCGTCCTTGCAGTTTTGCAAAACAAAACCCAAGCTCCCATAAAAATTGAGTCAGTTTTGAAAGGGAAACCCATTTTTTTTTTTCTTTTTTCGACCGATGTTCCATGGGAAAAGTTGCTCACTTTTATGAGTACATTGACCTCCTTTCAGCTTTAGTGGTTGTTTTGTAAAACCCAGTAAAACCATAAAATCATCGCCTCCAATTGATGCCTACAGGCTACAGCCGCTACAGCTATGCGTAGACCTGCCGAGGTGATGTACGCTGCTAAAACGCTGACCTTATCTAACGGAACGATTATGACGTGTTCGATATAAAGTTGTCGCCGGAATGCCACTGTGGGTGGAACAGATTTAATAAGGAACAACAGTGCACAGATACAAGAGAAAAAGCAAGTTTTTTTTTATTAAACTATAAAGTAACACTCATTATGTAGGTTTACGCGACTTACTTGTTAATTAGTTGGTAGAAAGAAGGTGTAGCCCTCTACGTTTCGGCTGGATACGACAGCCTTCTTCCCGGAGGACGCCAATCACACACGCGCGACCGCCAGTTGCGTAGAGGGTACACCTTCTACCAACTAATTAACAAGTTAGTCGCGTAAACCTACATAATGAAAAATAAGATATTTTGGCCATTGTGTTTCCAGCGAGACGAGGAGACGAATTTCATAGCTACTATCCATAAAAAACGCATCCGCTGGACCTTGGGTGATGCTATTATCGCACTAAGATAAGACTCAAACTTACAACGTAATACGAACGGCTATCACTACCTAGTCGTATAGCGTAACACATGCCAAACTTGAATAATTTGGAGCTAACAATGTGCTAAATAAAATAATTAGCAGCTCGTTATTGGACAAGATTCATATGGTATTTTTGGAATTGGAAATATAAATACCTATAACTATTTTGGTCGTAGCATGATTATCTAACAATAGTTAGGTATACATGTAGCTACTAATTTGTAAAGCAAATACGTATAACACCACATATGCAATGTAGGTCGTATACCTACTTTTATTTAAGTATATCGGTTAGTAGAAAAGCAGTACCAGTGCCAGAAAACTGCTTCTTACGTTGACGGTCTGTTTACCTTGCTGGATAATGGTGTGACTACCTACTTACTGCGACTCCAAGGACAACAAAGTGAATTATGAAGAAATGCTGGTATTATAAGATACAAAGGTTAACCAAGAAGACGACCACAAAATAGCTTTAATCAAGCTTTAATACAGTCACGAGGAGTTCTCGACGTGCTATTTGCATTTGGTGGCGAAACCACAACCGAGAATCATTAAATTTTCTTAGGAGACATTGCTCAATCTCGAGTTACTTAGTCGTCTTGAGAAAGAGATATAATTTTTATTTTTTATGGTGATTCCTTATTATCGCCGTATCCTTATATGTTCTGGTATCACCGTCCGGCCAGATGGACCGCGGCTAGTAGCGATTGGATTGTGAGAACGTAAGACCGTGCACATTTATTTTATGCTTATCTACCTGGAGGCATGACTTGTTGAGCAGACCTCGGACATGGTTCTGCGGGCCACTGACATGAATGAGCAAGCCATTGCAGGCTGAACCACCTGATTAGCATATGCAACCTTTGCTGGCAACTAGAGCGGGGCTCGACTGCGGCGGAACCATAGCGGAACTATCCGCTTCTGCGACGGGCGATAGCGGGTGCTCCTGTGTGCGTGCTACAGCGCCCTGCGCGCCGTTTCCCTAAGGCTGCCTCCACATTGGGCGTTGGCCGAGCGTACGCGTTTCCTGAGCGTCGGCGCGGCGCGGACGTCTCGCGTCGCGTCAGCGCACCGTCTGCTGGACGCGGGCTTCGCGTTGTCCAGCGCCGCGCGGGCGCTTCGTGAACGCCGCGCAGACGCCGCGCATACGTCGCGTTCCACGGGCGTTCGGCCACCCGTCCCCCCGCACACATTCCCGCACTGTCCGCCTTGTGACCCTGAGATGCTAGCGGGCACGGGGGGGAATGTGTGCGGGGTGCACGGGCGGCCGAACGCGCGTGGAATGCGACGTAAGCGCGGCGTCTGCGCGGCGTTCACGAAGCAACCGCGCGGCGCTGGACAACACGAAGCCCGCGCCCCGCAGACGGTGCGCTGACGCGACGTCCGCGCCGCGCCGACGCTCAGAAAACGCGTACGCTCGGCCAACGCCCAATGTGGGCCAGCCTCATTCGTGCTACAGCTACAGCGGCGTAGAGGGACTTAAAGCACCGCAAAGTCGTAGCAGTTACGAATGCATTTACGACTTATATGTGTGTGTAAAAACAAATATCTAAGAAGAGAAGAGCGATTTAAATTTTTCGTACGTAGAGTTTCGCTTAGTAATTGTTTGTGCACTTTTATAGATTTGGATCTTCGGGATAAGTTAAGCTCAAAACGCTATAGTCCGTCCAGTTCGTGCGCGACCCTCCCTAGGGGTGACAGACGTTGGGGAGGGAGATGTCAGCGGGTAGCGGGAGGTGTAGCGGGGAAGGGTGACGCGCGCAGCTTTTTCGCCCCCCGACCGTCTGTACCCCGCAGGAAGGTCGTGCACGAAGTTGAAGGACTATAGTAAATGTATCCTTCTGGTACATAATGTCCAATTCCCAAAATGTCTAATGCTGTAACACCCACAATGCCAATTCTCAAAATGTCTAATTCTTAAAATGTCCAATTCCTCGAATGTTCGCGGTAAGGCGCGGTATTTGCGCAACCGCGCGCATTCCGCGCCAACAAAGACATCACAGTTTTTCTAAGTCCAAGCCCTCAGTAAAAAGCTAAGGGAAAAGACTTTAGAAAAATAGCCGCATGATTTTTTTTATATGTTACGTATCATAGCATATTTGAAAAAATATTTCAGTGGCAAACACTTTCTATGTCAAGTTTTGGAGATAATGGCCTTTATGTGGACGACTTCGTTTACAAATGGCAAAATTCACCTGTTTTCAAATAAGTTGATTTCTCTCACTTTTTTACAATGAAAACTGTTATTTTTTACTTTTGGAATACCTATACTTACAGATTATTTGGCAACATTTTGGCGATGCAAATATAATCCTGTCCAGCTCGGCTGTCCGGCTTATGGTTTTTATGATATTTCGCCAAACATCAAAAATTTTGGGGAAAAAATAGGTATGTTATTTTTGAAATGATTCTGTGAGTTTCATTTTTATTTTTTTATTCAATAAACGACATGACAGTTAATAAAAAATGATGAAATAAAAAAACATAGCATGTCTTAATTTTTTCTTTCTGGTGCGGGAAAAACTTTGAAAATATTGAAACAATTTCATTTGTATGGCAGCCCCTTAGTGCACTCCAACCCTAATTTCATAAGTTTGATACAGTTGGAAAGCTTTAACGCTATTTTATCCCAAGAAAAAATCATAAGGAAAATGCCCTAAAGCAAGAAATGGAATATCTATGTATGCAAATCTAATATCTTGTAATCTAGAACTTGGCCTAATAAACTATTTACAAGTTACGAGCGTAAGTCCATTAAGCGGAGCTTTCGATATGTAGGTGAGTCTAAGGTGAAGCGGTGAGTACTTACTTTTACAATCTCTTTAACGCTGGGTAGATTATTGAATGGAGCAGTGGCGTTGGATGGATACTTCTACTAGATTGTAGCCTAGCCTTTCCCTGAAGAAGTTAAATATGGCACTGTTTTGTTAATTGTAACAATAAAAACACAAGAATTTATTTCATGTTTACTATCGATTCTCTTCTCTCTCGTTTTTGTTGTTTTAAAAATTCATCCATCAGGATAGGCAATGGTACTAGCCATACAGCCTAGTCTTTTATTAGCTTCTCTCTCGCTTGCTTTGACATAAAGAAAGTTGCCAGATTGCTCTGCTGATTTTAGATGATATGGACGTTTGGTTAGTCTGGAATGTGGAATGTAGTATGATTCACAGATTACTTCTATACAACGTGTTACAAAACAACAAATAAATCTCCCATACAAAGTGAGTTCATTTTGTATGGGAAGTCCAAATTTTTATTTCATATTTCGACCCATGTTCTAAGGGGAAAGTTGTTCAGTTTCATGAGTACCTTTCAGCTTTATTGGTTATTTTGTAACACCCAGTATATGTCCCTAAATGCTGATTTTTATTTATGTGGTGTTTTACCTGACTACCTCAGAAAGAGTTATATTTTTCGAGATTATGTATATGTCGAAGTCAATATGTAAGATTCTGACGCTTACATAATGACCCGTTCGTATACAGACGAAAAGCAGTATACAAATTGTCGACACGACATCCGGCAATATGAATTTGAAATGAACGTTGCTTAAACATCAACGTGGTGATCATATTAGGGTGACCATGATTAAGAAAAAAACAACGATATTTATTCATTTACATATTATTTACTTGAGTATCTTCGACGGTCACATTTAGACTGTTTGATAGACATATTTACAATCATAGCTCGTTAAAGTGCTATGATTGTAAATATCTATGTAAGTTAAACCTTACTTTTTTACATCATGATTTAAGTTGTGTTGATGAGTGATCTGATATTTTTGCTAAATAAACAGGGCTGTGTGAGAATAATGCAACACCATCATCATCATCATATCAGCCATAGGACTTATACTGCTGAACATAGGCTTCCCTAAATATTTCCACTCTGTCCGATTAGAAGTGGCCTGCATCCAGCATTTCCCCGCGGACTTGACCAGATCGTCTGTCCATCTCGCGGTGGGCCATTCTACGCTGCGCCTCCCGGTACGTGATCTCCACTCGAGAATTCCCCTGCTCCACCGTTTATCAGTCCTTCGATCAATGTGGCCCTGCTCTTTGCCGCTTCAGCTTATTAATTCGAATAATTAACCTATCCTTAACCGTTGATTCAAATCTGAAGATATGATTGGTTTAGTGACGACGCACTTACACAATATTTGACAGACTACAATAATTGTACTTTTTTGTAATTAAGTAATCCTGCACAGCAATGTTCATTACGACGTAGCGAGAGCACCAGTACCTAATACTCGTCCCTAGTCCGCCGAATATCCGTGGCCATGGACGTCCTACCACTTTTTAAGTGTTAAGTAACCTCGAAAAATTTCTGGTTCGTCCACGGGGTTCTAACCAATCCCTTACGATTTCCATAATACTTTTTAAAAGTTCTGAACTAAACTTCTCCTTAATCTCTTATTGTCACTGGTAACATAGTAATTTTATTTACAAGATTTCCATTTACACCTCCTGCACTGTTACTACTTTACTGTACGCCATATTTATTGTTTTGCGATTACAGCACCACCGTGGCGGAATTCAGTACTAGTTCGTACATATTGCCGGGCATTATGCCATACGGCAAAAGGTCGTTTTTTTGGCGGTACACATAATGTCGACGGTATACATACGTCAGATGGAAATATGCAAACGGCTTTTCGTTTGTAAACACACGAGCTATTATGTAGAAGGCAGATTTTGACATATTGACTTCGACATATATACTGGGTGTTTCCGAAGAACAAATAAAGCCGAAATGAAGGTAGTTAGGGTACTCATGAAACTGAACAACTTTCCCCATACTTGGATTGAAATATGAAAAAAAAAACCGGCCAAGAGCGTGTCAGACACGCCCACAAATAGGGTTTCGTAGTCAACGTTTAAATATCAGGTTTTTCAGCGTTGCAAACTTAATTTTGTTGCTGGTTTGTTAGCAGCAGTATGATGACCAACCGCAAATATAAAAACTCAATTTTTTCTGAAACCTTTAAGGGTACAATATCCGTTATAAATTTCATTGTAACTTCAGATTGTAAGCTATATTCCATATTTATTTCAAATTTTAGCGTTTATACTTTAGAAGTTACAGCTGGAACAAATTATGGGTCAAAAACGCCTTTTTTAAAAGCAAATATCTCGTGACAGAAACATTTTAGTGACTTTGTTTCAAAGAAACCTCACATTAGTTTTAAAAGACCTATTCAGCGATACCCTACTCAATATTACAGAAGAAAAAAAAAATTTTTGGCCCCCTTTCACTTGTATGGGAGGGGGTCCAAAAAACATTTAAAATATTTTTTCGTAACATTTCTATATTTGGGTCAAAACGATCTATCTTCTCACCAAATTTTATGTCGATAGCTCTAAAACTAACGAAGATATGAGGGCGCGGCATACAGACAGACATACAGACATGACGAAACTATAAGGGTTTCTAGTAGACTACGAAACCCTAAAAATGAAACTCCCATAAAAAATTACAAGCCGATAGAGTCAATTCGTATTAGAATTACAAAATCATTTTTCCTGTTTTGAGCCACGTTCCATGTGGAAAGTTGTTCAGTTTTATGAGTACTTTGACCTTTCCTTTCGGCTTTATTTGCGGTTCTAGGGCGCGTTCATAGCTGCATTTGGGAGGCTCTTTTTTCGATATTTTGTAGAACTTTTATACTATGACGTCGCTGAACGTGCACTTTACGAAAAACGAAAGTATGAAACTGACAGCTGTTAGGATAAAAGTTCTACGAAAGGGCGTACCAAAAGCAGCTATGAACGCGCCCCTGTAATACGTTGTATATGAGGTGTCATCAGATTTGTCTCAGCCAAGCTTGTCTCAGCATAACAAGTGACACTAGCTTTATTAATTTCATAAATTTAACATGGCGGATTTTAAACACAATATATAACTTGGCAATTACTGCAGTCGTGTTTTTGTTTTTTACTACATCTGCTAGATCTCAAACCTATGCACTGACTATGGCTTTGGCCGATTACCGACCAATCGGCTTAGACTAAAGTATGGCATTTCCAATAGGCCATAATTACATGTTACTTACAGACAGCTGTCAATCATGTTAAAGCTATGATATGACAGTGTTTTTCAAACTTTTTGAATACGCGACCCCTTTCCAGGCAAAAAATCAATGGCGACTCCCCTCGCCCCCCTGTTGGGTCATCATAGAAACATAAAATTAGTAATTCATTTATTCATTGGCGGATACAGAAAAACTGCAACCGTTGTGCGCATTCTTAGGATATTTTCTTATTTATTTTTCTGGGTAGGTGAAGTTTTCAGGCAAAAATAAGCTACAGCCAGCCGTAAAAATCGCGAGCGTAGCGAGCGAGAATTTTTTTCGCTAAAAACGAGCGTAAAAGCGTGAAAGTTAGTGAAAAACAGGCTGAAAAGTACACGTACCGCGAGCGAAGCGAGCTCGACTTTTCGCGTTACAATCAAGTCAGGAGCATTAACACTAGGCATGCATGAGTGTAAAACAGGCAGAAAGATGCGAGTATCGCGAGCGAAGCGAGCTCGACTTTTCACGCTACAAACGGGTAAAACACGTATACAACACTGCATACTGCATAAAATAGCAGTACGTTTTGAAAGCATTGAAAAATAAACATGCCCATTCCTTAACACTAAATTGTGTTTTACTGAATTTATCCTACCACCCACCTGTGGTTCTGCCTTGACTTTTAGCTTTTGCCGGCGACCCCCCTAGGAAGGCTCCGCGACCCCCCTGGGGGTCGCGACCCACAGTTTGAAAAACACTGTGATATGAGGTCTACTAGCTGGTACCCGCGAACTTCGTTTCGTTTCATTCCTTACACCTTTGCAAAATTCTTATTTCCACACCAGCATCCTAAAAATTATACTCTGGATATTCATCACGCTAATATTGTTGGTACTTCATTTCTCAAATCTTAATCGCATTGCCAACAGATGTTAGCAGATGCGTTCCATCATACTGAACAACTTTTGCTTTGGGGCCATTTCAATATCTCCTATAGTTTAGCTGGGCTCCTGTTGGTGCACCTGGTGGTCTACATCAGGTACTACAAACCTTCGATGTCTATTCGCCAGCTGAAGTGTCCCTTTAAGCTGAACAACTTTTGCTTTGAAGTCATATCTGCATCTCCTATTGTTCAGCTGGGCTCCTGTTGGTGCACCTGATGGTTTACATCAGGTACTTCAAACCTTCGATGTCTTTCCGCCAGCAGAAACGTTCCATCAGGCTGAACAACTTTTGTTTTCGAGTCATATCTGTATCTCCTTTGTTTAACTTGGGCTCCTGTTGGTGCACCTGGTGGTCTACATCAGGTACTACTACATGTCTATTCGCCCGCAGAACACCCCATCAAGCCAAACAACTTTTGCTTTAGAGTCATATCTGTATCTCCTATAGATTACCTGGGCTCCTGTTGGTGCACCTGGTGGTCTACAGCAGATACTCCAAACCTTCGTTATCTATTCGCCAGCAGAAGCGTCCCATCAAGCTGAACAACTTTTGCTTTGGAGTCATATCTGAATCTCTTATATTTAGGCTGGGCTCCTGTTGGTGCACCTGGTGGTCTACATGAGGTACTCCATACCTTCGATGTCTTTTTACCAGCAGACGCGTCCGATCAAGCGGAACAACTTTTGCTTTGAAGTCATATCTGTATCTCCTATAGTTTAGCAGGGCTCCTGTTGGTGCACCAGATGGTCTACATCAGATACTCCAAACCTTCGATGTCTATTCGATAGCAGAAGCGTCCCATCAAGCTGAACAACTTTTGCTTTGGAGTCATATCTGAATCACTTATAGTTTGGCTGGGCTCCTGTTGGTGCACCTGGTGGTCTACATGAGGTACTCCAAACCTTCTATATCTCTTCACCAGCAGAAGCCTCCCATCAAGCAGAAAAACTTTTGCTTTGGAGTCATATCTGTATCTCCTATAGTTTAGCTGGGCTGCTGGTGGTGATTCTGATGGTCTACATCAGGTACTCCAGACCCTCAAGTGGAAGAAAAAGTAGCCTATGTCCGTTCTCGGTGTATGAGCAATCTCTGTGCCAAATTTCATCAAAATCGGTTCAGTGGTTTAGGCGTGAAAGCGTAGCAGACAGACAGACAGACAGACAGACAGAGTTACTTTCGAATTTATAATATTAAGTATGGATATGGAAGTATGGATTTTTGAAAACCTAATTTTAAAACACTTCTCGTGTTAGGTAAACAATTTTTTGGAAAACTTCCAAAATTTCACCGCAGGCAGGATTTGAACCTGCGACCTTCGGCACCTGCCTGCCTACCTGCCTGCCGAAGGTCGCAGGAAAAAAATAGGGTGATGCTATTCTAAGCCGGTATCACACGACACCATTCTTTTTCATATTTCAACATAATGTTCCTTGCGGAAAGCCGTGTGATGCCGGGTTAGAATAGCATCACCCCAATTCTACCCGTGGGAGTCGTAAAAAGCGACTAAGGGATAATTGAATACCAAATTTTAAAACACTTCACGCGATAGTGGACAAGATACACTTCTTTAATTTCGCGGGCTCGATTAGAACCGCGGTAGCCCAGTTGGTTAGGGCGTCGGCAGTACTGATGCCGAAGGTCGCAGGTTCAAATCCTGCCTGCGGTGAAATTTTGGAAGTTTTCCAAAACTAAGGGATAATTATCCAGGAAATGGGCAGCAGCGTTCCCTGTAAAATATGTGTCAGACGTGGCGATAACGACCGTACTTTTACGGCCGTTGACGCTCTGCCTACCCCGCAAGGGATAAAGGCGTGATATATGTATGTATGAAAAAGAAATAGGACCGGCCTTATTAACTCTGATAAATTGATCATCAATTTTAAATAAGAGAACAGATTGTTTTTAAAACTGCTGTTCCGTAATACGAGCCCAACCTGGATTTTCGCTATCGGTCACTAGTAAAAATTATCACCCTGTAAAAGTTGTTAATTAAGTGCCGTAACTTCATGGCAGGTGCAGCCCTTATTCACAAAGGAACGCAGGAAAAATATTTAAAAATCCTCGATACTTTTTTAAATAAAAAATATTAATTGCTTGATCTGTGAGCAACTGTTCTGATACCCAATGTTTAAAGACGAAGAAATTGTGGAGTGTTTCGAAGGAAACAGGCTGGTTTGGTTGAGATTGTTATTGACTAAGTAAAATTGTGCCAAAGCCACCTAGCTTCGTGGTATTTGGAAGTAAATAAAATTTTCACATCTCTGCTCTTTTTTGACACTACGTCAGTTAGAAGAATAATTACGCACCAAAAGTTATAAAAATACAGAAAACGCTCATGGGTATAGAAGAAGTGCGGTTCCGCACGAAAAGTGACAAGCAAGAAATTATTTTTACATTATTTTATTTAAATTAACATCCAGTTTATCGAAGATGGGCTGTGGCGGCGAAGGCAAACGGTACATCGCTAAAACTGATGGAAAGCTATCCTTTTTGGTTAGTCTGGCAATGCTACACAGCAGACTCGACAGATTATATGATTTTTAGAGAGGTAACAAAAATACTAGCAATAAATAATTACTTTAATAGTTAAAATAACCGTTATTGATACTAGGTAGCTACGTTCCGATACACGTTTTTTTGTGCTGCCGAATGTGCCGAATCTAAAAGTGTAGTGTAACGGAACGTTACGCCATGTGTGCTTGACGTTTCTTTATTGTTTGACATTTTAAAAAGTGAGGTTATAAAGTGGGTTCCATTTATTATTGTTTTATTGGCTTTAGTTTACTTGATAAAATGTCTAAAGTAAAAATAAAAGTAATAAGTCGCAACCCCGAAGATTATTTACGTGCTACAAAGAGGGACATTCATAAACGTAAGTAATAATACATCGAAGATCATGGATATGTTGTTTACTGGCATAGCTTTATCATTTTGGGTTTTATTACAGTGCCCAGAAACTATGATCCTAGCCTGCATCCACTGGAAGCGCCGCGTGAGTACGTGCGAGCCCTGAATGCCGTAAAACTAGAAAGAGTGTTTGCAAAACCGTTCGTTGGTAACCTCGACGGTCACAGAGATGGCGTATCCAGTATGGCTAAGCATCCTAGCCGACTATCTGCTTTAGCTAGCGGTGCATTCGACGGCGAAATAAGACTTTGGGACTTAGCGTCAAGGAAATGCACCAGGCACTTTGTGGCTCATGAAGGATGGGTCCGGGCTATCTGTTACACTCCCAGTGGCGAATTATTCACTAGCGTTGGCGATGACAAGACAATCAAGACTTGGAAAGCTGAAGTGAAGACTGAGGAAGATGAAGAACCTCTCAACACTTTGCTAAGTATGTCACCGGTATCAGGAATAACTCACCACAGAAATAAACCTATTTTTGCAACTTGTGGAGAACATTGCCAGCTGTGGGAAAACACTAGGAGTGAACCAATAAAGGTCTTCAAGTGGGGTGTGGACAGTCTCCATCATGTATCATTCAATCAGGTAAGTAACATGCATCCATGTATGTCATTTTTTTAGGGTTTCGTAGTCTACTAGAAACCCTTATAGTTTCGTCATGTCTGTCTGTCTGTCTGTCTGTCTGTCTGTATGCCGCGCCCTCATATCTTCGTCAGTTTTAGAGCTATCGACATGAAATTTGGTGAGAAGATAGATCGTGTTGACCCAAATATAGAAATGTTAAGAAAAAAATATTTAAAATGTTTTTTGGACCCCCTCCCATACAAGTGAAAGGGGGGCAAAAAATTTTTTTTTCTTCTGTAATATTGAATAGGGTATCGTTAAATAGGTCTTTTAAAATTAAGGTGAGGTTTCTTTGAAACAAATTCTCTAAAATGTTTCTGTCACGAGATATTTGCTTTTAAAAAGGGCGTTTTTGACCCATAATTTGTTCCAGCTGTAACTTCTAAAGTATAAACGCTAAAAAATTGAAATAAATATGTAATATAGCTTACAATCTGAAGTTACAATGAAAATTATAACGGATATCGTACCCTTAAAGGTTTCAGGAAAAATTGAGTTTTTCTATTTGCGGTTGGTCATCATACTGCTGCTAACAAACCAGCAACAAAATAAGTTTGTAATGCTGAAAAACCTGATATTTAAACGTTAACTACGAAACCCTATTTGTGGGCGTGTCTGACACGCTCTTGGCCGGTTTTTTATGAGTAAATTTTTTTTATGGTTGCTGTCGAGTCAGCAACATGCTTGTATGACCAATACAAAGTATAAAAAAATAATAACAAAAGCTCATGATAAACTGAGAAACCTCTTCCTCTTTTACTTATTGTCAGTTAACATAGTCTTGTTGTATTTCTCTGTTATGTACACAGCTAACTCCTAAACAACCCAACATATTTTGATGTAGTTTTCGAAAAAGCTAGAAGCTAAAAAAATTAAATATGTGCTAAAGGGTTAAAAAAAGGGGTTAAAAGTTTGCCCTTGTTTGTATGGAAAATCATGATTTTTAAATGTGATCTGTTTCAAAACTTGCAATTAGATCAAACAGCTAAAAAAGTGTGTTTCAGGGATTTTCAATTTTTAAGTAAAAGGTGGGTTGCAGTGGGTGAAACCGGACAGGCAGCTAGTTGATTCAAAAACTAATGAATTAATTCAATACTAGCTATTTACTCCAAATGCTACAAAATACTTCTTTTTATAATTCCAGGTCGAGACCAACTTGTTGGCTGCATGTGCAAGTGACAGAAGCATAATCCTGTATGACAGCCGGGAGTCAGGACCTCTCAGGAAAGTGGTGATGGAGCTCAGATCCAATGCCCTGTCTTGGAACCCTATGGAAGCTTTCGTTTTTACTGTAGCTAATGAAGATTATAAGTAAGTTCTAAATCCAATAACAACTTATAAAAAGAGGCCTTTTGACCACTAAAGATGTTCATCCATCCATGAATGACAATCAGTGCTTTTTGTTTTTGGGTAATCAAATCACATCTGGATGATCAGATCAATTTAATGTGACCTCCTCCACTTTGCTACTACAATAATTACAATCATGATCTGTGACAAAAAGTGCTATAGTAGACAATAATGCTAATAGGGACTTACTAGTCCCTTAATTGGGTAGGTGGCTTTGCCGACGATATTACTCTCCAAGTTTTTGTTGTTGTTACAGCACTACACTATAGTTTTATACAGTTGGGGGACTTATTCTAGATAATCCACAGATGCTCTTGTAAAATATAGCACCTACTTAATTGATCTTTTATTTCCCCATTTCAGTCTATACACATTTGACGTAAGAAAACTGAAGCAGCCAATCAATATCCACATGGACCACACATCAGCAGTCATAGACATAGACTATGCACCTACCGGCCGAGAGTTCGTATCAGGCAGTTACGACAAAACTGTGAGGATATTCGAAAGCTTGAAAGGACATTCCAGAGATGTGTACCACACAAAGAGAATGCAAAGACTGACCTGTGTGAAATGGTCCTTGGACAATAAATACATTCTGTCAGGGTCTGATGAAATGAATATCAGAATGTGGAAAGCAAGAGCAGCAGAAAAGCTTGGTGTTGTAAGTATTTTTTCTTCAGATTTAAATTTCAGTAGGGCCAATGTTATTGTTATTTTTTGGCATATGTGGTTGTTCCCAGCCTAAGCAGCCTACGATTTCAACCGGTGGCGGGGTACATTAAATCATGTCGGTGGCGGCATCCGCGCTCTCACTAACACGAATATCGATTGTTTCTTATACTTACTGATGTTTTTTTTTCAGTTGAAACCTCGCGAAAGAACAGCACTAAACTACTCAGAGGCACTGAAGGAGAAATTCGCCAGTCACCCGCAGATCAAGCGCATCGCCCGCCACAGACACGTGCCTAAACACGTCAAGAATGCTCAGAATGAGATCCGCACTATCAGAGAAAAGAACAAGCGGAAAGAGGCGAACAGACGCGCCCACAGCAAGCCTGGTGCAGTGCCTCATGTGCCAGAAAGAAAGAAACATATTGTCAAAGAGGATGAATAGATATCGCTTTATAAACTTTGGTAATTCAAAGGTGACTTTCTTTATTTTTATTCCTTCTTTGTATGTGGGATTTAACTTGCTCATCAGAATGAAACTAGCTCCCTGATCCATCAGTGTGTCACCACTTTTAGAATTTTCGATTTGGTAATAAGTAACACTCAAGAGTTCAAACATTATTTTACTAATAAACTGACAATCTGTAAATTACGTAGCTTCAGTAGACGGGAGCGGTTTTTCGGTAAATTATGTTTTCATCAAGTTAAGATTTTTTAACACGGGTTTTAAACCTGCCAACTACGAGAACCTACTCGTAGTGATGTATGAGGATACTAGTTTCATTCAGTAATCCCTTTATACATTTTAATAGAATTTATTATGGTTTTGGCTTATCCATCCTGTTAATTATCAGTATCGAGTTTTATCTTTCTTTACCTTACTTAGGGTATGGAATGGACTCACTTTAAAAGAGAAAAAAAAGAATAAGTGAAGAAGAAAAATCTTTAATTGTATTTCAACACTTTCATTGTGAAATAATAATAAATAGTAATTTATTGCTAATTGAATAACCATTGCAACAGAACAAACATTGAATCAATAAGCTGCAAAGAAATAAATTATTTCGAAATATTTAAAAACAACATACAAATTATGTATGGTAGTAAAGTTTTCCAATCTCATTTCTTGTGATGATGAGCATATTGAGATCAGATCTGATCAACCCGCTTGGTTGACTGGTCTGCTGATGCAGTTGGGTATAGTCATCACTTTAATATCAATTCTGGAACAAAAAATTTACTAAATTATATTTTTACCACTGATTTACAATACAATCTAATTTTTTAAGTTACCACCAACTATCAGGTTAATTTAGCTATACCGGGTGTAAGGGACAGCACTACGAATACTGATACATTCACACCATGAAACTGAATAACTTTCCATAATTTATTTTAGGAAACAATAAAAATTTGATACTTACCTCATACAGATTCATGATCTACATTTAATATGGGAAGTCAAAATTCTTACATGTCATTGGGCACGTTCAAGGTGGTCTCTTTACGAGGAAACCACCTTAAACATACCCCTGAAATATTTTTAATGGGAAGTGTTTCAGTTCCATGGTCTGAATGCATCCTATTAGCATTTTGAGAGCTGGCCCTGATATTGAATGATACTTACATGATATCTCTTGGAAGATAAGACTGATCCAAGTCATATTCCAGCACTTTGAGAATGCTCAGCGTCTTCAATGTTGGTGCATAGTCAAGTACATGCAGATCACTGTTGTCTATAAGTTTCTCAGGGTTGTCATCTGTTCTAGTGACTGAATGTGGATTCGGACAAGGACTGAAATAGAAAAAGGTTCGTTTACATATTTAATTATCGTTTTAAACAACTATTTAAATGAATTCATGAATGACTTGGGTATTTACCTAGTGCCACCAAATAAATAAACTTTGTCTTTATAATTAATACAAGCCTGACGTCGCCTTTTCCAAGGCTGTTTTCCGCTAGCATGCACAAATTCCCAGCAGTTTTCTTTTATTGAGTACCTATAGAGATCATTGAAATGAGTTTTTGAATTTCCGTTGTAGCCACCGAAGATGTACATGTAATCTCCATACAACCCTGGAATGGAAAGGTAAAAAATAAGTATTAAATATGCTGCAAATCTTGTAGAAATTGCTATATTTTTCTTTCTAAAGGTAAAAATTCTTACATGCAGATTGGCTACGTCTTCCTTCTGGCCAAGGTCCACTTGGCTTTACACACACCCATTTCTCCTGAACAGTGTCTAAATAATACACATTTGGACAGTAGACTTCTAAATGAGAATTGAAAGGGCTATTTAAGTCTCCTCGGCCACCGAAAATATACATTCTATCTCCAACTGGCACAGCTGTATGAAAATCTCTGTGAGAAGGTGCAGGCCCACTTGCTGGGATAAAAGTCCAGTGCATAGTATCTAAATCCAAGCAGTGGACCTCATTGGAGTACTGGTCCGTAAGATATTCAAATCCTCCAAAGATGTACATCTTGTTTCCTATTACACATGCAGAGTGGCCATCTTTGGCATAGGGCAATGTGCCCGTTACTTGAGGCTTGGACCATTCTAATGTTTTAGTATCAAAGCAGGATAAAGTATCACAAGATACTGCATTGTTCCTGCCACCCCACATGTAAACCTGAAAGATAAACCATAATTTAACAAAAAATAAACCACTATCCCAGTGGAAAATCTTTTATGGTGTGAACTCCTCAGTTAGACAAACTCTAAGCTAATTTTAAATCATTGAATCCATTCTGTAGTTTTAGTGAAATGACAGGAGAGATTACGAGTATTATTAATATTATTCTTGATACACTAGCAGCACATTGTGCTGATTAGTTTTTTTTTTTCTCTAGTCTGCAACATGGCAATCTGTTTAAAAACAATGAGCCACTTGTTTGGCCGAATCTTATTCTTTCTGTGTTGTTGTATCATTCTTAGAGACGATCCAGTGATCTATCTCATAAACTGTTGTCAAATCTATGGGACAGGTTCGATATACTGTGTCTTCTTAGTCTGGAGAAGCATATACTGCCTGTGCCCTCCAGTTTCGTGGCTAGTTCATTAACATGTTGAAATAGTCTGTTCTGATATTTTGTGCTGTACAGTGCTATTTCTTGCTTAACAGTCTTTACGCCTAGGTCCATTTGGATGTATTTGTTGCTGATGTATGGTGGTATGTTAAATATTATTCTTAATATTTTGTTTTGGAATCTTTCCAGGATTTCTAGGTTGCTGTTGCTCGCTGTACCCCACAGTTGGATACCGTAGGTCCATATTGGCTTAAGGATAGCTTTGTATATTAATAATTTGCTGTTTTGGTTCAATTTTGAGTTTCTTCCTATAAGCCAGAGCATAGTTCTCAATTTGGTGTCAAGCTGTTTTCGTTTTGTCCATATATGTTTCCGCCATGTTAGTCGTCGATCTAGGTGCATACCAAGGTACTTGGCATTATCACTTTGGGGTATGTCTTCATGGTTTAGCTTCACCGGCGGGCATGTTTCACGTCTTAATGTAAATGTTACATGTGTTGATTTGCTTTGATTAGCTTTTATTCTCCAGAGATGAAGCCATTGCTCTATTTCTTGCAAGTGGTTCTGTAGGTTTTCAGAGGCTGTGACTGGGTTTACGTTTGACGATAGTATAGCTGTGTCATCGGCATAGGTTGCTATTGTAGTGTTTTCGCTTGTTGGCAGGTCAGCAGTGTAAATGAGGTAGAGGATTGGCCCCAGTATACTTCCCTGTGGCACTCCTGATTTGCACTCGTGTAGGTCTGAGTTTGCTTCATTGTATCTCACTTCAAAACAGCGTTTGTCAAGGTACGATTTTATTATGGGAAAGAATGAATGAGGCAACGTGTATTTTACCTTGTAGAGTAGACCATCATGCCATACTTTATCGAAGGCCTGTGCGATGTCTAAAAGACTGCTGAGCAGTATTGCTTATTTTCAAAGGCTCTGTTGATATCGTCTACTAGGCGATGAATTTGCTCGACAGTTCCGTGTTTCTCTCTAAAACCAAATTGATGTTTTGGTATGACATTTTGCAGGTGAGGTTTCAATCTGTTTAGAATGATTTTTTCGAACAGTTTGCCCAGTACTGGTAGTAGACTAATGGGTCTGTAAGAAGATGTTTCAGTGGGAGGCTTGCCAGGTTTGTGTATCATGACTATCTGAGCAATTTTCCACTGGCTTGGGAAGTGTTCCAGTCTAATACAGGCATTGAATATGGCAATTATTAACATAATTCCTTTTCTTGGCATTTTTTTTAATATAGTTGCATCTATCAAGTCGTATCCTGGCGATTTACCTTCTTGAAGTTGTTTTATTTGTTTCACTAACTCCCGAGGGCTTACGCTTTTGAGCGGCCGGCACATCTGTATCGGGGACTCGAGGTAGTTGTAAACTTCAGTGTCGTGTTCCTTTCGTGTACTGCTTAGTGGTTGGAACACAGTGTGCAGATGTTTTGCAAATGCTGTGGCTTTTTCCATATCTGATCTGGCCCACTTACCAATGTGGTTTTTAATAGGTGGGATGTGTTCTTTGGGGCCTTGTACTTTTCTCGTTGCCTTCCACAGAGAGTAGTTTGTATCGATTGTTGGTGTTAGGTTTTCGAGGTATGTCTGCATATTTTGGTTGGTCAAGTTGTTGATTAATGCTTTTAGTTCTTCTGAAGCTTTATTGAATATTTTTTTATCGCTAGGATATCTAGTGCTATGCCACTGCTTTCTAAGGTGACGTCTTTCAATAACTTTATCTTTAATAAGCTTTGGGTAAGAATGGGGCTTTATTTGATCATTCTTAGTCACCACGGTTGACCCATGAGCTGCTGAGTGGATAAGTTTGTTAAGATCTTCTATTGCCATTTCAATGTCTTCTACAGATTTAAGTTTTATGTTAAGGTTAGCATTTGCCTCGATTATTCCCTGGAAGTTCTGCCAGTCTGTGTTTTTGTTATATAATCTGAGTGTAGGTTCTTTCATTGTTATTTTACTGTTTATATTGAGTATTACAGGAGTATGATCAGATGACAAATCTGTGCATAGTTCGACACTCATCTTGTGAGATGGAATGCCTTTGGAGATGAAAAAGTCCAGGAGATCTGGCACCTTATGCTTGTCAGTTGGCCAGTAAGTTGGTTTTCCATGTGAGGTTACTTGTAGCTTCAGGTCTTCAATAGTCTTGAATAATTGTCTCCCTCTTGGTGTTGTTAGTCTTGAACGCCAAAAAACATGCTTAGAATTCCAGTCACCACCACAGACGTACCTTGGTCCAAGTATGGAGAAGTATTCCTTGAATTCATCTGAGGTTAATTTATGTCTTGGTGGGCAGTATATTGCAGATACAGCCGTTTCGATTTTATTGTCCTTGATAATTACTGTAGTCGATTGGATTTTTGCAGTGCAGAAGTTCTCTATTGGATAGTGCTTTATGTTTTGCTTGATCAACAGGGCTGAGCCACCATGTCCTTTTCCTGAGGGGTGGTTAGTTGTATGTATAGTATAATTCTTGATGTTTATAAATGTTTTTTCTGTCAGTCGTGTTTCAGATATCATAGCAATGTCGATTTTTTCATTGTTTAAAAATAATTCAAGCTCTTGGGTACGTTCTCTTAGACCGTTGGCGTCCCATGTGACTATTCTTAGGTTAAGGGTCATTTTAAAGCCGTAATGAACTTTCCGATTAGCTGGAACATACGATCCATCATGTTGTCCATCATAGTTTTCATGATTGTTTCAAATCTTTCAAACATTGTGTTAAGCATGCCAAAGAATGCCATGTCTTCAGAATTATTAAGGTTTTTATAATTATCATTGATTTTCGTTTTATATTCCTTTTGATTGTTTTTTGTTATGTCTGCATATGTGTTAGTCGTATTTGTAGGCTGAGTAGAATTTTCTTGAGGTTTGTCTAGGACATTAGTATTTTGGTAGGTAGGTTTTGTGTTCCTCGTAGTGTGTGAGGGTTTCTTGAAGATTTGTTCCCTGTACTGCTTATATTTTAGGCAACCTTTGTAGCTAGCTGGATGTTTTTCTGAGCAATTAGCACAAGTGGCTTCCGTCTGAGGGCTCTTGGTGCATGTTGTAGTTGGGTGTTCCTCTCCACATTTAACGCATCTGAACGGTCTGTGGCATTGGTTCTTCGAGTGCCCGAAGCGTTGGACCTTTTGCACTGTAGTACTTCTTTCTTTTTATATGGAGCTTCAAAAGATACTACAGTATAGTTAAGCCTCTTGATGTTAAAAATGTCTTTGTTATTTTCCTTAGGTTCAAGGTCCACATAGAAAAGGGGAAGTGGTTCTTTTGTTTTTCTGTGACGTGCATTAACTACTTGTCGAACATCATGACCAAGTTCTTTAAGCTCATTTGATATTACAGAAGTCTCTTCTGAGGAATGTAAGCCGCGAAGAACGACTCTGTATGGTCTCTCACTTTTTAGCGCGTAAGTGTAGTGGCTAATATTGTCTTCTACAAACTTTTCCCTGATGGTTTTGTATGTCTCAATATTTGCCGGCATGATTTTTACGATGTGACCTGATCTGAGTGTAGTTATGGTGCAAAGATTTCCCTCAACAAGTGATTGTAGTTTATTTTTAAGAACTGTTATGTCATTCACTCCCGTTACAAAGATAGGTTCTGGTTTCGGGGTTGGTTCCGCTACTTGCTCTTCATTATTTTGATCTTCTACATCGGTGTTGTTCAGAACTTCAAACTGATTGTGTACAGGTATATTAATAGTGAGGTTGTTTTTCGGTACTTTACTTATATTCTTAGAGTTAGGACTTGGACTTGTTCTCTTTCTTTTCGATGAGGGGATATGGTCGCTTTGCCATGGCTGTTGGTCTTTATTCATGTTGGCTGAGTCATGACAAGGTGACTCTTTGCTTTGCAGTTGTTTTGGTTTACCCTGGAACATGCTTTTGTGGAATACTTGTTGTACGAGGATTTTATTCCCCATGCCGGCGAGGTTTCCCTCATTTTCGGGAGGTGTTTCCATATCTGGCAACACCAAAGACGTCAGGTGTTAAGTCACAGCTGTCAGATTCGATTTTGACAACATAGTAATTTTTTGGATTTGAAGGTATATGCACAAAACTTTCGACGATCGGAGTTGATTTTGCGATCGTGTTTTGCACTAAATACTGTATTATTCACTGAGATAACACTTGATGGCGTGCACTAAGATGTTAATAACACAATTACAACTTCCGCGTGAACGGTTGACGACTATTTCGCGAGATTTTAGATGTATTATCGGAGCGCAGTACGTACGCGTCAGATAACTTTTTTTTTTTTTTTATTTTTTTTATTTTTTTTTTATTGTGCTGATTAGTGTACACTGCACTTGAGTCAAATGTTTGTCAAACATGTTTTGATATATCAAAACTTGATAAACATCTTTCAAATTTTGCACACTTGTTTAGAATGCGACAAAAATACAGGTCAAATTGATGACCTACATTTTGAAGGCGATTAATATTCACACGCAATTGTATTGTAAACAGTTAAATTACATAAACAAAAGGAAGACAATTATGTTAAATAAGTCAATTGTAACAGTAAACAAAGTCAAGGTAGGGCAAGGTTGATAATGCAGATGCACTTAGTTTTTTTTTCACTTTCTTTGGGTTAATCAACAGTAACATAACATCATCATCATCTTCCTGCCCTTATACATATTACTTGGGGTCGGCGCAACACATTTTGTTGAACACAAAATTGTGTTGCAAAGGATTTGCCTTAATTTTACGACCGGCCACCAACCAGACGTCAACCCTCCTTGGGAATGGTTTTGTGGTGGATTACGGTTGGCCCTGGCTGTTTGGGTTGGGGTTATCCCTCGGTCGCTTCTTACGACCCCCACGGGAAGAGAGGGGGTGGTGCTATTCTACTCCGCCGGCACCACACGCCAACAGTAACATAACAAATATTACTAAATGGTTACTTTGTGACCATATGCAACAGCTTTGTGGTCATACCGTTAAAACGGGATAACAAAGGTGTTATAGTTCACGGGCGCCAATGTAATGTGTAAACAAAGCCAAGGTATTGATGGTGCACTTACTTTGTGACCGTATGCAACAGCTGTGTGGCCATACCGCTGGAACGGGATAACTAGCGTGTTCTTATAGTTGACGGGGGCCCATCGTAATGTGTTGGTGTCTAGAACATGCACGGGAATAGGAGCCCAATCTCTGTATTCCTCAGTGGAACAGTAGCCGCCAAACGAGTAGATCTTGTCTCCCACTAACACAGCCGCGTGGTTCACACGGCGAGGCCCGCCTTCAAGATGTACCGTCCATTTCATATTATCTAACAATCCCTGAAAAACAAAAATAAAATAAATATTTTGGTATAGGCACCTGGGTTTCTGACACGAAAGTGTGTACTGTACGCGTGAATATCGAATCAATGAATGAGACATACCTGTTCAATTGTTTTAAAACACCAGGCGGAAATGATTTAATCTAATAAATTAACTAGGAATTAAAGCAGAAATCCAAAATAACATCGATTTAATGCTCCAATCGCTCCCGAGCTAAATAAATGTCAAAATGACAATTGACAGCCACACACAGCTAGTGCTGACCCCGACCAAGTATTCATAAATATTGGTACATACCTGTTATGAAGATAATAATTAATAACGAAATATTGTTATAGTCGTTTCCGAAAATAAATTAGTTGTCAAATGCGGATTGTGGGCTGGCTGAGGTATGGTTTCCGCTGTTGTAATTTGTGATCATCTGATTTGTTTGAATGAGGAACTGTCAGGACTTCGTTCTTCAAATCGTGTATAGATGGCGCGTTCCTATACCTATGTCCCTATCAAGGAGGTTTTATTTGCTCCCTACGGACCAAAGGGAGTATTTCCTAGGTCCATGGTCCAGACTCGGAAGATAGTGATGTAGGTATTACAAACTTTTAATTTATGAACTTTTTAAATGATTAACACTATGGGCCGATCAAAGAGTCCCAATGTAATAAATAATACCAAGGAATTTGTAAATCTTCTGAAGTTTGAGGATCTGCAAGCAGAGGATCTTCAGTTTCCAATTCAGATTCTGATAAGCTTCAGTTCAATTTCTTTTGAGTTATAAATACACATGATTTCGTTTGTGGTGCTCCACTCAATGAAATAATCAAGAGAACATCATGTCTTTAAAAAATTATTCTTTTTAGAACTGCAATAAGATGTGTATTTTGATTAATTTATAAAATAACGATTACCAGCAAAGCAAACTCTTATACTTAAATACAAATGTCAGTACCTAATTTAAGTAGTTATAGTGTAAGTGTAATCACTTACGCAACGCAGGGGATCAACAATGTTATCAATGTAGTTCGAGTCTTACAAATGCAAGTTAAGTTCATTGCTTCTATCCAAAGGCATCGGTCTTTGGGAATAACATGTTGTCCTGAATTAATACATCCCGGTACAACGCATTTATTGACCATGTCTAATCTTTGTAGCTAGGCGCACAGGAAAATCGGAGTTTTATTATTTATATCAATCACAGCTTGATTACAACTACAACACTACAACAAGGTCTTTGTAGAATAACAAACACGTTGTTTGAAAAACATCCTTATTAATATTCACCAAAGAGGTCTCAATAAAATATATACTCTTCGAATTTTTGCTATATTGAAACTGATTGTAGATATAAAACCACAGAAAACAGAAAAGAGTACTAGGTACTTTATATCTACAAGCGGCACGCGTGGTACTGACTTAGAATCATCATCATCTTTGGCCACGACTGCAGCAAAAAGACTCGGAATTCTCTCGAAGGTCAGACGATACTTCACACCAGTACAGCTTTTACAACTATACCAAGCTCAAGTCCGTTCCTGCATGGAGTATTGCTGTCACCTGTGGGACGGGTCTGCCAAATACCAGCTGGCAGCCCTGGACTCGATTGAGAAGCGCGCTAAGAAACTCATCGCTGATAGGGCACTCATTGACGCAAAGTTACAGAGCCTCGAACACCGTCGCAAAGTAGCTTGCTTGTCGGTATTCTACAGGATACATTTCGGGGAGTGTGCACAGTCTGACCTGACACCTCCGTCACCATTCCATCTCCGATGCACGAGACGCCGGTTGGGATTCCACCCTTATATCGTAGACATCTCGCAAATTCGCACAAAGCGCTTCGCTTCTACATTTTTAATGCGAACTGCTAAGGAGTGGAACTCCCTGCCTGCGGATCTGTTTCCGGAACGTTATAACCTGGGCCTTTTCAAGGCGAGAGTGAATAGGCATTATCTGGGCGAGCATGTTCCATTATCGTCTGCATCGTCACTTAACATCAGGTGAGATTGCGGACAAATGCTTACCCATTATTTATATAAAAAAAAAATCGTCATTGACCTCATACGTCTGTGATAGACGATTTATTTATTCAGTGTCTGAGGCAAGATTTTTCATAACTGTATAAGCCAATACGGGAGCGGCATGACGTTCCGCACGCTCTACAAGTGAAGGTGGAATCGGAGACTAGCACATGCATGTTTAGATGTCGTTTTTGCCTTTTGTTTGCGAGACCAGCGCACCAGGCATCATCGTGAGTTCTACGTCCATCAAACTCACGCTTTCTCCATTCATCCCTATTCTCAACAAGCTTCTCCCAGCTTTGAAGGTCGATGTCAAACGTAGTCATGTCCCGTTTGGCGCAATCTTTGAAACGTAGCATCGGTCTTCCAACTCCTCTTTTAGCGTTAGCTATGGCGCCAAGCAGAACACACCGCGGTAGTCGGGAAGGTTCCATGCGGTGCACATGCATGCCCTAGCCACCGCAATCGTCTCTGCTTAAGCAAAGCGGTGAAGCTAGGCAGCTGTGCAGTCTTTAGAACTTGCTCATTTGTTACCCTGTCTTGCCAGGTTATAATTATGCAAGATGTTTCTTACGCAGGGCATATGAAATCTGTTGAGTCGACGTTCTTGTCCAGTAGAATGTACAATGTGTGTAACGTTGCAGTTACATATTCTTACTAATTTAACTTAAACACCTAAAGTGTTCTAATTAAACCTAATTACAAACCTAATACCTTAGTAACAAAATAATTTCATAGTAGGATATTATCAAATCTGAAATCGTCACTGTTTACAAATTCCAAGTCGAGATGCGGCTATAATACTCAGGCCGTCGAGTTCTTTGTTAACCGATCGGCGTCAGTAGATGCCAGGTACCACATTCCAGCCTTTGTCTAAAACATGGCGTGATATTTTAAGCAAGCTGATTGGTCAAGACGGCCCTTAACAACCGCCGGGTCCACATTCGGAAACTATCGACATGTTTCGGCTGTCTCCGTGCCTTTGTGTCGGAGCTACGGTTGACCGCTACTGGCCATTCCGAAAATCTCGCCTCACGCACTAGGACGTGACGCACTCCCATAAACAAATAAAACCGTTATCGTAAAGACGCCGGTAACGTACCTCGACATCGGCACGTTATTGCCATAGTTTTATATAGTTATTACGCGCAACAGGAAACCCCAATTGGGTAAGTGTTGATCAAGTATATTCCATGTACTAGTTCTAGAATTCACCACTTAGTGTTCATATTAAATACCTGTGGCTTCCACCGGAAGCATTTTTGCTGTAGGCTTATGTAAGCTTTGTTATATGTTATGTTATCTCTGCTACCAAGCATCAAGCCCCGGCGTAGGTACCTATATACTTTGTGTCGTAACAAACAAGTACAGTAACGCTCAGCACAGGTTAGCTATTCAAATGTTCCTAACCGCTTCTTATTAATTAGTGAGTTATTCCGTAATTTTATTTTACCGTAACAAGTACCGTAACGCTCAGAGCACAGGCTAGCTATTCAAATGTTCCTAACCGCTACTTATTTATTAGTGAGTTATTCCGTAATTTTATATTAGTGCATTTTATATTAATGCATAGATAAGTAGAAATGCTATTTCCATTTAATGCTTGTGCATCGATAAACTGTTCATTCTAGCATTTTCCTCAAGTACCTACTAATATTTGCAAGTCACTCAAACTGCAACCTTGTAATCTCCGTTCTGATAGTGAACGCTTACACCTTCTGCTTTCTCGGCTACTTCCCTTTATTAAGAAGACGCACTTCATGGGTTCACTATCAGCGGAGGAATTTTAGCACCATTCTACAGCGTGAACATTTATTCACAGGGGATTACCTTCGGGTTTGTTACCCACGGAACTGTTACCCTACGGGTTAAGAAACATCCAGAAGAATATCTCCGCTACGCACTACACCCATGACGGTGGACTTTCCAAAGTGAAGACGCTTCCTGCAGTACCAGCTCACTATTAGTTGCGACTGCGAGACCTCTACACTGAAGTGAAGACCCAGCCGCCTGTCGACCTTCTTCGCCAGGGGAGTACCGTTCTACGCCAGCGAAAACAGACTACTTAGGCCGTACCTACCGCGACCCTTCCGGTTGTTTTATTTGATATTTGAATAAAATCTTTGTAACTGATGACGAGTACCCTCTCTTATTTTTATCCACTTAGGGTCACCCGTCACATTGGCGCCCTTTAACGTGGTATACAAGAGTCTGTTTTTGCTGTGTAGTAGTAGTTGTGTGTTAAGTGTTCTTTTGTTTTTGTGTTTGTGAAACGTTATTTTTTGGTTGCCGTCAGCTAGGGTGTACACTGCATTTATTTTTTTTGTTTATTTCGTATTGTAACGTCTCAATAAAATTTTTTGATTTTGTTTTTTTTTTTTAACGAATGTATTTTTACGTTTTTTCCCCGTGTGGTACCGGGTACGAATAGTACCACCCCTTTTCAATCCGAGGGTGCCGTAAGAACCGGCAGAGGAAACTTGTCGTCGAAGTCACCACCAAATTCTTCACGTCATATTTTTTTTTCTTCTCTCTGTCTCAATTTTTTTTGTTACGCACAGCAGCTGTATTTTAATTATACACTGTACTGTTGGTGTACACACTAGCTGAATTTTATGTTTTGTTTTTCTTTTGGTTTTGTGTTGTGTTTTACATTTTCAGATTTTTAATTTTAAATCAACCATAACGTTATTTAGTTAGTCTTCTGTAACAGAACGGAGTAGGGACACTTGATCAACACTTACGTTAATTGAGAGGCTACACATTTTTATTTTTCTCTTTTAAACAATCTCATTTTTTCCTATAACTATGGAATACCCAGTAAAATTTTTATCGTTACAAAAGACGGAATTAGAATACGAGGTGCTCATTAGAGGCAGCGAGCCTGGTTCGACGGTTATTGAATTGCGTAAACAAATCGTGGACTTGGGTCCCAAATTTCCTTCAGAGGATATTACAGACAGTCCCTTAGAAATTGAGGAAGATTTAAAGGGTATTTCCGATGTTTTAACGAAGATAAAGTTACTTCTTGATGCTCCTTTGGAAAAAAAGACGTCAGTTCGTGTCCAAAATTTATTGCACCACCTATATCATCGTTTTAACAGGTTAAGTCCTGATGAGAGTACACTTTCTGCTCATAATGCTTGCTTACGGGAGTATCAGTCTCTGTTCACTCGGTACAATGCAGCTGTAGAAGCACCAGTAGAGGACAAAATAATTACACCTATCGCAAACATAAACTTAGATCAACACTCGTCTATGCGACCTTTAAATATTAACGTTTCATGCGAGCGTGCTATAGCTGGCGAACTCACTAAGATTAAGTTCGACGGGAAGTCGTGTGTTCGCTCCTTTATTCAGCGAATTACGGAATTTCGCAAAGCTAGGGATATCTCATCATCGAAATTGTTGTCTTATGCAACAGAGATTTTCACGGGTGACGCTTTGCATTGGTTCCGTGGTCTTGACGGTCAGGATGACAGTTCTGATTGGGATGCCTTACTTACTCGTCTAAAAAAAGATTTCGATCAAACAGATTACGATTACCGGCTGCTCTCGGAAATACGTGCTAGAACTCAGGGTGAAAATGAGAATATTACCATATATCTCTCTATTATGTCCGGACTATTTTCGCGTTTATCTTCCGAATTGTCCAACGAGGATAAATTAGAAATCCTCCTCCATAACATTAAACCATGTTATGCTAGTACATTAGCATCGGCAACTACAATCCCAGATATTGACACCTTGAGGTCTCTTTGCCGTAATTATGAGAACATCCATGCTCGCCTTGCTAATTATAAGGAACCACCAAGACCTTCGTCAGAAACATTGGCACCGGAGTACGCTTACAATGGTCATTCATCTAATAGGTCTCATAACTCAAATCAAAATTACAAACCAAGTTCTAATGTTGGTAATAATTATGATAGAAACAGGTCTTACCCAAACTACAGAGCAAATGTAAATAAGCTAAACCCTAATAATTATGTACATGCTCTGCACACTTCAAATGCAAAACCTAAATTTTGCCCACGGTGTCGTGATAACACACACCATTTACGCCAGTGCACGGCAGATAGGAGTAAAATAATCTGTTTCGTATGTGGTGAGGTCGGTTACAAGACCCCATCGTGCCCTAAATGTAATACTAGTAAACATAGCCCTCCGTCAAAAAACTAGTGGGACTGCAGAATTGTAACACCGGAATAAAAAAAAATAAGTCAGACAGTGAAGATTGGTCTAAATGGTTACAAACTATAAAATTTTATTTCAATTCTTATAAAGTGTGTACAATTCTGCAGGATCAACCAACTGATGATCCCCGTCCGTATGCGACCATATACGTTAACCACATTTCTATGTTAGGTCTATTGGATACCGGTGCAGTAGTAACAATTATAGGTAACAATAGGCATATTGATCTTGAAAAGCAAGGTTTTAAACTACAACAAGGCCAAAGTCTTACTGTAACCGCTGCTGGTGGCCAACGTATGCATAGTATTGGTCATATGATTTTACCCGCCAAATTTGAAGGTACCACCCGTTTAATAGAGGCATTCGTTGTGCCTGACATAAAAATAGATCTCATCTTGGGCATTGATTTCTGGCTCAAGTTCAAACTTTTCCTAACCATCTTAAGAGCATTTCTTTCTCAAGGACGTGACATCTATTGCAAGCATTGATTCAGCTCCTTCTTCCTGTTTACAAGCTTATGATCACTTGAGTCAGTCAGAGAAGGCTATAGCTGACAATATTATTGCGCAATTTAATGATATTTCTACAGAGAACAAGGGTTTGGGTGAAACAAAATTGGTCACTCACAGGATTGACACAGGGGACGTTCTGCCTGTTAGGCAACGTTACTACAGAATGTCTCCCGAAAAACAACGCATTCTTGTCGAACAGGTAGACGAAATGTTGAGTCTCGACGTCATTGAGCCTTGCGAAAGCGCTTGGTCTTCCCTGTATTAATCGTCAACAAGAAGAATGGACAGCCCCGTTTCTGTCTCGATAGCCGGAAGCTCAATTCGGTGACTAAACGTGACGCGTACAATTTACCCTACGTGTCCGAAATCCTTGATAATCTACGTGATGCTCGCTACTTATCCAGCATAGATTTATCTAAGGCTTTTGGCAAATACCCATAGCTCCGAAGATCGAGAAAAGACAGCATTCTATGTTCCGAGTCGTGGTACATTTTGCTTTAAACGAACCGCGTTCGGGTTGACCAATGCCCTGCTACGCAGCAACGTCTCGTGGACCTACTTTTTAGGAATTCGATCTTAAAGTATTTGCTTATTTAGACGACATAATTATCGTCTCAAATGATTTCAATACCCACGTCTCTCTTACTTCGTGTCCTGGAGAAACTGAAACAGGCAAACTTAACAATTAATAAAGAAAAGAGTCAATTCTTCAGAAGTCAACTGAAATATTTGGGTTATGTTGTTGACAGTAGTGGGCTTCGTACCGATCCAGAGAAAGTGCAAGCTATTGTTAACTATCCGACACCTACTTGTCGAAAGGACATTAAGCGTTTTCTCGGGACCGCAACTTGGTATCGACGCTTCGTCCCCAATTTCAGCACAATCTCAGGCCCACTTAACAAGCTGACTTCGAATAAAAAAGGTGGTCCAGCTTTCGTTTGGACACCAGAAGCTGACGCTGCCTTCAAGAAGCTGAAGGAATGCCTTGTCTCAGCTCCCGTTCTCTGCTGTCCTGACTATAGCAAGCCATTTGAGGTGCATACCGATGCCAGTAATTACGGTGTAGGCGCTATGCTCACCCAGGTCATAGACGGTAAGGAGCACCCAATCGCTTACATGAGCAAATCCTTATCAGCGGCAGAGAGGAACTACAGCATCACAGAACGAGAAACCTTGGCCGTTGTCATCGCTTTAGAGCACTGGCGGTGTTATTTGGAGAACGGACAGCCATTCACGGTCTATACAGATCATAGCGCTTTAAAGTGGTTCCTGTCTCTAAATAATCCTACTGGGAGGCTAGCTCGCTGGGGCGTTAGATTGTCCGCGTTCAACTTTGAGCTCAAACACCGCAGAGGCGTTGATAAGGTCATTCCTGATGCCTTATCGAGGGCTGTTTCTGTGAATGCCATAAGCACTTCTGACTACTTCACTAAAACCAACGACCCATGGTATAAAAATATATACAATTCCTGTTTAACAAAACCACAAAATTATTCAAATTATCTAATAAAGAACAATGCCCTGTACAGACTCACGAAGAACAAGCACGAATCGGGCTTACTTTCGGAGTTCTCTTGGAAGGAGGTTGTTCCTTGCGAGTTGCGTGAGCAGGTAATTAATGAGAACCACGCAGAGCCCACGGCGGGTCATCTTGGTATCTTTAAGACATATAATCGCCTTGCTTTGCGTTATTTCTGGCCGGGTATGCACAAAGACGTCGTAAAATTCGTCAGTACATGCTCAAAGTGTCTCTCTTATAAGGCACAAAATCATCAGACTTTAGGTGAAATGGGTCGTCCAAAACAGTGCAGTCGCCCCTTTCAGGTTATCTCCATTGACCTCATGGGCCCACTACCCGTCACTCGGAAGCAAAACAGCTACATTTTGGTTGTCACTTGTTGCTTTTCGAAGTTTTGTCTTATTACTCCCTTACGTGCTGCAACAGCAGTTTCCGTCTGCAAATTCCTGGAGGACTCGGTATTTCTAGTTCACGGAATTCCCCAAACGGTTTATTTGGACAATGGAAGCCAGTTCATAAGCAAACACACGGAGTCACTCTTTGAAAGGTATAAAATCCCAAATATTTTCTTCACACCTAAATATACCCCACAAATTAACACCGTTGAGCGTTATAATCGCACAATTATAACATGCGTGTCAACATATGTTGATGATGATCACAGGTCTTGGGACATTTTCCTGCCAAAAATTCAATTTGCCATGAACAATTCCGTCAGTGAGGCGACTGGTTTCACGCCTTCCTTCTTGGTTTATGGCAGAGAAATTGTAACCTGCGGTTCACATTACGTTGATAATGACCTAGGTGATGAAATACTATTTCTCCCACGGGACATCTATGCAGAAAACTTGGGTTGCCTGTCGGAACTGTTCACCAATGTTCAATCAAAACTCTGGCACGCTCACATAAAAAACGCATCTCATTACAACACTCGCAGGAAGCCGTTGGAATTTAGAGTAGGTGATCTTGTGATGAAACGTACTTACGTTTTAAGTAACAAAGACAAGTATTTTTGCAAAAAACTCGCACCCAAATTCATTAAGTGCCGAGTTATTGCAAAGAAGTCCCCTCTGGTCTATGTGCTTGAAGATATGTCAAGAAAAACATTGGAACTTGGCATATTAAAGATCTTAAATCGGTTAGTTTGTATAAATAATTTTGATTTTCATTTCCCGTGTGGTGTCGGTTAAGAATAGCACCACCCCAACTCTTCCTGTGGGTGTCGTAAGAGGCGACTATAGGACAATTCAGAAGGGTCGGTTGGCGTTGGCACGGTATCATTAGGCAACTAACTAACTGTCCTTACTTACCTATCGCGCAGGTTATCTATCCGGAAGTACTAAACATATTCGTGCGGGTTCTAATCAGTTAATATATTAGTAACCTAACCTAATGAATGGATGCGTTAGAAACCCATATTGTGGTTCCTATTGTTTGTTTTTGTTTGTGAGAAGTATGAAAGTTAGATATGAAAGTGCTAACACGAATAAGCAACTGTATAGTACGGATTTTATTGCGGAAAGACGCAATAAAATCCTTTTGTGCGCGCGGGGTAATGTAACGTTGCAGTTACATATTCTTACTAATTTAACTTAAACACCTAAAGTGTTCTAATTAAACCTAATTACAAACCTAATACCTTAGTAACAAAATAATTTCATAGTAGGATATTATCAAATCTGAAATCGTCACTGTTTACAAATTCCAAGTCGAGATGCGGCTATAATACTCAGGCCGTCGAGTTCTTTGTTAACCGATCGGCGTCAGTAGATGCCAGGTACCACATTCCAGCCTTTGTCTAAAACATGGCGTGATATTTTAAGCAAGCTGATTGGTCAAGACGGCCCTTAACAACCGCCGGGTCCACATTCGGAAACTATCGACATGTTTCGGCTGTCTCCGTGCCTTTGTGTCGGAGCTACGGTTGACCGCTACTGGCCATTCCGAAAATCTCGCCTCACGCACTAGGACGTGACGCGCTCCCATAAACAAATAAAACCGTTATCGTAAAGACGCCGGTAACGTACCTCGACATCGGCACGTTATTGCCATAGTTTTATATAGTTATTACGCGCAACAGGAAACCCCAATTGGGTAAGTGTTGATCAAGTATATTCCATGTACTAGTTCTAGAATTCACCACTTAGTGTTCATATTAAATACCTGTGGCTTCCACCGGAAGCATTTTGCTGTAGGCTTATGTAAGCTTTGTTATATGTTATGTTATCTCTGCTACCAAGCATCAAGCCCCCCGGCGTAGGTACCTATATACTTTGTGTCGTAACAAACAAGTACAGTAACGCTCAGCACAGGTTAGCTATTCAAATGTTCCTAACCGCTTCTTATTAATTAGTGAGTTATTCCGTAATTTTATTTTACCGTAACAAGTACCGTAACGCTCAGAGCACAGGCTAGCTATTCAAATGTTCCTAACCGCTACTTATTTATTAGTGAGTTATTCCGTAATTTTATATTAGTGCATTTTATATTAATGCATAGATAAGTAGAAATGCTATTTCCATTTAATGCTTGTGCATCGATAAACTGTTCATTCTAGCATTTTCCTCAAGTACCTACTAATATTTGCAAGTCACTCAAACTGCAACCTTGTAATCTCCGTTCTGATAGTGAACGCTTACACCTTCTGCTTTCTCGGCTACTTCCCTTTATTAAGAAGACGCACTTCATGGGTTCACTATCAGCGGAGGAATTTTAGCACCATTCTACAGCGTGAACATTTATTCACAGGGGATTACCTTCGGGTTTGTTACCCACGGAACTGTTACCCTACGGGTTAAGAAACATCCAGAAGAATATCTCCGCTACGCACTACACCCATGACGGTGGACTTTCCAAAGTGAAGACGCTTCCTGCAGTACCAGCTCACTATTAGTTGCGACTGCGAGACCTCTACACTGAAGTGAAGACCCAGCCGCCTGTCGACCTTCTTCGCCAGGGGAGTACCGTTCTACGCCAGCGAAAACAGACTACTTAGGCCGTACCTACCGCGACCCTTCCGGTTGTTTTATTTGATATTTGAATAAAATCTTTGTAACTGATGACGAGTACCCTCTCTTATTTTTATCCACTTAGGGTCACCCGTCACATGTGTCTCACGCAAGGAACCCTCGTTAGGGAGTCTGGTCTCTTGTAAAGCACAAACAGCAATGTTCAGTCTGTGTAGTTCGGCGTCGATTACGGCAGTTTTACGCAGATCTTGTGCGTCAGTAGAAGAACCTGCACAGGTGTCAGGGAGGCCTGTCCTCATAGTACGGACATTCCATGTTGCAAATCGCATTGATAAGCGGGGATATTGTTATCCGCGTGACGTGGGTAAAGTTTCCTCTCCACAGACTCTGCGTTGCTTGGGACGCAATTATAGAAAGCGCAGAGCTGCCCAGGACCTACGCCATTCTCTCGGCCTTCCTGGCTGACTCCACAGGAACGAAGAGTCGATACGTGTGGAGCCAGGTCGGCTGCAGGAGTCTGCCGCACGATATATTACCAGTCACTCGCGCCTAACGGAGACCCCGTTCCGGCTTTGTGTGTGGTGTGGAGTTTTCCTTCTCCAGGACCCTGATTCACTTGGGTCGGATTTATCCTCGGTCGCCTCTAAGGGGTCACCGACTTAGAATACCATCAGCCTATTACCCTGCGAAAGGGCAGCAGCGATAGTTTTGAATACAAATCTCTGTACTGGATACAATACGCGCGGCACCAAGCAGCGGATAAGTTATGTTTGTTTTGATATCGATTGAAAGGTAAGCGATGTCCTGTCTTGTTCGACTACTGTTTGTAAATGTCCAATAAGTTGGAATTGTATGCCCTCTACATAGTTCATCGTTTAGGTACCTACCTATTTGATTTACAAATTCTTTGGTATTATTTCAATGTAAACCCTTTGACCAGCTCATAGTGTTTATAATTCAAAAAGTTCTTATCTTAAAAGTTTGTAATACCTACATCACGATCTACCGAGTCTCTATAGGGACATATATATTAATCTGTGGTCGTGATTGCAACGCGCCATCTATACACGATTCAAAGAACGTAGCCCTGACAGTTCCCTATTGCTTTTCTACAATGAGCGAGAATAAAATTCAATAAAAGAAAATTATGGCTATTAGAATTACAATTTAGTAAATTACTTTCCTGTCCATTGATTAACTAGAGTACAATTTGTCGCATTGAAGTGATTAATTAATTAGATAATTAATTAGTTTGTAGGTATTGTAATATTCTAACAATAGAGTAGGTAGATAAACTTGACCTTTCGTGATTTATCTAGGTAGCTGGTAACTGTACCTAGGTAGGTACCTACTCAAAAATGCGAAAATCTGCTACGGGTCGTCTAACTAAGCGCTGCAGGTAGGGTAAGGTGGGGCACAGTGAAAAAGAAAAGGGCTTTTCGGCTATAAAAAATTGAATATTTTTTAATTTCAATATACTCTTTTTACGGAAACAAACTTTAATCTTTTATCTAATAAACCTCACTATCAAAGTAACTACCTATAACACGGATAAATTCACACATGGTAGGTAGGTCTAGGTACCTACTCGATCATAATATGAATTAATGAAATAGCTACCCTGAAAATCCGAATGCGAAAACTTAGAAATTAATAGGTAGGTAATATCCGTGCATTGTTGGGAATCAAACCGGTACCAAACGCTTCGTAATTGAACAGGAACATTTTTACTTTCCAGTTCCAAACTAGGTTTTCCAATTCGTCCCGTTCGCAACTCGTCCTGTTCGCAATTCGTCCCGTTAGCAACTCGTCCCGTTCGCAACTCGTCCCAATAACTTAGTACTCGTCCCAATAACTTAGTACTCGTCCCAATAACTTAGTACATAATAGCAACCTAAAATCCGATAATTATTTCAACTCTACTAATTATATCAAAATCTGTTATTTTATGTTCTAAGTTGGTGGAACGAGATGCGAAAGGGACGAGTTACGAACGGGACGACCTGCTCGTAGGTAGTCCCACAACAAAACATTTATTTATAGTTTGGTCTAGGTACTTATACTAGTTACAGCGCCAATATAAAAGTTTTGGTTACAGTGTAGGTGAGTAGAGTAGGTACCTATGCATCTCAGCAGCAGAGGCCTGCTAATTGTAGAAGGCGATTGAAAAACCTGAATACCAGGGTTCATCGGGTCGCTGTGCGACTCGGTGTCCCACTCGAAAAGAAGAATAAGATGACAACAGCATCATCACAAAAGCCATTCATTAATCAACTCATGTCCCATGTCGTAGAAGTGCCTGATTAGATATAGATAGCAATAAGCCTGATGTGAAAAATGCGTTGTTTTTTCATCAGCAGAAAGCAATAGGCGCGATCTTTCAACGCCAGGCGGCGTTAGGGCGCGAATCATTTGTTAATATTTCTCTCACGCGTCGAGTTCCCAACAAATTGTATTGTAACTGACAATATGAGCGATTATTCTCCGATTTAATACAAATGCCCACACGGACAGTGCTGCAAAAGTTTTTTTTTTGTTTACAGGCTGTGCGGTATCTAAGTACCTATCTTAAGACCTTAAAATTAAAGATCGAGCTAGCAGTTCAAGTCCTCGTTCTGCTAGGTAAGTAAGTGCATACTTATGTACCATTTAATTGACTCGCCCATCGTACATAGGCAGGTATTTTTCAATTTTGACCACTACTGACCGCAAAGTATTTCGCTGTCTAGGTAGGTACTGCGCTTGGGCCTTCCTTCTCTCCTCCTATCTTTAATGAGAGCTCGATTTGCCATAGGTAGTTGTGTGGTGTTGCTCTATTATCTATATCGCCTCCTTACAAGCCGGGCAATCGAGTTGGCAAGTTGGCAAGTGCAGTGTAGCTAAAGTACGGCCAACGAAATGAGATAATTAATGTAAACAACTTTTGTATGACTCGGTGACAGTTATTACAATCTGTCCTTATCTGTCATATGGTATAATGTCAGCTCTCTCTTTCAGATTTGTTTACACTTTTTATCTCGTGTGGTTGGCCTTACTTTACATGGTACTTACATACCTAGGCAGCGCTACTCCCCATTTTTGAGACGTGGTGAAATAAAAGCTGACACCACATGGATAACCATTTAGAAAATGAACCATTTGCTACCACCGATCAAATCCGCCCAACAGAGACATTGAATGATACTCGCTCACACAATCTTCGTTTTTACTATCTCGCTGCGCCGAGCGGCACACAACGGCGGATCAGTATCAAATGTCGTCGGAAAACGTATTTTTCTTCATCCCTCGCAGCCGGCGAGGCGGTGACACGTCCCGTGACGTATAGAAAGCGCATTGCCGATGACGGCCGATCTATAAATCATATTCGGGAGCGGCAATCGTCCAGGGCCTCTCCTCCTTTTTTGTCTGACTCCTTCGTTTCGTGGCGTTTGATGGAAGGGTGCGAACATGTGTTGGGTTGTCGTGATGCTACTTTTTGATTGAACTTCATGTTGCCTTGCCGCCGTTTACCATAATTTTATCTTCCTTATACTTGGATCCCAGCGCGCAGGTCTTAACTAGGTTGTTTTTATTCAACGATGATATTTTTAATCCTCGCCATATCCTATCCTTGAGTTAGAATTTGCACTTTTGCTCTAATCACTGGAAAGTTCACGCTTATCCAAGTTCAAAAATAAGAAAATGTGTCTCTAAAAAGTAGGTAGTATTATTCCTACATTTATTGCACATCTAATACCGAAAGATTTTAAGTACTTACTCAATAAGTTGTTTGGTGCTTATTCAAATGAGCATTGAAAAGCGATTTGGATAAGTTTCACGCGCCACCCGTTAGCGTTACCAAAGTCAACATTTATCATCGGAATCCTATAAAAAGTAAACCGTATCTAATCCTACCGACTGCGCCAGAAAAGCGGACCCTCGCGGCTAATCTGCATACGCCAAGGAAAATAATTTCACGCCCTCGCACCGGATCCTCCCTTGTTGATGTTTTGATAGTTTCGCGAATAAGCAGTTTGGGTTTTGTATGATTTGAATGCATAAATACCAAATATATTTTCTACAACTGATAAACTACCTACTCTATGCATAGTAACCTGTGATTTTTGTGAGCTTTCTGCTTTAAACCTCACGGTCTTACTTATTAATCACTTGACTACTAATAAAAGTCAAACTACTGTAACCACAACGCGATTTTTTGCTTTTACTATAGTTTGTGGGTACCTAAGTAAGTAATACTAGGAAGTATGTAGATAGGTATAATAGGGTTCCGTATACATGCCTACTCAAGATACAAGATGTAGATTATCGCTTGTGTAGATGTAGGTAGGTAGCAAGTTATAGGTCCGTAAACCGACATAAACAGCGCAATGTGTCTAGCCGGTCGGCGAGGACGTTATTGATACACGGAAAAGATTTCTCTTTGATAGTTGCGGTCGTTGCGTTTTGACGCCTCCAGTCTTTTTAGGGCTGGGGTGGCTGTTTACTTATCGATAAAACACACGGATTTCATCTGCCCAAAAATCTATGGCCGATAGGTAGGTATATACAGGAACATTCAGTTTTGAAAATAGGTATGTAGATATAAATATGTACCTACCTACTTAGCTCAGCTATGTCAAGAATGCTAATGTTAGGTGTATAAAAATTACCTACTTACTTATCAAGTAACTACTTACCTACTTAATTAAGAATATTGATATACCTAGGTTACTTGCCCTAGAAATTCTAATGAGTTTATGTGAAAATAAAAATGACCATTATTCCAAGACAATATTTCTTAATTAATTTCTTAAAGTAGAATAAAATGAATTTTGTACGAATACATTATGAAATTATCCTACTAGCTGCTGCGCCATTAAGTTTAACTACTTCATTATAATATTTTCATGAAATAGAGGTATCTATGTGAAATGAATTGAAGAAATTTCGGTAAACAGGAGATAAATGCCCAGCAGTGGGTAGAATAATATCACTTGATGCTGATGATGGAGAAAAAGGTGTGTGTCTATAGAAAATATCACTCGGCTTCTGACATCGACCGGTCGATAGGGTATTGCCACATCACTACCCGTATCACATCATAGAATCACGTCACCCCACAGCGCGCATTTATTGATGGACTTTGGAAGTTTTCAATATTATGGCTACTTTACATATGGTATGGATAGTTTTATTACGATTTCGCATTTGCCGCCTGATGGGTGCCGATTCTTACCCTCTATGATGAAAGGTGATGTCATGATATGATTTTAAAATGAGAATCTACTTTTGGTTACTTACCTAAAAGGATTTTGGGATGTGAGTAGGAAGCTGCTTACCTATTAGGGTGTTTCATTATGTAGGAAAAAATATTTTTGTCAAATTTTTTTCAGACTTTGATTATCCCCTGAGTCTATGTAAATTCAAAGACATAATTACAAAATTTCATGACGATTGGATGATATTTAGAGGTTGCACACTTTGACCGATTACAAAATTAGACGTATTTTTATAATTTTATGTTATTGTGTAACACACGCACATCACGCCTTACTCCTTACTCTCTTGCAGCGTAGGCAGAGCATTAACAATGTACAATAAATGCAATCTCTTCTTTTGTTTGCTGGGTAACTGGGGCTCGACTACCATTAACAAAGATTGTTTCTATCGTCTGTCTCTTACCAATTCATTAATTTTTTTAAAAACATTTCCTTTCGGCAGTGTCATTGGCCATAAGCGCATTCACGGTGCCTTTTAGAAAATCAGTGCAATAGTTTCAGTCCCACCCAAATGGTTCGAAGAACAGTTTTGGTGACTGTGTAACGAAATGGCTAATATCCTTTCCTTCAAATACCAAACTCTTTCTTTCTAATAGCTTTAATCCTTTGTAGGTTTGGTTTCTTTCTTTAACTTTTCCGTTCATCAACAAAGGCCAATCTTACATTGCATCCATCTACATCCTCCTGGAATCCTAAATCTAAACTAACTGGTCCAACACCCCAAGCCAAGGAGAAATTAAAAAAACATGTATGTTGAAACAGTTATTTATAGGTAGGTTTCTCTTGGATGACTACCACGTTTCGGAAGTTTTGGCTGTAAGTAATGAGGAGTTTCTTCAACTGGCATTGTCGATTCTGTCAATCGTATCCCACAGACGTTTTTCGGAAAATTTGGATTGAATATCTGGACCATTTGATGGTAAATTGTAGCACTTTACAAAGAATCCTTTTAATATTATTAATTCATCGATGAGCAAGCAATCACATAATACTCGTTGAAACAAATTCCTTTTCAACTCTGGTACACGCGCCTTGGATCAACTCAAGTGTTTGATGTAGTAGTATCAAAACAAATACCAATATTGGCGAGAACTTCAAATTTCTGAATAACTACTATAGCCATCTCTTCGCCAGTGTCTTTTGAGCTACATAAACGTCAAGGTACCTAAATTCCAATCTTTACCAGTCACTAGAACTGCTAGGTTTTTAATTGTATTGTTTGGTTTATTTATAGTTTATATTTATGTTATTTATTTATTTCGTGTCGCTTATATTTATGTAACGTAGATATTCAATAAACATATTTTATATTTTTTCTTCTAATGTTTAAATGCAAGTTTCCTTTCCTGAAGTTTTTAATTACTGAATTGTTTGATTTACTTTTAGTTTATTATTTACATTATAATGTTTATTGAATATCTACTTTATATGAACTTTAAATAAATCAAACAATAATTTATTGATTAAACTTCTCCTGAAGTTTAAAAGACGAATATAAAAAATACCTTATTGATAAAAGTGAGCAATGTGTGCAACCTTTAAACATTGTCCAATCTTAATAAAATTTTGCATACGTATCTGTGGAACCACTGAAACGCAGGGGAAAAGCAAAGTCATGCGAAAATCACAACTTTGGAAAAATGAAACACCCTATTACCTATATTTCCACTTACCATATTCAAGCTCGTTACCTAGGTACCTATACCTATGTAGGTAGGTAAGCGTTTTTATGAATACCTATAGGTACTTACATTATATTATCAATCCATTATAGAGAGGTACTCTTGCTAATAATACGACCGAAACTATAATTCATGCTCCTCAAACCGATAGTTTCACGGTCTACCTACCCACCGAACTCGCTTACAATCTTTCTTGATCCCACTAAAAACGTTGCCAAAAGAATTTAAAATGAAAGATGGCCGCCCTCCGTTTTGGCGCGAACTCGCCCCATTCCCGCGACCGCGACATCACAGAACCGTATGTCATTTTTATGTGGCCACTTTTCGACAATATATTCCTTGCCATTGTCGCAAAGGTGCTCATGTAGGGATAAGGGCCTTAATATACGATTATAGGTGGCACTCACAATAGTGCTTGACCTATTCGCTGAGTTATTGCGCTTATCGGCAGTGATAGAGACATTAGATGTTCCTTGGCTATAAGTAGATTGAAATTATCCTTTTAAGGTCAGCTTCTCTACTGTTTACATTTTCTCTTTCAAAAAATTTATAGGACCTTTCTAATAATAGTAATGCCAACATGTCATCCATCCTTAAAAGAACATCAAGCTGTAAGTAGGTAAACTAGTTGCAAATCTTATTAGGTATTAGACATCTCTAAAGTTGTCTTTCAAGGGTCAAACTAAAAAAAACTTTATTTCGTTGCTGCCCCAGTTATGAAGCCATCAAAAACAGCGATCTGGACAAAAAGCCGTAACGACCAGCACGCAAATCGCAACTTCTTAAAATGTATCCTTATCCAGAGAACACATAAAAAGCAGACATCGTTTTTCTTTTAAAAAACTCTCTCATTTGCCTATCAATAGTGGTTGAGGCAGATCTGACCGTAATAAATGTCATACTTTATGGCACTTAGGGAAAAATGCAAGGGAGCCATTTTACATTTTAGCCGGTGACCGGGGATCGCTATTTCGAATTACGCTTTTCGAGTAGCCATTTCCTTGGGGCGTAATTCAACATTTTTTCACCGTCTGGACGGATTCTACTTTGATTCGGTGTATGAGATTATTGATCGTAAATAAACGCACCACTGTTTATAACAGGCAACAATAATGTTATTTGGAGAAGATGTTTGCATGTTAACTTATAGTAAAATGTAATGTAGAGCAGTGAAATCAATGTCCGTTACTTTACGTTCTAGAAATCGGATTAAATTAATAGCTATTTTGCACTAAATCGCGATGGATGCTATCAGATTATGCGCTACCACTGTCGTAATCAGATTATTCATGTATGATGCAAAATTCCGGCGTTGGCTGAAATTCACTAAAATGCAGTGAGGTTTATCCCCGTATACCGCCAGATTAGAATGCAGCCCGATACTGCCGGCTTTAGCTCGTATTCTGAAACATAGACGTGGAATGTTCCAGAAAACCGTTTAGCATATCCTATATGTTAATGAGTGTTAGTTCGCGTCTCTACCTTCGTGGATCTAACATGATCTGGATTCCACTGCATCACAACTCTACGATACACGTCAAAAATAGGTACATGACTAATCTCTTTTCAGCTTCAAATTATTTTTTGCGTATTGGTAGGATCAAACCTTTCTATTCTTCCTGTCCACGCTATCATCATTGCATCATCAGTTGCAAAAAGGCGAACCCAACACGACAGCCATCACTGTGGCCAAGCATTTGTCCAAAGTACCTATTTTAAATTAATTTACCATGATCGACTCGACGAAGACATGGCATTAGGCCCGCCATTTTTACGTTTGTGCAATGAAGTTTTATTGAAAAATATAATGATCGGTTGCATTAATTGAGAATTGGAGACAAACGAAAATGAATTATCCTCCTCCTCCTCGCGTCGTATTCCTCAATGTTGAGGGTCGTGATTTCCTAGCAGACGTGGCATCAGCTTCTGCCGGACGGTGTTTCGCCACTTGTTCCTATCTTTGGCAGAGTGAAGAGCTTCGTGTAGTTTGGTGTTTAGGGTTGAGCAGATCTAATCAAACCATCTGGTAGGACTGCATTCTTTTGGCCTTTTGCCGTCCACCTTGCCTGTGACCATCAGTTGTTCAAGGTTGTGTCCTTCTTTTCTTGCGATTGGAAAGGAAATTATCAAAATCCGTAATAAGTATTTCCTTCTGTTTGCACAACTATTACCTATTCAACATCACAATAAAATTTTAACGAATTTAAGTCGTGTTCACTTTGGATTTTTAGATACTTATTTTTAGTGCAACTAATTAGTAAGTAGTAAATTTTTTTTAACCAATTTCATGACCGAATGTTCGTTTCGCGTGAAGCAGAGACGCGTATAAGATTACCCTAACAATATTTGCGGTGCGGGAGTGCGACAAGGAGATAAAAACCTACTATTTATTACAAGGTACATTCAAAACGTGTCACGCGTTGACATTCGATTTGAAAGCGTTTCTTAACATCGCGGGGTCGCAGGGTTGAGACAAGCGTCTTAGTATGCGAAAAAAAAAAGTCTTTACGTAGGTAGTTTACGAAACACCTCCTATGCTACCTGTTTAGATTTTGAGCCGTGCTAAAACAGAAGTAAAAAGAATTTGTGGTTGGGAAAAAAGAATCAAAACGTTGGTAGTTACTAAGTTTAGTAGGTATTTAGGCACTCACATTGGTAATGAAATTACCACCTGTGCTCACTAACTCTTAAAATGTAAAAATGTATTAAGGAGACACAGACAATTTGCTTATAATCTCCATGTTAATTGGACCTTACACCAAAAATATCCGTTATTGTTAATATTCGTTTTTAAAACAATATTTTCTATTTATAGTAGCTATGCGTGCTGGCAGCCCTACCCGTATTTCGCGGGTTCACGCGCCCGCCCTTGTCAATATTGGCGGGATAAAGTCAATACGTGCGAGTGTGAATAATTTTTCATCTATCCCCATTATGTGACGTCATCCTACTGTAATACCGCATCGCGTCACCCGAGTATCACCCGGTGTGATGTCTGCCGGGTGGCTATGCAGATTAGAAGATTAGACTAACGATTGGAAAATTCTTCACAGGGATCTGTTTTCGACAATGTGCTACGCCGTAGCGCACTCGTAGCAAAGTTTGCAAGAGTTGAAAGTTTTACGAACTTGCTTGTGGTTGTGATGCGTTAGTTCTTGTCATATTTATTGTATCCCATGACTGCCATGACAATGATCTTGTTATAAATATTAGGAACTGTCATATTTATACTATATTCAAATACATTCAAAAACGTCATACTGATTAGATTATTTGTCTGATTTGATGATAGTAATACCAGTAATACCGTTTACTATTTAGGGTATATTTCTTTTACAATCTTTGATTTTACAGTAGGTAGGTATTTGGATAGACGTACCTTGTACGTTACGTTGCCTCATATTTTCCTACGTTGCCAGCGCCTGTGTAGAGCCGCGTGATTGCAGAAGCAAAAGTAAAAAGGCTCTCTCTTTGACTACACTGAAACCCCAAGCCAGCAAGAAAACTACAGAAAAACACCACATAAATGAAACTATTCAGTGCAAAAAGTATCATCCATTCTGCTGCGGTCAGCTCTTGCCGCTTTGCAGTCAAAAGAGCTTTGACTTTGACTTCAAAGCGTCGTCGGGGAAATGGAACCGGCAAGTGGCAACACCAAGAGAATGCAAAATAAACCGCCGCACCCACCACAGCTAAGAGTGTGAAAAATAAATGCGGCAACACCGCATCACACAGCCATTGAATCAAAACGCAGACTGAGCGTGAAGTGATGTGATGAAATGGAAAAAATAATAAAGGTACCCTTTGAGACGAGTGGGGCGTCCTATTCTGGGACCTCAGCCAGCGGCGACCGACTTGCCAGACAGACCATGCGCACAGCGGAAGACATCAGAAAATTATCGCTAGTGATATCTAGCCTATACATAGCTACAGTAAAAAATATCCCACCCAAAACATAAATGTGAAAGGCTGCCAAGTTCGATAATATTGGAATGCTTCGCCTATAAAAGAAGTGAGATCTAAATAAGTACCAAGTTCCATACACAGACCTCAGTTAAAAATAGTTACAGGAATGCACACTTGATTTTCCGCAGTTTGGAAAGTAGATTCTGAATAAATATCATATTAAATACCTAAAATTCTAATACTTACAAAAACGCCAACCTGTTTTTTCAGCAGTTTCCTTATGACATTTTTTATTTATTTTTTTCTGTACTTTTTAATGATATAACTTGGCAAGTTTTGACACACTTTGTTATAAACCTACTAAACGCAATGAGTCAAGTATATAATTTTCTATTAAAACATGCCAAGTTAAATCATTACAAAGTACAGAAAAAAATAAATAAAAAATGTCATAAGGAAACTGCTGAAAAAACAGGTTTGCGTTTTTGTAAGTATTAGAATTTTAGGTATTTAATATGATATTTATTCAGAATCTACTTTCCAAACTGCGGAAAATCAAGTGTGCATTCCTGTAACTATTTTTAACTGAGGTCTATGTATGGAACTTGGTACTTATTTAGATCTCACTTCTTTTATAGGCGAAGCATTCCAATATTATCGAACTTGGCAGCCTTTCACATTTATGTTTTGGGTGGGATTTCATTTATTTTTGTAAGGTTTATTTTCTTTTTTTCTTATGATTAAGTTAGTTAAGGAAATGTCTCATCCTATCCTACTAATATTATAAAGGCGGATGTTTGTGTGTGTGTTTGTTACGACATCACGCAAAAACGGCTGATTAGATTGACATGAAACTTTGCAGAAATATAAAAGGGCATCTGGAATAACACATAGGCTACTTTTTACCCCAGGAAAATGTCTCATTTCTACGGAATCACGCATATTCCAAAATTTTTGACGTAGGTGGCGTGACTGAGCCGATTCGCGTCTTTGTGGGGAAGCATATCCGTTAATTCAACAGTCATCTTAAAGTCATGGTAGCTGCGGCGATAGTGCGCTTGCCTACCAAACAAGGTGACTCGCGTTCGAATCCGGATAGTGTTCTCCTTATTTTTGTTTTTATTTTTTCGAACTTTTATTTAATTTAAGTTTTGTCTTACATCATCTTCCTGCCCTTATCCCAATTGCTTGGGGTCGGCGCAACACGTTTTGCTAAACACAAAATCGTGCTGCAATGGATTCGGCTTAATTTTACGACCGGCCGCCTAACAGACGTCAACCCTCATTGGGAATGCTTTTGTGGTGGATTAACCGCCACCATACGGTTGGCCTGGCTGTTTGGGTCGGGTTTATCCCTCGGTCGCCTCTTACGACTCCCACGGGAGGAGAGGGGGTGGTGCTATTCTACTCTGCCGGCACCACACGGCGTTAAGTTTTGTCTTAAGATATTGGAAAATCTTACACACTGGTCTTGCTATACTTCCTACGTGTGTGTTTGTTACGACTTCACGCAAAAACGGCTGATTAGATTGACATGAAACTTTGCAGAAATATAAAAGGGCATCTGGAATAACACATAGGTTACTTTTTACCCCAGGAAAATGTCTCATTTCTACGGAATCACGCATATTCCAAAATTTTTGACGTAGGTGGCGTGACTGAGCCGATTCGCGTCTTTGTGGGGAAGCATATCCGTTAATTCAACAGTCATCTTAAAGTCATGGTAGCTGCGGCGATAGTGCGCTTGCCTACCAAACAAGGTGACTCGCGTTCGAATCCGGATAGTGTTCTCCTTATTTTTGTTTTTATTTTTTCGAACTTTTATTTAATTTAAGTTTTGTCTTACATCATCTTCCTGCCCTTATCCCAATTGCTTGTAGTCGGCGCAACACGTTTTGCTAAACACAAAATCGTGCTGCAATGGATTCGGCTTAATTTTACGACCGGCCGCCTACCAGACGTCAACCCTCATTGGGAATGCTTTTGTGGTGGATTAGCCGCCACCATACGGTTGGCCTGGCTGTTTGGGTCGGGTTTATCCCTCGGTCGCCTCTTACGACTCCTACGGGAAGAGAGGGGGTGGTGCTATTCTACTCTGCCGGCACCACACGGCGTTAAGTTTTGTCTTTACGATATTGGAAAATCTTACCCACTGGTCTTGCTATACTTCCTACGTGTGTGTTTGTTACGACTTCACGCAAAAACGGCTGATTAGATTGACATGAAACTTTGCAAAAATATAAAAGGGCATCTGGAATAGCATATACTTTTTACCACGGAAAAATGTCTCATTCCCACGGGATCACGCATTTTCCAATATTTATGAAAAAGGTGGCCCGACTGAGCCGATTCGCGTTTTAGAAACTAACAGCGTCATCTCTTGGCGAGTAAGTAAGGCAAAATTGATGTATATCCCACAACACAAATGTACGTACAAAAATTACTTGCCAATGAAAATGTTTTAACAAGATTTTGAATCCCACAAATTCTACTTCCTACTAATCCTACTAATATTATAAAGGCGGATGTTTGTGTGTGTGTTTGTTACGACATCACGCTAAAACGGCTGATTAGATTGACATGAAATTTTGCACAAATATAGAAGACTATCTGGAATAACACATATGCTACTTTTTACCACGGGAAAATGTCTTATTCCTACGGGATCACGCATATTCTGATATTTTTGCAAAGGTGGCGTGACTGAGCCGATTTGCGTTTTAAACGTTTTCGCCGAAAACTAACAGCGACATCTCTTGGCGAGTAATGCTTTCTTCCCGCGTAATTTTAATAGGTTGCAGCGGGTGAAACCGCTGACGGGCAGCTAGTTTATACTAATTTTCAGATATTTAAATATGGACTATATGGACTATGCTTCTTACAAAGAAATGGACTAGTTTTTTTTATTAAATTTTTCTACGTTTGCGTGGCAAAGGAAACTTTTTTGTTTTTGTCATTTTGTATGCTGTCTTGTACGACTGACACGCCAGGATTCCCTGGATGAGTATCCCTTAGTCGCTTTTTACGACACCCACGGGTAGAATTGGGGTGATGCTATTCTAAGCCGGCATCACACGGCATAGCAATTACAGCAATTTTTACTTTACTTTGACTAAATTACAAACCTTTGTAACGAATTTTAGGTCGGTACGACCATTGGAAGATATAGATAAATTTTTTGTTTTAGTTCCTTAGGGGTATGAATTTACACCTTCATTATTTTTAAAACCGACTCACACTTGGCCATTTTCAGATTTTTTCCTTTACTTTGACCTAAAGACCTACCTCCATGCCAAATTTCAAGTCAATACGATCATTGGAAGTGTCTAGGTTTTTGATGAGTGAGTCAGTCAGTCAGTGAGTGTATAGTAAAAATAGCGATTTTCTGACGTCAATATCTCAAGACCTACAATAGGTACATTAATGAAATTTTGTATTTTAGATAAGTAAGTAGATCTCGACAGATACTAGAAATTTCATATGCGTAGATAAAATAGATTTTGAGTTATAGGTAGGTCGAACTTGGCCCGAAATGGTTCGTGTAATATAACCCACGGCCGGTGTGTCGGTTCTTTGCTCGAACTTGGCGGACACACTGCCGTGTGTCTAGATCTGATCATCATCCGAAGAAGATGTCAAACCCCAAAAAATCAGGTACCAATTCAGTGTCTCATGCGAGAATAGATCGTCTGAAGAACACAAAATAAAATACACTCACAGGCACAACTAATCGGCCACCAATCTGTAATGGTATATTTCATGTTGATTAGAAATATAAATATAAAAATATTTATTTATCTAATAAAATACGAAATGTAAATAGTAATAGATAATAATATAAATTAACTAATTTACAACTTATATTAACTGTAATTATCAATGTTATAAATATTAAAAAGTATTTCATGCTAATGCAGGTGGCCGATTAGTTGTGCCGGTGAGTATATATTTTGAAAACTATTGAACCAATTTTTAAGTTTGTCTGGTTTTTAGGGTTGGGGAAGTCTTTTTCCCACCTTCAGTCGCCTGATTATAAAGATAAAGATACGCTCTTTTTCAGCGGCTGTAGAGGTATGAAAGGAATGCAAAAAATCCTAAGAATCTCAATTCGCAGGCCATGATAATTAGTCAATTAATATGTTGTGGTTGCAGTCAATTGCAACGAGAATTTATGCTTAATTTCTCGGTATACTTACCCAAAATTATAAAAAGTCCTAAAGCAAGGTATCGTAGGTATTCCTATCAGAATACAGACCTCCAATGTGTCAATATTGTCAGTCGCTGTGCGGTGCAGTCGGGCTGCAGCCTGCACTCCGACATCAAACGGAATACCGCCACACCTCGGCTCCGCCACTAAACCGTTTGCCAACTAGTCTCTGCTAACTAGGTGAATTTCTCGGTATACTTACTACCCAATAAGTATTATAAAAAAGTCTAAACTAAAGCAAGGTATCATAGATATTCCTGTCAGAATACAGACCTCGTATCTACTGTGTCAATATTGTCAGTCGCTGTGCAGTGCAGTCGGGCTGCCTGCAGCCTGCACTCCGACATCAAACGGAATACCGCCACACCTCGGCTCCGCCACTAAATCGTGAACAAACGATTAGGGGTAAACTATTTTTCAATAGATGTCGCTTTTCTATGAAAATGAAGTTTTTTAAAACGCGGTATAGACGTGTTTTCTGAAATCTATAAATGGTTCCTGTACCCCGACCAGTTACGATTTTATTATATGTATGTATAGAAGATTAATTAATGCATTAAGCGTGTTCATTGATTTGCCACGTGACCTAAAAAGGCGCAATATTCAATAAGATATTTCAAGTGGTTCAAGTCTCCCACCTGGGCAAATCTCCCGGACTCCCCCTATCGTAGATATTTCTGTCAGAATACAGACCTCGTATCTACCTCCATCTTGTCAATATTGGCAGTCGCAGTCGGCCTGCACCTCCCTGCACTCCGACATCAAACGGAATACCGCCACACCTCGGCTCCGCCACTAAACCGTTTGCCAACTAGTCTCGGCTAACTAGGTGAATTTATCGGTATACTTACTACCCAATAAGTATTATAAAATGTCTGAACTAAAGCAAGGTATTGTAGATATTCCTGTCAGAATACAGACCTCGTATCTACCAACGAGTCAATATTGTCAGTCGCTGTGCGGTGCAGTCGGGCTGCAGCCTGCACTCCGACATCAAACGGAACACCGCCACACCTCGGCTCCGACACTAAACCGTTTGCCAACTAGTCTCGGCTAACTAGGTGCTTCGCTCTGAATGAAATGACATCGTGCAGTGAGAGAGATGAAAGTCGTTTAAAGAGTTTACTTACTGCCAGGTTCGTCAAAAGAGTCGGATCGGTGGAAAGTTTTCTAGACGCACACTGGCTGAAAAATAAAAATAAGGAGACGATTATTTCATTGCGGTTGGATTTGTGCTTAGTTTCTCTGTATACTTACCCAATATTATAAAAGTCCTAAAGCAACGTATCGTAGATATTCCTGTCAGAATACAGACCTCGTATCTACCTCCGTGTCAATATTGTCAGTCGCTGTGCGGTGCAGTCGGGCTGCAGCCCGCACTCCGACATCAAACGGAATACCGCCACACCTCGGCTCCGCCACTAAACCGTTTGCCAACTAGTCTCGGCTAACTACGTGTATTTCTCGGTATACTTACTACCCAATAAGTATTATAAAAAAAGTCTGAACTAAAGCAAGGTATCATAGTTATTCCTGTCAGAATACAGGCCTCGTATCTACCAACGTGTCAATATTGCACTCCGACATCAAACGGAATACCGCCACACCTCGGCTCCGCCACTAAACCGTTTGCCAACTAGTCTCGGCTAACTAGGTGCTTCGCGCTGAATGAAATGACATCGGGCATTCGCGTGAGATGAAAGTCGTTTGAAGAGTTTACCTACTGCCAGGTTCGTCAAAAGCTCAAGTAAAAAAGGGTCGGATCAGTGAAAATATTTCATAATATTTTATGAAAAAATAAGGAATCGAAACTTTTTACTGCGTTTGGATTAATTACATTCTTCGCTCTATTAGCTGTTGATCGACAAATTATAACCCTACGGTACCTATCTAGGTACTCGTTTTTCAATTTCAGATAAAACTTGAAATGCGAAACAACGACAACATTTCCCATTGTCATCTATTTCAGGCAAATAGAATCGGCAGCTTGCTTATCTGCAAACTACCTTTGCCACTAACGACCTCTCCACCAATATCAAGCAGGTAGTCCACAAAGCGGCTAGGCTAGGCGGTTCGATGGCAAGGAAATTAGTAAACAGTATAAATTATCGGGAGCGGGTGCCACCTTGCATTGTGCACAAATTTAATTTCATACTTCAGCAGCACTAAATGCACGAAACATCGGCCCGGCGGCGTAGTGCTGAAACCGTACAGGCTGAAGAGTATTAGGATGTAGACCTTTTTATGTTAAGTATTTTTAGGGAGTTTAAAGGTGTGCACTGCAGGTCTGGGTGAAGGAGTAGGTGTAGATACCTACTGTAAACAACAGGCATGTTCACAACATGAATCTTGAGCACTTTCTATCAGAATTTGTTTGAAATTTCTCAACTGATACTGCACTACTGTCCCCTACAGCTAGTTTCTTTTTCGTGTAGGTACCTACCTAGATTATAAAATTCAGTTGAACCCAAGCGCTTTAAATTACGAACAGTCAGATGGTCCGAAATGATCAAGCTAGGACACAGTATGTCACCAACCGATTTGTATCCGAACTTGTATGAATTTTTTGTATTAAAACTTTCTAGTGTGAAGTTGGCAGCCCTCTGCGGTTTTTCAGATGCGATTTTTTCTTGTATCGAGATATTCATGTGTTTTTTGTTAAAGCGTTTTTTTGGAAATGTACGATGTGGCTGTGTAATTGTGGCTGTTATGATGATGATGATGATACGATATTCAACCGATTTCCGAGTTTTAGTGTTCAGATCGGCACACAAAATAATCAGTCGGCCACAGAGTGAATATAATCAAGATTCCTGATCACGGATGATGGCATTGGTAGAGAATGAATTATCTATCATAATGGGAATGTAGAGTTTACTACTTATGCAACCCAATTCAGCAGGGGCGTCGGTATGTTCGCTGCATTATTTACTGCACTTTGGCCGCTCGTTGCAAAAAGCATTGTAATTTGGTTATTGCTCAACGTTTTCTGCCAGGAGCCGCGTCGTTTTTCCTTTAATTCAACATGTGTAACAGGAAATAGGATTTATCCAAGATTATTAACATTACAAAGTTATTTTGGATCTGTTAGTTCAAAAAACTCATCTTGGTCCCGATTATCGAGTTATTTATCGAGTTGATTGGCAAAAATAAAATATTTTTTGATCATAAATACTTTTTTGACTGATCTAAAGCAGAACGAGTAAAATTTCTTCGGAGCCATATTAAAAGTACATAAGTGATTGCTTCCTTCACAATAGAGACGCATAACGCGACGCGAAAGATGGCATCTGTCAGACAAAGGATCGTCAGCTGTTACCGATGGGACGCGCGTCTCACGTGTGTAGCTTTGTTTCTTTTATTTTCATACATTTTATATGGAAACGGTATTTTCACGTCACCGAGGATATTTTATTTGAAACATGCTCTCTTACGTCTCACGACGTCTATAGCTCTTTGGAGCTTGCGGATTGGTATCCAACAACTGTGTCCAAGAATAGAGTCAATATATATATTTTTTGCATTTCCTATGGAATACTTTTTGGCAACAATATGGCGGCAATAAATCCAGGCCGACATTGCGAGTCGGTGCACCAGACTGCTCGCTCTCGTTAAACTTTATTTTTATATTAAACCGTAACTTTTGGACGCGGCCAGCGCTATGGTATGCTACTGAATGTAATGTTGCAGCCATTTGTTATTGGGGATTAACTTGTTCATAGTCAGTGCATATGAAATGTAAATGTAGCTGTAACTAAAAAAAAAACAAAGTCAATTAATATGCAGAATAAAAAAAGAAACTAAACTACAATAAATTATTTTATGAGGTGAAAGTGAAACTGAACAACTTTCCCCAAGAAACCTATGGAAAAATATTGGACCTTCCAAACAAATTAACTCGTTCGGCTGGTAAATATTTTATAGGGCGGGCATTTTTTTCATGTTTCAAGCTATGTTTCTAGAGGAAAGTTGTTGAGTTTCATTCACTAATTCGCCCCTTAAACTATTTACAGTATTCTTTTACATCCTGTATCAAACCGTAACTTTTGGACGCGGCCAGCGCTCTGGTATGCTACCGAATGTAATGTTGCAGCCATTTATTATTGGGGATTAACTTGTTCATACTCATTGCAGATGAAATGTTAACTAGAACAAGTTTTTACAAACTAAATCGTACAGAATGTAAAAAAATTACCGCCAATATGTTAAGAGATGAAAGTGAACAACTTTTCCCAAGAAATATATGAAAAAAGAATTGGACTTTCCATACAAATTGACTCCTTCGGCTGGTAAATATTTTATAGGACTGGCATTTTTTCATATTTCGAGCTATGTTTCTAGAGGAAAGTTGTTTAGTTTCATTTACTAATTCGCCCCTTAAAGTATTTTTTACATTCTGTATTAAACCGTAACCTCTGGGCAAGCTCGCTCCACCGTAGATCCCATCTCTGCTCTAGGGTAAGATTGGGGTCAAGAGTAAGCCCATCATAGATTTAAAAAAAAAAACCTCTGGACGCGGCCAGTGCTCTGGTATGCTACTGAATGTAATGTTGCAGTCATTTATTATTGGGGATTAACTTGTTCATAGTCATTGCAGCAAAAATAACTGCAAATATTTTAAAGGGAGAAACTGAACAATTTTCCCCGAGCAACATATGTCTGCACTCTGCACATAAAAAAGTGTACCTCTCTTATAAACTGACTCGTTCGGCAGGTAAATTATTTTATGGGACGGGCAATTCTTATCTCGAGCTATGTTTTTTGGAGAAAGTTGTTCAGTTTCATGCACTGAAAATATTAGCAAAAATATCCATTTAAAATATAAGCAGTTTTTATACATCTTGTATTAAATCACTTTTAGACGCGGCCAGTGCTCTGGTCATTGCAGGGAGTTGTGAAGTTTTGACTGTTTAAGTTTTGTTGGTTAATATATATAATTTTTATTTTACAGCTTATCATATTCAAATTATAATAAAATTCCAACTAAGTATATACCAGATAGCCAGTCATTTACAACTAAGTAGGAAGGTACGTTACTTATACGTCAGATTTATCATCATCAAACTAATCGTGATTTAAATAGTAACCTACGTTTACACACACATTTATACACGTTTTATCTAATTTTTTAAGTAAGTACTTATTCTTGGTATTTTTACAAACAAAAACTTACGTTTTCCCGCGAAGCTTCCAAGTCGGAGCTCCTGCTTCTACAGTGCTTTATCGTTCACTCGTAGTGAGCTAGATGTCGCTACGTACCTCCTCTATTCTCTTCTTCAAATCCGTAAAAGATTGAACTTTCGGGTTACCTTGTGCAGGCGTAGTGTGAATGACTTGAAAAGATCGAAATTCTTAAGTACCTGGAGTCTTGTATCTCTGTAGAGAACGTTATTTATCATTATTTGATTTTAGACGATCCTAAAAGTTCTGTTTCTTTCTAGGTACCTATGTCTCTTGTAGAAAGTAACTCATTTTGCATAATAGAATTAAAATAAATAGGATTTATTTATGTAGCCTGTTTTGTGTCCCACTGCTGGACAAAGGCTTCCTACTTATGTAATAAAAATCTGAAATAGGTACTTACAAACTACTAATCTACTTGTTTTATAACTATAACTATAATTAATTACCTACACGTAGTTAGATGTTCACAGGCGGTAAATGCGTTGTGAAACGGCAGATAAGAAGTGGCTAAGCGCGGTTAATTTGTTTGTTTGTTGATAATGAGAACTCCAGATTATCTGCCCCCCGAAATATTCCGCGCTCTGTACACAGATTACTGTTAAGGCGAAGTTCTTTTTATACCTACACTGTGTTCCCGGGGCAATGCATTAAACTGGACACTTTGTTTAGAGCATCGCACTAAACATACGGGATGTTAGAAACGGTGTAACGAAAACTTTGCAGGCGTGCTCAGACCATGAAACTGAACAACTTTTACTATGGAGCCAAAGGTGGGAAACGAAAAACAAATTCCGACCTCCCATACAAAGTCAGTCAGCTGATCGTGAATTTTGTATGGGAAAACGTTTTTTTTTTAATTAACACCCTTTATAACATAGTATGGAAACAATGATGAAAATCAAGAAAAAAAACGACCTGCCATGCTAAGTCAAAATTTATGGTCCAGGATTTTCCAACTAGAATCATTTATTACCACTCTATTTAAGGGTCCAAATGATACTGGGTTTTCTTACAAACACTAAGAAGAACTAGTGTAAGTTAATCTCATAAAGGGGTACGTTAATGTAGAGGTTCATTGATAAAAAAAAGGTTTACTAATTAAGTAGGCGTATTCGCCTTAATAGTCTAAACCATTGAGTACTTAGGTACATTAGATTTAACGTTATGAGTTAGACTTTCAGTAAATTGAGATAAGGCTAAGTACCTATCTACAGCACACAACATGAAGTGACATCTTTGAAATATGATTGATAATCTTTGTCGAAACAAGAAAAACATGTTTAGTAGGTATGTTTTTAGTTAAGGCTACCTGTAGTTAGGCATTTCCATTCGTTAGGTAAATTATAGGGTTAGGTATTGTACCTACGTATAGAGTACCTAATTACCAAATGTCTAAACAAAATACTTACACATTTTTAGAAATTTTAGTTCGTCTAAAACTATGAATTGAAGAATTACCAATAATAATTTTATAATTGACAATTATAAATTGATAAATTAAATAAGTATCAATCACATCCAGTGTTCGCTAGGTACATACATTTTTTTAAAACCTTGCAAAATTTTACCAAAGTACAGATGCCTAAAGTGGCTGGTTCAAATACTACTTACATGCGGTGGAAAATTTTGCATTAAATGTTTTGGCTCTACATTATCATTGGTTGAGTTAAGAAAGAGTTTGTGTGTAGGTATTAGCTAACCAGTTACTAACGTCAGCTCATTGATGAATCTGGGAGCACGGTCAGGGAGCACGGCAGAGCCCGCGCCAAGTCGAGCGCAAAGCAAACACTGCCGTTACCATCCTTTACCTACTGGAACCATTCACCGCATTTTCAGGCCCCTATTTGAGAACCTTTGGATAAGACCAGAACGCAAAAATTTTTATCATCTAGTAAGCTATAATTACATGCTTAAAATCCAAAATTTCGAGTATGTAGGTTATTTAGTTCCGAAGTTAAGCAAAAGCAAAGTTTCGCATTTATGACAGACACTCACTCATTCATGATCATCAAAATAGAACTAGTACTACGCATAAACACAGAGAGCTGAAATTTGGTACAGAGTAAGGGTATAATGGACACATAAAAGGAAAACTATAAAAGCTAGGATAATCGAAGGTTTAGAGTACCACCAGGCATACCAACAGAAGCCCAGCTAAACCATAGGAGATACAGATATGAATTCAAAGCAAAAGTTGTTCAGCTTGAACTATTCAGGTCATATAAATTATGATAATGATAAAAAAATAGCATCAAGAAACCTTAGACTTGGCATGACATTGTCTAGATTTAATTATTTTTTGGAGATAAACAAGCAGTTTCATCGAGCCATTTTTTACAGAATATTTTTGGAGGGATAATTTAACACAAACGAGATACCTAGCAAAATAATCGAACAAAGCGATGGTTTCATTCCCTTTTGCCTTTTTTTGTTCTAATTTCTTATATAATGCTATGTAATTTTAGTTGAACTAAAAGGAAAAAAACGTTCTTTTTATTTTATTTTTATATATTATTACTTACTGAACCTTGATTGACACCACCTTTGGAGAGGATACCCTGTTACTTACTAATATTTCCGTTCCTCTTAGAATGTAGGGTTGGCTGGTACCTATTCATGTTTTATTTAGAGTAATTCAAATAATTATTGCTCAATATTAGGTAGCAGTTAAAAACAATACCAGCTAAAACAAAGTCCTCTAGTCTCGAGTTCTTAGTAAACACTTTACACGTCTCTTCAATAAATAATAGGGTCCCAATTCTTCTAAATAATAATTTTAAGAAGAGCTCCTTGAGTAGGTTGGTAAATACCTATGTAGGTAGGTCTTACGGCTGTAGTTTGGCAAGTTAGTGGCATAGTATTTTAATTTTGCTTAAATATGTAGTGGCAAAGGGTCCATACATGCCGATCCCATCGGCTTTTCTTCTTTACAACCATGTGGTTTCACATCAATCTACATTAATGTTAGTACATTTTTCTCCGGCCTACTTTCGTTAAAATGTCACCCTTTGCCTGTGGAGGTACTTACCTACTGAACAAAAAAATCTAGTATTTTTCAATTTGTAGTTAGTTAAGTTAGGTACTGATTTTGCAATACACATACAGTATTTTCTAGTCTTAGTAGGTAGGCAGGCAAATAGGTTACAATAAAACAAACTTTGCTCTAGTTCATTAAATTTTATTTTTAAAAGTACACCGTAAAAAAGGGAGTATGTTTCTTTTCCCAAATAATTTTCGCCTATTTTCAAATAAAAACGTCCGTACCTCAAAAGGTAAAAAACGTAAACATTATAAAATCACTTTGTGGTCCGTCCGTCTATCTGTCGTTTAATAGCTTCGTTTTGAAGTATGAATTAAGGAAAATCTCTAAAAATGTTAATTTTCATACACAACGTGTTACAAAACAACAAATAAATCAAAAGTATTTGGCTAAAGGTACCTTGTGTAAGCCCGCCAAGTTCGAATGAATAATAATGGTTGTAATTATAATAATAAACCTAGGCTTTAATTAAGATTTCAACTCTTTTTTAGGCCTAAGAACTTGGCCTCCATTTTTACATTTTATATTTTTGGTGGGATCAAATCTTTATCTAAAAGGCTATTTTTTTGTTTATAGGTATAGGTACCTTATCGTTATCTGTCTTTCAAATTAAATTAATATTAAGCCATCTCATTAGATCCATGTACCTACCTAGGTAGGTATTTAGGGCACAGCAGTAAACATTGCCAAGTCATTATCACACTGAAAAAAAGTGAACAATAACAAATGTAAAATAATTAAATTCATAACTAACTTTAAATAAAAAAGTTGCATATCTTACTATTTATTAATTTACAACTTTTCTTGCGCATGGCAGTAAATATGACCCCAAGTTCTTTATTAAACTGAAAAATATGATGATAACAAATACTCTACTAGGATCTATGAAAGTTTTCCTTGCGCTTGGTAGTGAACATGGCCAAGTTCATTATTAAACTATTATTTTTAATAAGTTTTATCGGTTTTAAAAATCAATGTTTTTAGTTAATTAAGTACTTATCTTTCCTATCACACAATACCTAAGTATATTAAGCACCGCTAATATGTAGGACATGTACTTAAAAACTAAACTGGTAATAAATAATGAAAAATTGAGAACAATATTCTACCATCAGATTTCGTCAGTTTAAATCTGGTTGTTCGCTGTTATCATTATCAGTAAAGTTTCGCGCCAAGAAAACGTTCCCTAAGTTTGGCAACTTAAAGTCGAGAGTCGAGCGAAACATCGTGCGCACGCACGTGTACCTATCTACGTAACTACCGTGTCTATAGCCTTCGCACAATTAAGTTTGGAGAGTTAGTTGTGACTTGGGCCTACAGATTTTATAAAATGTCACCCTGGAATCTAAAATTGCTGAAGTATAATTTCTAAATTGTTAACGGTATTAGTACAAATAATTTAAATTTGGTACATATATGATCAATAGCAATGTGAATTTAAGTCTGCCTGCCGATAGCGAGCGATGTAGCGCGGCGGCATCCCGGCTCATATTGATTGCCGGTGACATTCTTATCAATACACCCCCGGCGGCGCGCGGCAGCGGCCGCACCACACAACACCCAAAAGAAACAGAAACGTTTCTTCGCGCGCTCAGAACGCAACGAAAAAAGGGTGGAGACTTCGCGGCGACGTCGTCACCCAATCGAATTAAACTTGGAACGCCGGCCGGCCAATGAGACGCGTCCGCCTGGGCGGGCGCGCGCACGCGGCCGCGCCCTCGTTTCGCTCCGGCTTTTTATTTATTGTTGCGCGGAACAGCGCGCGCGACGGGCGTGTGATGCGCGCATAGTTCGGAAATCGAGCATGGAGTCCGCCGTGGACTCAGCGTCGACCGCTAGCGAGGTTAGCGGCTCCTCTGGGGGTTCGCCAAGGGTGAAAGCGGTGTCACCAGCACGTGCACTCAGCCCACCGCAACTGTTGGCTCCAAGGATGCCGTTGCCGCCGCCGGGACTTGGCCTGCTGGGCTCCCTACAAATGATGCATCATTCACCACTCGACCTGATGGCTGCTGCTCATCATCATGGCCATGCACGATATGGGAGCCCGCCACCGATATCAACATCCGACCCGTCGGCCAATGAGTGCAAACTTGTCGATTATCGAGGGCAAAAAGTTGCCGCTTTCATAATTCAAGGGGACACAATGCTTTGCCTGCCTCAGGCTTTTGAACTGTTTCTTAAACATTTAGTTGGTGGACTGCACACAGTGTACACAAAACTAAAAAGACTGGACATAGTGCCACTGGTGTGCAATGTGGAACAGGTGCGAATTCTGCGTGGACTCGGCGCCATCCAGCCCGGCGTCAACCGCTGTAAGCTGCTGTCTTGTAAAGACTTCGACGTCCTCTACCGGGACTGCACCACGGCAAGGTACGTCTCCAAAGAAAATTGTGCTACATACCAGTGAATATGACTTCGTACTCGATTCTGATTTTACAATAGCTGAAAATTTTCCTTGCATTTTATTTAATTTTTTTGTGGTCCAATGTTATTTTTTACAATTTTTTACCGTTGTTGTCGTTAATTTTAATGTCAAGGTAAGTGACTAATTTAGATTAATATTTTTGAATGCATAAACATGGATGTGTGTGATGGATGAGTTTTTCGAAATGTATTTGTAGGTAATCATAATAAATAACCTACCATAATTATTTATACATAAAATAAGTATTTGGACTACACTGTCACACTAGGTAATTAGTATTTTACCAAATAATTTATATATTTTAAAGGCATGGTATCTAAGTAATAGTTACATTACCATCAGTAATACTTAGTCAGAATATAACAATTTTATTCAAATAAATTAGTTGATTAAAAGACAAATTAAAAATTCATTCATTTAAAACGACAAGGACAAGGACAAACGGGAAGAAATTCCAGGTTTCGGACTGTAGGACCAGGAGAAATCCTTAGGGCCGTGAACAGAGCCGTGCACGCCATTAATTTTTCACATTTTAATACGCGCCAAATATTTCCACTGGGTTAAATATTCAAGTGAGATTCGGCGACGGAAGGGTTAAATCCCTGTTAATTAGCGGCTGGGGCTTAAATATTTAAATAGTAATTTTTACAAACGCTAAAGTTAGATTAAAAAATCTTGTTGTGTTGTTGTGGAGCGCCGTGCGCCGGGTAGGCCTATATTGCTGTTGTTGTACTGAAGTTCCCTGAATGCGATTTTAAAAATGTAATGTCGGTAGGAAGTATGCGTTTGGGAGGTGTAAAGTTTAATTTTTCGCTCGTATTGACGCTTTGTGTTTGTAATATTTAAGGTTTGTTTATTGGTGAGCGGAAACGTTTTGGGCCGGGCCGGCCGGCCGGGCGGCCGCGTTCCTACCTACGTCCGTGACTCATATTATATTTGACTTCATGAAATCATAATGCTTACGTTCATTTGTTTAATGATATCATAGACTTTTCATGTTTGGCCTATTTTACACTTAGATATAAACTTAATAATCAAAATGTTTCACAGCAAAACCATTAATTTAAAGCAAGCTCATTGGTTTTCATAAAATAACAATAAACATTAAAGCTTGATTAAAAACTAAGACCTAAAAAGGCGCCTAGTTTATTTTTAACTGTAAACATTTAATATTGTTGCATAATAATTTATTATTATTGTAGCTTTAAAATGTTACAGTAAGATTGAAATTTAAAAAGAAAAAACTTCAAATGCACGCTGAGCTCCGTCGGGCGATGAATCAAACTAATCTGTATTGACACGTTTCCACCATTACGATTCCACTAATTCCTTCCACCAAGACATCTTGTTTCTTTTTATACAAATATCATGTTTTGTTGTTTTCTTCTTTAAACCAGAGACTTCGATCTGTCTTTGTGTGGTATTATATTTTTTTAAACTTGACGTTGCTAATTATTATTTGTTAGGGTCAATGTTATTATTTTAATGCACATTTAAAATGTCTAATTACCTACTAATTATAATACAATGCTTAAAATTCTAAAAGATTTTATAATAATACTGTTATTACAATAAAATACTTTGAAAGCAATCGTAATAATAAAAATAAAATAAAAAATCCAATTGGTACTCTAAATGCATGCATTGCATTAATGAATAATGTCGTTGCACGTTGCTCTAGGAAATGCGATATTTTTCAAAAACGGAACGCCCGCATTACAAAACGCCTTGTAAATAATAGGAGGACGCTCCTTTTCACGCTTCAATAATTGCTCTACAGCAGATAAACGAATACGGATCGGGTTACATCGCATATGCTGAGAACGGAACAGAACCGTACGGGGTGTCAAAACGAAACTTAAATCTAACTCTTTTATTTATGAATCCATATAAAGTGAATGGGTAAAGATAAAATACATCTGTAAAATAAACAGATAATCAATTAGGAACTATGAGAGAACGATTTATTTATGATTAGGAATCAAGTTATACTAATGTAGGTAAAATTAAAACTTCTGAAATTTGAAGAAAAATCACACAACACGTAGAATATGAAAGTATTATAGCATTTTATTAGAATATTATTGCAGTATTGGTCTGTATACAAAACAATGCAGTTAATCATCAAAACCATAAATTAATTAAGATAGATAATATTTTCAATTAAAAAATTATCTTCTGTTCAATACGAACTTTTTGTAATCAATGGCTCCAAAAGGGTTCCGTCTATTGTCTCTGCTACAAAGAGCCGTGTTCAATTACGGGGGTCATTAACACGACTTTTTATGGAAATTTCAGCTTTACGACTCATTTTGATGGTCCGCCTTCAAACGGAGTGATATTTTGTAAATAAACAAGCACTGAAATAACTGCTTCATTACCTTTGTTGAGCCGGTAGGTGAGTTGTAACTTCCAAGCCCTTCCTGTGTACAGTTTTCAAAAGTTGATTGTGTTCGACAGATAATATTGAAGGACTGTAAAATATCCTGTCACAACTTAAACATTGTTCAGTTTTAAATTTAGTGTGTTTAAAATAACGCCTAGTAGAAACTTGGCGCCTGCACTTCCGTGCGACATTAACAAATTTGTGTGTCAGTTTAAGTTTAACGTAAATAATTATTAGTATTGTCTATGTAGTCGTGGTCTATGTACCAGTAGTACGGTGTGTGTGTGTGGGTAACAATAACATGAATGGTGGAATGGTGGTACTGAGACTGGCGCTGGTCCAAGCGGTGGTTCTCATTGAAATATTAAACCAAGACGCCGCATTGCAGTTTCTGAGACGCACGCGGTGCCAAACTATTTGTTAACTGCCTTGCCTGTCGTCGTCTCTAATAGATACCTAAATGCGTTATGTATGGTAATCAAAATGTTGTGCTTAAAATAATAGTAGGTAATTTATAAATTTGTTTTGCTTTCAGTTAAGTACTTTTGTATTGGTATCGTTATTAATACGCACAGAAAATATAATTAACAAATTCATTATTTCATTTTATTAATTGATTAATATATAGGCATGTCTATAAAGCGATATTTTAAACCTACTTTAAAATTTTGAATAATGTTTTCACATTAAAACTTTGTTATGCAGTAGCAATGAATCGTTTTGATCACGGCTGGCTGCTCTATCTCGCTCTTGATCGCAATATTTCTAGTTTATCGAACTGCGCATACGCTACCGTCGTTACTTTCTAGATTTCCGCGTTTTCATTGTTACAATAGCAAACATTCACAGATAAGAAATTAAATGATGATCAGCAAGTATCTTATGATTCATTCATATGCATCGCAGATAAAGAAAGAAACAGCTTATAAAAAATATATATATGACAAATAATTTGTCAAAGCAAAGTCACGAATAAAACAATTCATGCGGATTCCATTCACAACGGCAAATAAACTCGAGTGGCTGAAGGAAACGCAATTTCCTCAAAGGCAGTAAAGCGACAAACTGTTCCACAATGGGAATATCATGGAGGCAATTTATTACGATTGATCAACAAGTAGCTGGGGAAAGCGCAGACGGAAAGAACGTCTACAACAACACCGATAAAGGACCCTCGAAGCACTCAGTCGGCACGCACGCCGACATTCGAAATCCACCCGTACAATTCGAAAAACCAACGCACACAAGTGACACGAGGGAATCCCTCCGGCTAGACGGAATTATCTCGGCCTCTCTATTTCCGTTTCGCGTACTATTGAAATTGCGTCTCACTCCCTCTTCGAACCTAATGTATTTCGTTCTCTTTCGCATTCGATTCATTCATGACTGTAGATTTGAATGGATTCGGAACGTGCGTTTCCTTGCCACAAGTGCCACCACTTGATACTTCGGGTGGCTGTCGTCTGCACGCGTCGCGACGCAGTTTAGCGTCGAGAAATATTACGTTAGTTCAATCAATCACACCTTCACAGTTTCAGGCGACAAAACAAGACCTTTGAAAAAATAGGCGACAATGTAATAACGAGCAAATTTAATTAACATTTCGCTTCCGTGCTAGTCATTGAATGGTTGATAGAAACTATCGCATGGCGTGTAGCGCGGAGCGCCGGTAGCCGTTGTAATGTAACGTCTTCTAATTGCGGCTCACCATGTGTTGAGCTCTAATCATGTTTAATTACAGCAAGAAGAAGGAGTCATTGCAGTTTATCATGAGATGAACTGTTACAGACGTATAAACGCGCGAGAAAATGATGGATTAATCAATGCTCTACTCTAGTTAAGAAAGTACATCTACTTATCGTCACAATTTCCTATGGAAATCAACCTGTCGTGGATAGTTAAGCATGACTTAGATATCCGGTTATAGGAACTGCAGAATTGTAAGAAATTACATTCAGAAATCATTCCATTGAAAGTAACTGTAACGGGTAGAAATAATAAAGAAACGTTTAATTCAATTTTCTTATGCTTACAATCCACCGCTACTTTTGACCGCAAGCGTGTGTTGATTATAAAAATTAGCACGACCGCCGTTCTTTAGTATTCCATACACTCGATATTTTTTTCCATCTTTACTAACTCGCTATACATATAGCTGCATCCACACAGAATACGTCATTAATCCAATGCAGATTAGTGTCGAGACAATGGGAGGCGGAAATGCAGGAGAGTGAGGTTTTTGCGCGCGATCCGCTCCACTCGGCGTTGTGTGAATGAGACACGCTTACTAATTGCTATATTAATTATATGCGAAGAAGTTTACGTGTTAGAAACGCGTGAAAATTATATCACTTTGACAGACTATAAAATTTTCATTAGCATTCTATATTTTTCATGTAATTTTTTTCTAGGTTTTGTTCATGTAATTTTTTTCTAGCACATTTAATCATGTAACGCAAAATTTTTATAACCGTAAATCTTATAAAAATACCTTCGTGTACCTTGTAAAAGCACATACGGCTAATGAAAAAAATCGTCTTGGTCTGCGCACTACCGTGCCACAAATAGGCTCAATCTGAATTATTGAATTCAATGTTCTTCAAGAAATCTGTAGATAAATCAAACCCAACTATTGCCTATAAATTATTTGAATTTATTCATGACTAGCTGCCCGTCAGCGGTTTCACCCGCTGCAACCTATTATTCTGAGGGAAAAAAAGCATTACTCGCCAAGAGATGTCGCTGTTAGTTTTCGGCGAAAACGTTTAAAACGCGAATCGGCTCAGTCACGCCACCTTTGCAAAAATATTCGAATATGCGTGTTCCTGTAGGAATAAGACATTTTTCCGTGGTAAAAAGTAGCCTATGTGTTATTCTAGATACTCTTCTATATTTGTGCAAAATTTCATGTCAATCTAATCAGCCGTTTTAGCGTGATGATGTCGTAACAAACACACACACACAAACATCCGCCTTTATAATATTAGTAGGATATACAATTAACAAACTAATCTAATCAAGAGAATAGAATGTCAAGATGAAGTTATTACCTACAATGTACAGTCGCGACAAGAAGTGCATTCGCACAATTAGTCTATTATGATACCAGTCAATGCGCGCGCAGGTTTTGCTACACATTCCCATGATACCTCAATCTACATACTAAATCGTTAAAAATTAATTATAATTGTTTGCTAAGTCTCTACAACTTATTAAAATTAATTATTTATTGTGCGAATGCGCCTTGGGTGTTCTGAAATATTCTGAAGTGATTTTAAACAAAGATGTTTCTTAGCCTACCTTCGGTTAAATAGTTAATTGGGGCCAAACTCTGCTGCTTGTTGTGTCTCGATGGTACCTATGTCAGTTGAATGGTTTTGGCAGTTTCGTATTCTTCTAACAGTTTTTAGTAAAGCAAACCACAGTGGCAATAGACTGCCAGTAAATGGCTTAAATAGCAGACTTGGGGCCCGGGAGATTTTACGAGTAACACCAGCCATAACCCAATAATTCCCTGGCCAGCCAGGTTGCAGTTAGCACCACCGTGCAAACAAATGGAAACGCTTACAAAGCAACAAAACCAGATAAGGCTACTTAAGCGCCGTCTGCCGGGCTCGTTAAACCCTGATATACGGTTTATAATAAAACCTAATAAAACATTTGCAACAATTTAAAAGGGAATCGATAAAAAACTTAGTAGGCGAGTATCAAATGTGCGCGAGGCCGAAGTTGGAAGATAGTAAATTGCAGTTTATTGCCTTAAACCGTGTTTGTTTTATTTTTAATTGAATCATACATTGGCAAATTCAGTTTACTTTTTTGTGTAGTGTAATGTTAATGAAATACCACAGTTTACTATAAGGTACATTATGTTCTATATTTAGTATTTTTTACTATATCTATATTTTAAATTTATATTCTTGTGGGTAAGTACGTACTCTAAGTAGTCTAGTACCTACCGCCATTACGTTTGAATTTAATTTTATATCATTCTCAGTTTGAACCTTGCATATGCATTTACTACCTAAGATCTATGTTTTATGGGTGGCAGGCAGCGTTATTATAATTATATTTCATTTACGATCAATAATTAGATATTATTTACAGTACCTACTTAGATCTAACCGTTCGAAAGTAGTTTCTAGTTATTAACGGTAGATGTATATAGGGTGAAATTTTACTAGTGACCGATAGCGAAAACTCAAAACCTGCTAGTGATAAGGAACAACTTTCCCCAAGGAACATAGGTCGAAATACGAAAAAATATTTTGGACCTCCCATAGTAACTGAAATCAGCTGATCGGCAAGTTTGTATGGGGGGTCCAAATTTTTTTTTCATATTTTGACCTATGTTCCTTGGAGAAAGTTGTTCCTTATCACTAGCCGGTTCTGAGTTTTCGCTATCGGTCACTAGTAAAATTTCACCCTATATAGTATAGACTTAGGCATGGGTACCTACTATTGCCAATAAATCCACCTACCTATTTAAGGGACCAACTTATACTGGATTTTAATACTTATTAATTTTATTTTATTATATTTGGGGAGCTTACAGACACTTGTACAATATAATATTAAGTTTAAAGGTACTTAAAAGCCAATTACAAAGCTACCACATATAGATTAGTACTAAGAAAAATTGTTTATGTTGATCTCTTAAATTGGTAGGTGGATTTGTTGGCGATAGTACTTAACTACTAGGTACCATTTACTACGAAGTGGGCAACAAAATAGTTGGAAAGTGTTGTATAGTTGGTACAATCTGCAATAAGGGCCATTCGGCCGCATCTAAAGGCCGATCACACGACGATTAAACCTTATTTACAACGGGCATAAAATACTTATAATTTCCCAGCAGACACATTTCCAATAATCATTGCAGCACTTAAAAAACTTTGTTAAGGAATTTATGATCAGTGGTAAAAACAAGCTAGGTCTTATCAATTTATATTTAAACAGCTTTTACGAGTTTTAATTTGACTTGACATAAAATATATCTTAAAATATTTTAACTATGTAAGAGAAGTTATTAAAAGATTTTAACTATTCTGTCATTTTTAATGAGTCTCTTAAACTAATGCAATAAAATAATCGATAACTGCATCCACGTGGGAGCGAGTAAAATCGATACCGGTCCAGATGCACAAAAATGGGGCACAGGAATCGATTTGCCCCACATTTCGGGTGTCTAGCGGCCGCGCGAGGGTAACGCTCGCGATAAGGGATAGTGCCCCCCTCGGGGGCGGCACCCCCTTCTCCCCTCATAATATTTACCGCCCCCCGGCCATACTTACGCCCCTCAGTATTTACGGGTTGAGAAAAACAAGGGTACTCGAGCTTCGGAAGGTGCAACGTAGATTTTAATCCTTTCTGATGTTTTATGATTGATGGCGGATTTCGTGATCGGCGCTGCGCTGATGTTGATGGATTCTTTATGATTCCCCGTTGGTATTGCGAGTTGTGCACGGATCGTGCCGGCGACGACGTTTTTGCGATTAGCATTAAACTGTGTGCTCTTCAGATAACAGTCATCATGTCAAATGCTCGCAATGAACTTGTTTTGACCTGGTGAGCGAGGAGTGGTGTCATATCGTATCAGAGCATCCGTGTCTCGCGCAGCCCTTCACTGTACGTGGCGTCGCATACCAAATTTGATCGTGACGACGCACAATCACACTTGCATTTGTTTTCTGAAACCTAGAAAAACGCAAATCTAATTCGCTTATTTTTTCTGTGGTTAAGACTTCATTTCAAACCACTATTAGGTGTAATTTATTGATACTTGTTTTATTCATAATTTGTTAGGATGCTTTTAATATTCATGAAATAAATTAATAATCACATTTAAAATAAAACAATCGTACCTATTCATTTAAAACCGCCGCTAGCGCCACATGCCAATCAATAATAATTTCAATAGTCTTCGAAAAAAACTTAATTAGACTGCTTTCAAAGACAGAGCCACGAAATACCATTTCAAAAGTTCTTTTTACAAAATAAATTTGTTTCATCTTTAGGCTCTAAAGTGCTGGCAATAAAGTTGAAAGTGGTTGTTTAAGGATGTGTTTGCCAGTAAAATAGTGTTGGTGTTGGCATAATGTGATGATGGGTGAAGATGTCAGTCAATACTGACTCGTCTGTATATTGACGCGTGCCCAATATTCGGCCCGGAGAGCCCATACGACTAGATAATTATTATTTTGTGCGGTACAAGAGACAGTTGACCGAGCTTTCCGTAACAATTGAATGTTGTAGTCACCTTTATCTGTTTCTTTTAAATTATTCAACTGGTTGTTTAAAATAAGTGTAATTTTATAATGACTTTATTTTAAAAAATCCCAAACTTGGCCTGTGCACTACAGTGCACCAATGTACCAAAAATTAATGGGTAATTTTAATATGTACCTATTTTCATATCCCGGTTAGCATTTAGACACCTTACGCCTCAATTTCAATGTTATTTTTAAGTTAAATTAAGTTTGCTTTCGTAGGTAGGTACCATACCTTAGACCAATTAGACATCCACCGGTAAAGTTAAAAAAAGTTGAGAATATTATCTACCACCCCAACTCGAACAATTTGGTTAATTTATTTAAAAAAGCGTTGTATCAAGTTTTAGTTACACGTTTGCCAGAGGAAATTGGATTTGGGGATTGAAACTCGTCATTGTTCTTTTAATTGCGGTCAATTTGTGCCGTTCTAGGCGAAATGTGCCGGTCATGGTGCCCCTTGCCCCGAGTGAAGTTCGATACTTTATCGAACCTGGAAAAATATTGCTATATGTTTGAGTTTATAAGTAGGTATACTTCCAGTCTTCAATAGCTAGTGCTTTGTTTCGAATTTGACACGTTATAAAATAAACAGCTTTATACCTATTTGTGCCGTACCAGGCTAAATTTGCCGTTCTAGGCGAAATGTGCCGGTCATGGTGCCCCGACGCCCCGAGTGACGCGGGTAGCAAGTTCGATATTTTATCGATCAGTAAAATCAGGGAAAACACGGCCATATCCTATACTTTTAAACGACCAAAAGTTGTATAAAACGATCGAGAACGAAATTTTATAAAGAGAACGAAACTGCTCAAACGATTTTCACGAAATTTCATTATGTAGTGGTTTTTAGGGACGATAAATCAATGTAGAGGTACCTAGAAGGTTTCGTTTTTCAAAAATCATTGCTTCACCCCTTTACCTATTTAAAGGTGTTTTTAAATCAACGCCATCTATTGCACAACCGACCAAGCTCGGTTCTCCAGCTAGCTTGATTTCATATGGTTAGGTGCTTACCTGTAGGTATACCTAATGTTGGCTATTTTGTGTTTAAAGTCAACATCCAGTGTCAAGTTGTGCCTTTCTAGGCGAAATGTGCCCGTCATGGTGCCCCTTGCCCCGAGTGAAATAGGAAGCATGTACAAAGGAAAAATATGACTAAAGTTTGAGTTTATAAGTATACTTGTAGTCAACAGCCAGTGTTTTGTTTCAAATTTAACACGTACCTAGTATAATAATATTATTTAATAAATATTTGTGTCTTTCTAGGCGAAATATGCCTGTCATCTGCCCCGAGTGAAATGGGTAGAAAGTTCGATATTTAACGATCCTGAAGAAAAATTGGCTACCACTCTTAATATCTTGTTTTTTACAGTGTGTAGAGTACTGACAGTCGCGATACAGTTTATTATGCTAATAATAATTAATTGTCAGTCTTATTCCTGAAAAATAATGATAAGTTATTTTCAGTCTCTTTCAAATACACGTTCTCTGGGCACGTACAAAAAAAAAATAATGAAGTAACTAATTCGATATCCCCTATTCCCCATCACTATGACCTGGCTCTTGAGCTCAATATTAATAAATTTCATTCGAAATATCATTATAGATATCAAAGAAAGGGTTGCACAGTGGGCCGAGTGGGTCGTGCAGTGCGCAGTGGGCCTAGTCGGAGAGCTGGCTACATTTGAAGGCGTAGGATTTGATGAGGAATGAAATTAATAGTTGCCAAAAGATCAGGCTTTTTTGGTTCTCTCTGGACGGTCGCTTGCCAGGGTGAGTATGACTTTCCGCAGCTTTATGAGCTTCCCGGAACATTTTTTTTCCGGTATTTCTTGTTTTTTTTTTCAATTTGTCGGATGCTTGCTGTTTGTCAAGTTTCAGTAGGTAAATACATCCAGTTACGTACTTATCTTTTAGTTACAGGTGATAAAATGATAAAAAAAAGAAACAGAATCTGACTTATGTTTGTTGTTAATATTAATTTGGTGCCTAATTTTGTTAATAACTCACTTCATATTAAAGAAATTATACAACTAACAAAACATTAGGTATGGAAAAGTAGTGATTTTTAACTCTTATGTGTCATTGTCTGAATAGCTCTATTTCGTCTCTGGTAGATACTCGTTTCGTTCATAAAAGACTTCCTTAAAGTGGTTCCTTAATATTCCCGTTTCGAAAATGATCTGAGAATTTTTTTGTGGAAAATCCAATAAAACTGCTGTCAGTTAACGCTAGGAAAAGTCATTCTTGATTCGGGACTTTATAAGGGTTAAAGAAAAATGACACTTGCCTGCCGCGTTGCCTCTCAAGATTGGTTGCGTTGCGCCGTAACGCGTCTGACGTAACCAGCTCTGCGTCTACGTAGCAGCACGTTGGTTGCTGACTCGCACAAACGCTCTATCTGCATATGCCCTGATTGATGTGCCCTGTAATTATTTAGACGCGCTAATAACACCCCGACCAAGCCCGCACTTTGTTTTTGACGACTCAAGACGAATGAAATGAGAAATTCTATCGGTCGGACTCTTAATAGAGCCTATCGTATTCTGATGTTTTGTTGATTAAACGAACAGTCGTTATTAGGTATGTTTTTCACTTTTTGAGATGCAATTTTAATTATTGTGAGATTTGATTAAAAATGAAATGTTTTTAATGAAACAAAAGTGCGGTGTCGGCCTCGAATGAGTCGGAATGTTTCCTGGATATGGCCGCGCCCAAACAAAAATGTAAATCTGAGGCCACTCCTGCTTTGTCCACATTTTCATAATGGTAGAGTATCGTGGATTTATTTACATAAATGGCCACCACATACAGATTGTCTTCATGTTCGGTGTGCGTGCGACGCGACCCCCTCTCTCCTCTCCCCCCAACACCCGACGAATCAGAATATTAACGTAAATAGTAACGACGGTAAAAAAGCTATTATGCAAATGAAACATTTTGAGGTAAATAGAAACTGACGTAATGCGATGTTAAGAAAGGAATAATAAATCGTTTTTAGGCTTATTAGATTATTCCTTTGCTTATAATGTAATGTTCGTAAATAAGACATTGTGCGTGACTTGATTGGATATTATTTAGCTCTACTGTCGGTTTATAGTTCTACTTACAGCAGACTAGTTTGTTCTAATATACAATCATGATAGACCCGATATTAAAATTGTAATAAAGTAACTTTGAATATTCGGCAAAAAACGAATGGCTACGCTTTATGCACACCATCTGGTAAAAAACCTCGGATTATTAATCTCGCGTACGAAAATAAATGGAATTGGCGTAGCCATTGAGATCCTAGATATGAATACGTTATGATATACATTATAACGTGTAATAACAAACGGCTGCTGAGCAGAATATGCTTACGTCACAAGCGGGAACCGAATAATAGAGTTCGCTTCAAACGTTTAGCGAACCCTCGAAAATTGAAATAAAAAAGAACCATTCGAGATGTAACAGCGATATGATTTTGCACTTTTTTATTTTTCGGCTCTATTTTGGTGCGTGTTTTCAACACTGCGCGGCCACAGAGCTGCGAATCGATTAGACACGTCGGAATCACTTGCGCGGGTGTGAAGTTAGCTTCCAATTACCTATGATAATCATATTTGAATTATCACGATAAAATTCTGACAGCAATATGATACAAGACAGATTTTGTCTACGAATTTATCACATCGATTGGCTTGCAATTTAAATTTTATTTACCTACCTAGGTTTTTTTTTGTATTTAGGTAGATATGTACCTACACAAATGAATACAAAGAGGAATGACACAAGGGATTCTCGAAAATGGGCACTAATCCAATAAGATCAAATTCACTTTTTTGTCTAAGTGCCAGTTCGTACGGTTGGTAGGTCTACATAGCGCCCCTACTTTCGTCAGTGTAACATAATTACTAGTGAGATTGTTGCGAAGTGACTCGTAATACCATCCCTTTGCAATACACTTTCTAATTTCACTATTAATATAAACACTGTAATAAATAAAATACATATGCAATTCTCAGTAGTATTTGTGGACATTGCTAGAGATAGCCTAAACTTACATTATTTAAAAGGCGATAACTACTCTTGCATGAAATTAAATTCGTACTTACGAAATAAATTCAATTACAGATTAATGGGCACCTCTATCTCGTATTTTCTTGTGCGAATCAAGAAACAATATAATTACATACTGTGAAAGAGGTCCCTAATCAAAACAAAAACCGTCTATAGCCGGGCAAAAATTCGAATCAAAATCTCATTTTGTTTTTGAGTAGGCAGTGCGGGGCACGCCAAGTATTCGGACATTCGGACGCTGCCCCAATCGTAAGAATGTGATTAATTAAATAAATCTACTAGTGATGTAACGAATGTCACTTTTTTAACATTTGGGAATGTGAATGCGAATATTATTGGCTTTCAACTTTCAAAATTCGCGAATGCGAATAATCAGTTTTTTCAAATTCTGGAGCTAACTGTCAATGGCTTGTTTTGAGTACTTCTGAGTATTATTCGCAGCACAAAGAAATTGTGTTTTTTTTTTTAAAAGACTGAGCAATATTTTACCGCTCATAAAGGAAATTAGCTTATTGTTTACTTACAACTAATTAATGAGTCTTAGACAAGTATGAAATGCATCTCTATTTTTTAAATGAACGTACGTTCATATTCGCAAAACACTCGCACTAACTTTGCGAATGCGAATATTCGCTAGGTACATCACTAAAACGTTCACAGCCGGAAAGAAATTCGCCAACCCTTGGCTTCTCCATTTTTTATAACAGACATAGCTCATTTTGTTTTGCAGGGGGTGTAATTGACTGGTTGTTAATTTCATCTCAGATTTTTTCCTTCTGAGATTTTTCGCCTGTGATTTTGGCAGGGAAATTAACTTGCTCTCTTCGCTTCGCCGGAAAAGGATATACCTAAGTGTTCTGTATTGAATTTACTCTTCTTGCCTCATCGGGTCATTGGACGACTCGGTGACCGTCACGAAATAATAATGATGACTTACTCACCTTCATATGACAGCACAGCTGAAACTTTTCTTGAACTTATTAGAGAAGTAAGTATAGATACCTTTATACATTGTTGAATTCAATTACAACATCTGCTATAGCGGAGAGTGCCCAGAATGCATATCGAATTCTTTCAGCAGCTTATAAATCTATACACATCTCTAAGTTTTGCATAAACTAACAGTTAATAGATAAGTATTTGTTACGTATGGTAATCATAGGCCATAAAGCACAGCTATCGCAAACGTTAGACGGGATAGAAACGTCGTGGCGTCACACTCATATTTCCAATTAAAATTCCTATACATATGCATTGTTACGAATCAGATATCTCTATTGTCCGGCGAATATCGCGCATCGGCCGTATTATGCGCTTCTAGCAATACTTGCGTGTACGTAAACAACACTAGGATTCGCAACATACCATAGCAACGAACTCATAAATCTTGACATCAACGCTCATCAAATACTTTTCTTCGATTGTCTGTAATGGAATTTACGTTACCGTACAATGTTTCTGAAATAAATCTTAGTCGGTGTTCGCATTCTACAAATCATTTGATGGATAGCGGTGCAAACAGACAGCAAATGACAACAAATGTATTCTTCTGTAACGGGCAACTTACATATTCATTATACAGCACATGAGTATGAAATATTTAGAGTAAGATCCTCTCTAAAGAAAAGTGAAAAAGGTATCTCAAGGGAACATGACATTCACCTCATCGTAGTTGATACTTGCCTTAATACTCGCAGTAGGTAATACGCTGTAAACACATACCCTGGTTCGGCAAACAAGATTACCTACGTACTTACACATCCTGCTCTCCCGGTGGGCTGATCTTTATCTCCCTAGAGATATTTATGAATAGTGCCCCTGTTGCACTAATCACCATTATAGTGGAAGCTGGAAACAAAGAAGCCGCAGCCTGCTCTAATTTCACTAAATTTATTGTTCAACCATAACATTGTCCAGTATAGTAAAAGGCCTTAAATTCCCTTCACTTCAGGTTCCTGAAAATGATATCGACTGCTATCATGTATTAATTCTGTTCATATTTATTTGAATACTTAATTGTTAATGGAACATTTGAATGGGCTGCAGATAACTGCATTCAACAAACACAATCTCACGACTTGGAAACAAAACAGAGTTGTAATGTTGAATTGTTAGCTACTAATGTTTTCATTCATAACTTGTTAGATAAATGTTACACAATGGCCTATCTGGATGCAGTTGCACCCGTTTCACATTAATCTTTTAGGAAGATAGTGAGTAAGTGCAGTAGTCACGACGGTGTGGGTGACTGTGACAAGGTTGTAAGGTTTCTGTTTGAACAAGAAATACTTAGATACGGTAATTCAACTTCCGTAGGTAGAGATAATGTGGAGACGACTTGTCTGCATCGCTTCTAGCACATGTGGAATTACAACTTCTATTTACATAGTTGCAATTTCAATTCAGTAATTACATATTTGATTTTCCCATGTGCCTGCATAAGTAGGTACTTTATAGTTATCTTCAGTCGTGACATGATTCATTTATAGGTTTCCTGCCTGAGTACCTACCAATAGAAAAAAAATATTTTCAATTAATGATCATTGGTTACGAACTAATCAATTTGAAACAGACATTGCAAAGGTAAATTCTGTGATCACGTTTCGACTACAGACCATTAAATCATGAGATTTCAATCAACAGTCGGCTGGGTGAGACCTACCTAAGCCATGAACTATGACTATGACCAATTCTATGAAAGCGTAAACTGAATCGTATTTGGACTAATTTAGAAACAGTTATCGCAAAAAATCAGAGACAATGGATTTCAGAAATATTCTTATAAACTATAAACAAACGTTAAGCAAAGCAGAAGAAGGGAAATAGGATCAATAAAACCAGCGCAAACGTATACGATTAGAAAATTATAGTAGACACTGCGGTCGAGCGCAATTAATTGAAATATTCAATTTGATATTAACTTGGCGAAGAATAGCATGCAGTTCGTTATGCATTGCAGTGCAGCAACGCAGCAGGAAACGCAATTAGCCAGTTCGCGATTCCCTGTTCACTCAACCGTGTAACTCCTTATCTCTGTTGCATGTTTTTTCAATATGCAATCCCAGACAATCGTGCCGGTTTATCTGGAAATCTGAATTCTCAGCTATTTTTTTCGCTTACTTCTAATTAATAGTGCAGTTTCATAACTGGCCTGCTCTTCGTGTCAATTCAAATCGTTGCCTACAATCTCTGTGGCAGATGAGCCGTCGTGATTACTTATTACTTTATTAGCATTGTGTATACCGTCTCAATTGTTTATCTCTTAATTAGTTAGTGTAGTTTTGTTCAATTATTTTCCATCTAATTTCACAATTGCAACTAAAGTTTATTTCATGCCCAAGCGCGATGTTTTTTCAGCTTCGTGTCTGTTTATTTTTATCAGAGTAATTATTTTTGATTTGTGTTGTGGTTGTGGATTAAGTGAACCTCCTGCAACCTTTTTTTAAGTATTTTAATACCAGTTCATACCGATAACATAGAAGTATGTCAGTGCGTCTTCAGTTACGTTGGCAAGCAAAGTTTTTGTTACCTATAGGTAGTTGTTAGCCCGCCTCGGTTCAATCGGAATCACTCGAATGTTGCGCGTTGGTTCTCTAATTAGTGATTCCAACTAATTTCCTTTGATTGATTGCAATGCCACACAGTCCGTGATTATGTCAATCAGGAATAACAGGGAAATCCTCGAAATGTGGAGCTTACTAATTAAAAAGAATGTTCAGAACCAGTTCTCGGTTACCGCAATATTCGTGTTAACTCACAATTCAATACAATATTGCTGAGAGATGAGTCAGACACAATGTTGCTACAGTTGTTGAAACCAGTGCCAATAATTCTGTTGAAATTAATCTGTATTTGCTTAAAGCATTTTTTCCTTAGAGGGCAATTTCCAAAATGGTATCCACAAGTCAAAATATGATTTCCTGAATCACGAAAAGCGAGGTGTGTTCCCCTCGCTTTGTAATGTTATGATGTCTTAATACCAGGAATGATGTATGCAGGCCGGAAGCCGGAGTGGCAGTCAAATTGTAGATGGACTTCGCCCAATTTATTCTTCGTATCGAATTGGTTCGCCTTATTTTCGTGCTTGAAGTGCAACTGCATATAAATAGGCAATTTTTTTTATGTTTTCCTTCTTAGCACATATTTATTATGAAAGAATGCATTATGATTGCGGGTAAAATAAAAATATCATGGAAACATTTACATTATCAAACAAAATCAAGACTATCATGATCTTAAACATGAAACTTTATAATTAAATTATACATGTACGTATCTATCTAATCCGGATGTCAAATAAATGTTATAAATATAGTTATTAAAAATTCTGTATGCACTATAAAATATAATTTGCACCTATATCTCTAGATCAGCCTCGTCGCGTGATGCAACTATTGGTACAGCAGTAGGGTATGCAGAAAAATTGCAGCCACTAGTTATAACAACGTAATTCTCTTTTATGGCAGCCGTTTACACTATCAGCTGTGAGTTGTGATGGTTTTAAAATTCGCCATGTCTCGTTCTTTATAGCCTACATTGTTGATGCACTTTTAATTTTAACTGCTAGACCGAGTAACCCTAATGAGGCATTGTATTTAATAGCAACTGCGTTAAAACTTGCATTTATAGCATCAAGAGCTAATTTGATAATTTATGTAGTAACAACATTTCTACACCACATATTTTTTCTTACATTCATACATACACGCCTATATCTCTTGTGGGATAGGCAGAGCACGACTGTAAAAATCGGCCACGCCACGTCTGACGAAAAGCTTTAGAGTCATCAGTAGACTATGTATCACCATAGGACAGATTGGAAACCTGTCGTCTTAAATTGAAATACACATCGACACGCCCAAGGTAAAACAACGTAACTTGAGTTACGACAAAAATGAGTTTTTTACATACCCTTGGTTGTTATAATTTTCTCTACACGAGTGTCGAACAAACGTATCTCTAAGTACAATAGAACCGAAGTTAGCGAGAATCACAACAACGTAACATGTGGTTGCCGTCTGCAAAAAAAATTTGTTCGGCGGATAAAACATGCTATATTGATTTACAATTTGGTTTTACGGATCAAATATTGTCTCTTTTAAAAATATAACAACGCATGTTTATTTACGATGATTGATCGTATTTTTTCAAAACCTAATTTACATGCAAAAAGATTGTAAATTGAGTTACGTATGAATATCCCTTAGTCGGTTCGAATTGGGGTGATGCTATTCTAAGCCGGCATCACACGGCAAATTAATAATATAAAAACCTAGAAAAAGTAAGGCACATAAAAGCTGACTTTGAGAGTCATTAAAATTCTCTAACATTTAGGTTTGCAGCCTTTTAAGGAATACCGGAATAGGCCAGGTTTCATGAAAGCGTCATCGATAACCAAGTTCTACTTTTATACCTAACGGCAAGCTATACAGAAGTTAGAGGAGTATACCTATAACAAAATAGAACCTATGAAACGTAATTGAAAAGACAAAGTACAAAACAGGCGGCCATATTGCTAGGGTAGCAATTTCTTGCAGGCAACCTTTGGGTAGGATAATGCAAAGATATAGTGCCCAAAACGTGTTTACATAAAATATACCTACATAAAATTAAAAATTACTTAATACTCTATACAATGATAAAGCAAGATATAGTATACCTGGACTGTTTTGGAGTACTCTCTTGACTGTCTTATAGCGCTGCCAAGTTGACTGGCAATATGTAGAGGTAGAGCTACCTAAATGCAGGGAAGTCCATTCAAGTCCAGAACCATCAAGCAAGACCCAATAAACTGCTACTCCGAAGCATAAGTCAGGGTGATGTCATATCCCCGATGATAAACTTTACACCTGAAGTAGCTTGGCTGGGAAGCATTTAGGGAGTTGCGTCATATTTTAGAGACATTCTTGCCATATTACGATCATGGTGTGCGATATGTGCTATCTGTCATGACTTAAGGAGCTGAGACTAGAATCCTGGTATTAAAACTGGTCCACCAGCTACCTGTCATTCAGAAAGCTATGGAAAGGGGTTTTACTAAAGGATTAAATTACAGAGTGTGATTACCACTGGAAGACCAAAGTCGCTGTCTGGCTGGTCGATTCTGTCATAGAACGAGTAAGGAAGTTCTTGACTGGAGGTCACGACTTGGTAAGCGTAGCAATAGACATCTTGCAACTAAACAGACCGATGACATAAAAAGTGTGTTTTTCAGTTTTATGAACAAAAATGTCTAATATTCAGTTTCACCAAGCGCCAACAATCGCAAGTATTAATCATAAAAAGTGTGGCTTATAGTGACTGCGAGCTTTATTGGAGATCTCAGACACATTCCGCCACTACGATGAGGTTATCCACAAACATGATCCTCATTTGCGACATGCCAGCATTGACGTTGCTTTTTAACACTCTTCATGATATCCTTAAGGACATTATTGAAGAGTTTGGGCGAGAGAGTGTAACCTTGGCAGATACCTCGTTTTATTGATATGGAGACTGTATTTCGGTGCATGTGCACCTGCTTCGTTTCAAATCTCCAACAAATGCTCACAGTACTTCACAAAGCTTATCTTAGGATCGTGCTGAGAACGAACAATTGTGTCCAAGACCAAATGGTTCTTTGCGTGTTCGTAATATAACCATAGGTAGGTAATGACATTGTACAAATAGTCTTGGGCATCTTTTATCCTTCGACCCAGTAGATCAGGATAAGAGATGAAAAGACGAATTGGGTTAGGCTTGGCTGCTTTTGGGAAGCTGGATGATGTCTTCAAGTCCAACTACCTCAATACCTGAAGACCAAGGTATATGACAAAATCCTGCTGATACTTACTTAAGGTTAAACCTATAATAAGTTTAAGATTAAAATAGCACAGAAAGCAATGGAGCGCGCCTACCTCGTTGATTGCGTATCAAACGTCGAGATTTGACGTAGTAGCAGTTTACGACAAAAGTCGAGTAAAAGTATTTTTCTTTAGTCACATGCCCCTTTATTCATTTGTAAATCTGTAAAATATCATAAATATGACGTTTTACACGTCATAAAATAAATAGTTCCTTGCAATTACACACAAAAGTGTGAACCATTTACGACCTTTTTGCAGTCAGTAAATTGAAAACTAAAGGGTGAAACTATCAAAAAGTCTACTTCTCGTAACTTTAGATTGAAAATATTAATTTCCTATAGAGGATACTCAAAAATTAACAACATGGTCCTAAAAAATAATTTCCAAATAACGCATAGTTTCGTGTTATGATTTGTGGTGATATTTTTTTAGTTTTTCGGTTCTGGTGTAAAGTTGTTTTTTTTTAATATAAGATTTTATGAAAGTATTTTATTTCATTGCATTATGGTTCGTAAATTTCATACAAGACTTACGCTACTTTTATTACTTTAAGGTCAAAAGGTTATAAAAACAGAAGCCAATTCAAACGTAACTCAGACATACACTGAATTTAACCGTAAAAGGTAATAAATACATAAGACAACTCAAACGTAACTCAGACATACACTGGAATTTACCGTGATATCTCTATCATTGAAGATTCACTATCTCAACTTACGTTGTTATTGCAAGTAATATGCATCGTATCCCTTCATTGTAAGTCATAAAACTCAATGAAAGCAAATTATTATGAATAAAACATATATAACAACATATAAAACTCGTTACATGTATTCTTTAAAACAAACAATCACTTAAATTAATAAAAAAACAAAAGCGTGAGAATTTTTTTAAACCTTAAAATCGCTCTACTGTAAAGTTGTCAAAAATGAGATACGTTGTTTTACCTTGGGCGTGTCGACATCAACTTTCACATCCCTTAGTCGCTTCTTACAACACCCACGGGAAAATATGGGGTGATGCTATTCTAAGCTGGCACCACACGGTATTTTCTCTTTCAGTCTTGTTTCGTATTTAAATCTAGGACGTATAAATCGAACATTATGAGATATGAAAACTGTTTCACCAGCCAGCAGTTTCCAATCGTTTCCGATGTAAACTGGTTCTACTTCTAGACAAGCATCTTCCTTAAACAGTTCAGACTTCACTGTGTTGAGAGAGCCTTACCAATTTATGGATTCAGTTGGGAAAATTGTTTCTTGAGGAATTGAGACTTTAGGTTCTATGAATTTAGAGTGAGGTAGTTTGGCGTTTGTGATTGGTGTAACGGGTCTAGTTCACAATAAATCGTGACCACGCGAGTGCGTGGTGCAGTCGGCGCTGCTTCGGGCTAATCGCTCCTGTTGCCTTTCCTTTGATGTTTTAAGGCCTACATGCACTTACAACCTTTTACTGTTCACTTACATCACTTTTGATATCTTGACTGAAACTCGTTTCTTTGACTTAAACAGAGCAACCACTTATTAAAGATCGTACAAAAATACTATTAAATCTGTAATGCCGTTCATAACTAACAGTGATGTGGACTCGAGAGGTGTAATTCATGTTGGCTGAGTTTTTCTCATATTATTACATAGATCGTCAAGTCGATATGTATCAATCACGGAATGGAAGTGCCGATTGTTAGCTGTTCTCATTAGTTTCTCTTCGGATGGAACTAGAAAGCCGTAAAGCAATTTATTAGTTTAGCTTATTTGCCTACGTTCAGTATTCAATTAAGAAATGGGTTTACGAATGAGCGGTTTTTGTAGAGCAATTATCTTTGCTGTATGGAAATTTGCCGAGTGCGGAAAAAAGGAGTGTGCATTGAATTTATGACACTGTCGTTGTGCAGCCAACCGGGATTACCTGTAATAACTGTTACATCACATTAAAATATTAAATACTCGCGTAATATTCTAGCCACAAGTGACACGATACAGGTAACGACCATGTAACAACCGTATTTAATAATATAATTTAAATTAATTTTCTAACTGCATTAATTAATTTGTATCAAACGATCTGCAAAAGACTAGAGTAATTAATTCAATATTAATCTTTAAAAAGCTTTTGAATGAATTAAAAAAAGAAAACAATTTTGTAAGAAATATTACGGCACCTTAATTCAGTGTAAACAAAGGCACTGTCCCGATTAATCATTTAGGTAAAAAAGTTACCCTTTTAATTAGCGGTAGAGAACATTTTAATCTCGAGTTGCAGGATTACAAGCACTGAGCAAGGACTTAAACGATTGCGAAATAATAATTCTTCCGAGTGTTATAAATAAGAAAAATATAAGATCTTGTCCGGAGGGAAAGGGTAAGTTCAACATAGGCCGGGGGCACACCGCCTGCTTGCCGAAAGCGATAAATACCAAAGCTAATAAAACAAAATATATTCCATATAATTTTATGAAACTGCCCATTTTATATTAACTTCAGAATATCATTAATAGCTAAGCTAATTATGAGACTATTTAATGTCGGCGAATTTACTACAAGGCAAGACTATTTTATAAATTGGTTGACCAGTTTTCATGGTCTCTGACATTATTAAATTACATAGTAATTTGCGGCATCACTCTATCCGCATTATTGTAAACGCATTCTGAAAGATCCGACTTAATATTACCATAGTAAATACCATAATTACCTACGTGATGGTCACGGCTGCTACAGTTTTTCCTTCTAGTCTTAATTTGCCGGTGATTAACCAATGTGTTAGGTTAGGTTAGGTAGTCTATAAATTATTGTAAGTTCGTTTTAGTTTGTTATAATTTACTCAAGCTATTTCTGCTTTACCCTTATAATTCAAAGTTTATTAATAGAAAATGAATTATAATGTAGTAAAAACAGTATAATCTTCAATCAGCTAAGGGCATTGATGTATTAATGCAAGCGCCTCGATGCTAAGCAAAATAGTTTTTAATATATGCAAAAGAGAATAAATAACGTTTTACTAAAAAGTTATATACCAATATACTATTTTTACTATGACTTCATATTTTAAGAGTATATTTTCATTTATTTTCTCTTCCTTGACTCCCGGTGTCCTGCAGGCCTAATCCTTTACCGATCCGCATTTGAGTAAGAAGTAATGTACTAATTGTGTTGTTTTCCTGGCCGAATCGTGGGTGAAGGGAAATTAATGCCCTCCGGAGGATAAATGCGTAATTATTTCTCCTGAAAAATGTTGTAACGGTCGTGTCAAAAGTTTGTTTTAGGGCAGGTGCGCGGGAAGAGTTACCGGCGTCCTGCTATTTCAGACTTTAACCAACTTTTGCTCTGTTTACGCGAGTTTTTACTTTTATGGTCCAAGTTGGTTGGTGCTCGCACCGAGATTGGTAATATGAGATTTTACCAGTTCGATTTTTAAATTCCACAAACCTTTTTTATTTGTTTTCATACAGTTTTCCTTTTCTGTAACACATTTTAGAAAGTTTATTTTCGGACATCCTTTCCATTCTATTTTCATTTCAGTTATCTTTTAATTTTATTACTTAGATCCATCTTAAAATATTTAATAAAGACTCTTAGCAAGTACTTAGGTACACGGAGGGACAGGCACTCGTATTTACATTATTAATTTGATTTACAAGTGGGGTGGATGTCGGAAATAATTATTTCTGCGTTTTAATTGAGAGCTATGAAATTTCGAGATCCTTCATTGCATAGCTTGTTCGTATCCTATTTCATTTAGATGATTGTCTTGGGTTTCGTTGGTGCTTGCAACAGTATCAGATGATGCAATGTATCGTATTGCTTAGTTTCCCCTTTTGCTTTTGCCTTGTTTTGTTAACTATAGTTTCATATAAATATTTAAGTTGATGTGAAGGAAATCACAGCCTTAAATGGTTCAGTAGCCCCCCACATCCCGGCGTCACTAACAATTGGATGTTTAGCCTAGAACGTATCAATCTAATTCTACGACCTGTCAAATGTAATTTATTTGTTGTGCCTCGAGATTGACGCTCAACTACGATGCGATGTGGTGACGTGACTGGCAATTCGTTTATTTATGTTTTATCAAAAAGATTTTACATTCGTTAATACCATACAATCTGTACGTTAATATTTCTTATATTTGAATTTTGATATTTGTTATCCCCGTTATTTTCTTCCTTCGATTTAACCCTGTTTTATTCTTTTTATCTTTATTTATTCTTGAATTTATTCCATTCCTTCGATTAATCCATTGTATATTAGTAATTTAGACAATCTACGCATCCATACTGAATGTGTTTATGGACGTACTGAATATGACAGCTTGGAAAGTTGCATCAAACTAAGTAACTTCCAAGATGATTTATGTCAAAGTCTGCGAATCAACGAGGCAACAAATCTTGGAGAATGCAACAAAACAAATGATCATGGAAGTCTCGGAGACGCCGCATTAAAAGAAATGCTCCGAAATGTTTGTGGTCAATTTATTTACTAGTGATTCGTTACGGCCGGGGCGGATACTTGCTCCGATGATAAATTGTACACAGTCGCTCATTCTCATCTACTCCACCAACAAAAACTGACCAATTCTAAATTCTATATCAATATTCATAAGGCACAAATTCTAAATAAACACTTCGCAAGCCTCTTCTGAAGATTGTTCTCCGAGAAATTTAAATTTGAACTTTCTTGAGAGGATGCTTGAATACACTTTGCAGTGAATGTAGAATTCCATTTCACTGTGGGATTCCGAATGACACTGCGGATTGACAAATGATTACCAGTCACAGTTCAACAGTTAATTTGTATGTAAATATGCTTTTATTTATTTCTATTTAAGTTCGATTCTCGTAAACTAAGCTTTTAAATTGTCTGCTATAATTGAGAGTATTTATGATGAGGAACCTAAAGACGGTTAATAACTGAGCCGTTGAAAAGTTAAATGGTGGAAGGACACGTATTAATGCAGTTAACAATAACAAACATTGAATAGGAGGGAAAATAAACGCTAAATTGCACTCATTTACCGGGTCGCGACGATCAATCATGGCGGCCAAGTCATCAGCCGGTTCAAATGTCAAACGAACCTAGGGTGGCAATAAAAAAGAAAAAACTTAGTTGCCATTATTAAAAAGTGACTGTGACTTTATTTCCATTGTCGATTGCCGATTCGGGATTATTAACTGACTTGCATATTTTTTGTGTTCTAATATTGATAGATTGGCTTTTTCGAGTATGTGCCTTTTGAATTCGTTGCGTGTGTGCACCGGTACTGTAAGTGCCGTTCAATATCTGGAGAAGTGTATTTGTGTCAAAATAGCGCAAAACGATAGTCATCAGTGGCCGTTCACACGCGAAGTGAAATGTATTGTCTGAACTG